>CAWLCU010000294.1:382500-385000 GCA_963855975.1 Andrena chrysosceles | reverse complement strand
CTAGCATCCCACTTTGGATCCCATTAATGGCTAAAATCTCCATATTTACTTTTGATATTCACGCGTATACCAGGTGGTTTATTGTCGGCTCGTCTCCTAAATTCTAGCACATTGGCCATTCTGCCTGGTATAAACCAGTCGTGGCGAACAATATTTTTGTGGCCCCTGCCTCTAATTCTGATTATTTGTTGCATGAAGAGATAATGATAATACTGCTCTTCGCAAACAGACGTAACTAAGTTGCTAGATCTGGTGACACTCCCCTTCCTCTCCAAAGAAAATCCTCTACATAACAAATACCACTCTGGAGAACTAAGAGAGGTTGTTCCCAACTTAATCGCCTTGACCTCTCGAAAGCGACTCGACAGAGAGTGCACCAGCTGCTCAATACCATGCCACAATCCGTTGATCTTGACACAGATTTTTCCTCCTTTCTCTACAGAGTTCATAAGCTCCAACACGGCATCCAAAAAACTAGCGTTTCCAGAACTTTTCTTATACCAAAAGTTTCTGTTGGTAACACCATCAGACGAATATTCACCTGCATCGACAATCAACAACGTTGGAGCACCAACTTCTTGCACTAATTGCAGCAATCTCTGTCTACACCTGATGTCTTTGATGTTTCCTCTATCCAAATGCAACGGGCTAGTAGCAACAACCACAGTCACATTGCTGTTTTCAGTTAATCGAATGTCTCCAGAAGGCACCCTATGACCTTTCTCAATCAAAGATGACACAATGTATGTCTTAGGTGATTTGGACCGCATAGCACTTGAATAGTACTCAACAAATCCACCAAATCCACTGCATGGATCTAGTATCACCGAAACATCTTCAAAAAACTGTGGGTCTGCTTCATGTAATTGCTGCATCTTCAATCCTCCTCTGCTTACATATGATCCCATTTCTGAACTTCGCTTAGGCAACACTACTCTTGTGAGCTTCTCATATTTCAGCCATAGCTGCTTTGTAAGTCGGCTAGCGAGCTTATCAGTGCTAACACCAGATCTAATAACATCACTTATGCTCACACCTTTTCTCATTCCAATATCCTTACCATCCTTGAGACACGTCCAAAAGGGAGCCACTGAAGTGTTAGGTGAATCGTAGCCCAATAGATGCTTAAACCTACCAAACTGGTTACTCTCCTCTTTCGCTTCAAGAATTTCAATATCCTGTTCAGTAGCTACCACTTGGTTTTCCACAGAACTAGATACTACTGCGCTCCCCCAATCATCAAGTATGCTTTTAATAATACTTCTTCTTTCTTGTTTCGGGGCGATGTGCATTAATTTGTAGGAGTTTGCCATTGCTTTTATTAAGTCAGAAATGATGTTACTAGAATGCTGCTCTATACTATCAGGATTTGTAGTCCTTAAGAGAGTCATAGTTACTCCCGCCGTTTACCCGCGCTTTTTTGAATTTCTTCACGTTGACATTCAGAGCACTGGGCAGAAATCACATTGCGTCAACACCCTCGGGGGCCATCGCAATGCTTTGTTTTAATTAGACAGTCGGATTCCCCTAGTCCGTGCCAGTTCTGAGCTGAGCGTTGAATGGCGGCCGAAGAGGACGACCACGACGGTGAAACCGACACGGAAGCCTCGCAGCAAGGAAGATCCGCGGGAGGCGATGGCACGGGACCGAGCTCGGATCCCGGATGCGAGACCGAAATCCCGACCGTTCACCTCACCCAGGCCCGGCTCGTCAACCAAACCCGTTTCCCAACCAAGCCCGACACGCCCCGCTCCTCAGAGCCAATCCTTATTCCGAAGTTACGGATCCAATTTGCCGACTTCCCTTACCTACATTAATCTATCGACTAGAGGCTCTTTACCTTGGAGACCTGCTGCGGATATGGGTACGAACCGGCGCGACACCTCCACGTGGCCCTCTCCTGGATTTTCAAGGTCCGAGGGGAAGATCCGGACACCGCCGCAACTGCGGTGCTCTTCGCGTTCCAAACCCTATCTCCCTGCTAGAGGTTTCCAGGGAACTCGAACGCTTATACAGAAAAGAAAACTCTACCCGGATCTCCCGACGGCGTCTCCAGGTCATTTTGGGTTACCCCGACGAACACTCTTACAAGGGCCCGAATGGTTTGCGGTTCCGCTACCGGGTTCCGGAATAGGAACCGGATTCCCTTTCGCCCAACGGGTGTGTGTCTCAAAAAAACTCTGTTTTAGGACACCACATCTGCATAGGATTTCTCTTAGGGCTTAGGATCGACTGACTCGTGTGCAACGGCTGTTCACACGAAACCCTTCTCCACGTCAGTCCTCCAGGGCCTCGCTGGAGTATTTGCTACTACCACCAAGATCTGCACCGACGGTGGCTCCAGGCAGGCTCACGCCCAGACCCTTCTGCGCACACCGCCGCGACCCTCCTACTCGTCAGGGCTTCATGGAGGACGGTCACCCGCGAGCGGGTGGCACGTCCCTCCCCACTTGCCGCTGACGGCGGAGTATAGGCGCGACGCTTCAGCGCCATCCATTTT
>CAWLCU010000294.1:370000-380000 GCA_963855975.1 Andrena chrysosceles | reverse complement strand
CATCGACCCGATCATGTTAACGAGTGATTTTCTAATTTATCATCCCGCACAGCGCCTCCATTCTCTCATATACACCATCCCCTTGGATCTTCACGGCGTCCCGAAGAACGAGTGTGTTGTGCCCTCGATGTATCGATTGACTGTTCTCTCACTTGTCAACGACGACCCTCTCTTTTATAAAATCCCTGGGGCCGCGTGAACGCGACGATACAGAATGGCGCACATATGCCGCGCCGCACCCTGCTCTTTCTCACTCTATCTTTATCTCTCGTCTCTCTTTCTCAGGACAAATTTTTCATTTCAGGCGACGTCGGGAGCACGGTAAAAGATCTCGCGCAGAACGTGAAGGCAAATTCTGCACCACCAGTGCGAGTGGAGAGACCGCTGTGTGTGATGATGATGATCCAGGGGAGCGGTGCAGCACACGGGCGGTCGTTATAAAACAACGACGCACAACGCCGTGAAAGCACGCACGCACGCGAGTCCCTGATAACGCGATCATCATTCATCACATTTCGGCTCTCCCTTTCTGGTTCTCGCACGGGTGAGAGTACAACACACGCTTCACGATTCTCACGCGAGCCGTTGCAAACGCCGACGAACGGCCCAACTTTCGCTCGTACGTCGCGTATCTGACGTGTATCATCCGACCCGACTCCGAAACGCGTTACATCGTCGGAAACGCGTGACGGCGAGGATGTGATTATACGCAGACAGACGCAAGCAGTCTTTTGTATGTGATAACGACCCTCAGCCAGGCGTGGTCCAGGAATTGTATCCGTGGACCGCAATGTGCGTTCGAAATGTCGATGTTCATGTGTCCTGCAGTTCACACGTTGACGCGCAATTAGCTGCGTTCTTCATCGACCCACGAGCCAAGTGATCCACCGTTCAGGGTAATCATGTTATTATGTTCGTTATTATCTTTGTTCTCGGTTCGGATAAAGCCGAGGCCGGTACGCCTCCAACCAGCGCGCGAAGGAGGTCCGGGCGTCGCCAGCGATGACGACACGGTGTGTGATTTGTGTCCAGGACGGGAACACCGTCGACGCGTACCGCGGAAACACCGCGACACGTCCGACGGCCGAGCGTACATATTCATTTAAAAACCTTCGAGATGTACTCGGGGCGAGGCCACCGCACGCAACAGCATCCTCTACTTACAACACGCTCCCCCGAAAGCGGACGCACGGCCGGCTTCGATCGGTCCAATCGGACTTTCGCTATCGAAGCTTCACAGCCGGTCCCTTTTTTCGGTTATCGGGGATGCGCGATTAAGCAAGCGATACGCGGGATGCACGTCGACGCGATAGATGCCGCGCCCTAGGTTACCCGGATCCTCTCCAAGGAGAGTGTCGTCCGTCACAGGACTTTTCGGAGAGCGCGACCAAAACTGAGGAAGCGGGATATGAGAGTGGAAGAAGCGTCGTCCAGAAAGAGAGAGAGAAACGTCGCGAGAAACCGAGGGGCTTCGACGGCGGCTCGTTCCTGCTCTCTCTCTCTCTCTCTCTCTCGCGAGCTTTACTTGACCACTCGGAGCGCTTATGGTGTGTTTTCTCGTCCCTGTCTTGGGTCGCGAGTGACTCCTTTCTCGATACGAGCCTCTACACGCTACTAGCGCAGACAACACGCACAGACACGGGGTCTCCCATACGAGGTGAACGCGAATCGACGAGGCGGCGGGTTATCGTAGAGGACGATCGCAACGACGGGTCTAGTTTTTCCCGATCAGTTAACAACGGCCTCTCGAGAAACGTCGCGCGAGCGCACTCGTGATTGCGTTCGTATTATTATCGTCCCGTTCTCAAAGAGGAGGGCGCATCCGGCGGTCTGGCGCGCTTGGCTCTTTGCGCTTCACCGATGACAGCGGACGGGAGAGTCGCGATGAGAAACCAGGTTCTCTCCGTCTGTAGCGACCTCCGCGCGTAAGCCGTGCCACGGCGGTGATAAATGCATTCGCATTTCATTTTTGGTATCTGTTTAAATGCATTCGCATTTAGTTTTTGGTATCTGTTTAAATGCATTCGCATTTAGTTTTTGGTATCTGTTTAAAATGCATTCGCATTTCATTTTTGGTATCTGTTTAAATGCATTCGCATTTAGTTTTTGGTATCTGTTTAAATGCATTCGCATTTAGTTTTTGGTATCTGTTTAAAATGCATTCGCATTTCATTTTTGGTATCTGTTTAAATGCATTCGGATTTAGTTTTTGGTATCTGTTTAAATGCATTCGCATTTAGTTTTTGGTATCTGTTTAAATGCATTCGCATTTAGTTTTTGGTATCTGTTTAAAATGCATTCGCATTTAGTTTTTGGTATCTGTTTATATAAATGCTTTCGCATTTATATAGTGTTTTTGCATAGTTACGGTTTCAAGCTTTCTGCTTTTTGCTCTTTGAGCCTTGTTAATGATCCTTCCGCAGGTTCACCTACGGAAACCTTGTTACGACTTTTACTTCCTCTAAATGATCAAGTTTGGTCATCTTCCCGGATACATCGGCAATGCCGAGACATTGCCGCGCACCAGTCCGAAGACCTCACTAAATCATTCAATCGGTAGTAGCGACGGGCGGTGTGTACAAAGGGCAGGGACGTAATCAACGCGAGCTTATGACTCGCGCTTACTGGGAATTCCTCGTTCATGGGGAATAATTGCAAGCCCCAATCCCTAGCACGAAGGAGGTTCAGCGGGTTACCCGGGCCTTTCGGCCAGGGAAAACACGCTGATTCCTTCAGTGTAGCGCGCGTGCGGCCCAGAACATCTAAGGGCATCACAGACCTGTTATTGCTCAATCTCGTGCGACTAGAAGCCGCCTGTCCCTCTAAGAAGATTTGTTTGTACGTTGGTAGTAAAAACCCACCGACCGAAGTCGGGGACCTTCGTGATACCATAAGTTACGTCTATTTAGCAGGCTAGAGTCTCGTTCGTTATCGGAATTAACCAGACAAATCGCTCCACCAACTAAGAACGGCCATGCACCACCACCCACCGAATCAAGAAAGAGCTATAAATCTGTCAATCCTTCCGGTGTCCGGGCCTGGTGAGGTTTCCCGTGTTGAGTCAAATTAAGCCGCAGGCTCCACTCCTGGTGGTGCCCTTCCGTCAATTCCTTTAAGTTTCAGCTTTGCAACCATACTTCCCCCGGAACCCAAAAGCTTTGGTTTCCCGGAAGCTGCCCGCCGAGTCATCGGAGGAACTTCGGCGGATCGCTAGCTGGCATCGTTTATGGTTAGAACTAGGGCGGTATCTGATCGCCTTCGAACCTCTAACTTTCGTTCTTGATTAATGAAAACATTTTTGGCAAATGCTTTCGCTTCTGTCCGTCTTGCGACGATCCAAGAATTTCACCTCTAACGTCGCAATACGAATGCCCCCATCTGTCCCTATTAATCATTACCTCGGGGTTCCGAAAACCAACAAAATAGAACCGAGGTCCTATTCCATTATTCCATGCACACAGTATTCAGGCGAAGGTAGCCTGCTTTGAGCACTCTAATTTGTTCAAAGTAAACGTACCGGCCCACCTCGACACTCAGTGAAGAGCACCGCGATGGGATATTAGTTGGACCGCCCCGTGAAGAGCTAAGCCCACCGGTAGGACGTACCACATAATGCCAGTTAAACACCGCGAGCGGTGAACCGACACTGTGACACACAGATTCAACTACGAGCTTTTTAACCGCAACAACTTTAATATACGCTATTGGAGCTGGAATTATCGCGGCTGCTGGCACCAGACTTGCCCTCCAATGGATCCTTGTTAAAGGATTTAAAGTGTACTCATTCCGATTACGGGGCATCGGATGAGTCCCTTATCGTTATTTTTCGTCACTACCTCCCCGTGCCGGGAGTGGGTAATTTGCGCGCCTGCTGCCTTCCTTGGATGTGGTAGCCGTTTCTCAGGCTCCCTCTCCGGAATCGAACCCTGATTCCCCGTTACCCGTTACAACCATGGTAGGCGCAGAACCTACCATCGACAGTTGATAAGGCAGACATTTGAAAGATGCGTCGCCGGTGCTAGATGACCATGCGATCAGCACAAAGTTATTCAGAGTCACCAAAGCAAACGATGGGACGGAAGGAGAACCATCCGCCACCGATTGGTTTTGATCTAATAAAAGCGTTCCTTCCATCTCTGGTCGGAACTCTGTTTTGCATGTATTAGCTCTAGAATTACCACAGTTATCCAAGTAAATGTGGGTACGATCTAAGGAACCATAACTGATTTAATGAGCCATTCGCGGTTTCACCTTAATACGGTATGTACTGAGACATGCATGGCTTAATCTTTGAGACAAGCATATGACTACTGGCAGGATCAACCAGGGAGCTTCGCGAAGCATTCCCCTCTATTCGAATTCACACACTTTCGTGTTCTTTCTGTTCTCATCGCGTCGTCCGCTCTTTTAGAGACGGATCGACGATGCCCCACGTTTGATTTTATAAACTTGCACATAGCGTGCAGTTTGAGACATCACATCCTCGATTTGTTCCACTAATTCTATCATCTCGGATATGTGCCTACCTCCTCCTCCTCTCTTAGCTCAATACTCCCTTCTAGACACACCGTATATATCCTGGAGGATTTTCCACAGACTAACTCGCTCCATCGGATACGCGTATGTGCCTTTTTCCCTTCCTTCTCTATTATATTTCGACATCATATCGTTTTGATTCTTCCACGGACTAATATGTGAATCGGATATGTGCCCCTTTTATATATACGTTCACAGAAAGATCTCGGATTCAGACAAAATTCATTACATTTCCCCTTATAAATAAGGGGATGGCATCGGATGCACGATAAAGCGCGTATCACGCGTGCCGCTGCATCCATCGGGAAGCACGGAGTACACGCACGCTAGCATCAACCGTAGAAGCACGGACCACTACACGCTGGACATATCGACAAAGCGCGTATCATTCACGCTGGTCATGTACGTAATAGCGCGGACAAGTGCATGCTGAGCAAACGGGAAAGCGCGAATCGTGCCATGCTGTTCATAACGAGTTGGCCCGTAATGTGCGCGCTAGGCATATCGAGATCTGACACCTCTTGGGTTTGTATCTACTTTCTCCCTCTTTCAAAGTTCGAACTTTTAAGTTCGATACTTTATATGTACCCGACGCTAGCCTTCCTTAGCGTTTTGTTAAATTTACATCGTCCATCTGCGTGGATAAAGAGTTGAATGCATAAGGTAGTACAAGCATACAGATAACTGCATACATGTCACCAACGTCACTTTTGGACGCTCACCACGTAAGGGCCATTCGGTCTTAGACACCGACCCGTGGTAATGCTGTGTGGAGAAATCCAAAACGCAACACCGTCAGAACAGTTGAGAAAGAATCTCGAGGAGCGGTGACTGCTTCTCAACCGAGGTCATAGAATAGCCACGCGCCCAACGCTGCTCCGACCGAGACGTTCGGACCGTCGCTCTCCCTTATAGATACCGAACGGCCGGCCGGAACGCCGGCGCCGCCGTACCTTACGCACGGGCGCTTATGGGTGAAAACCGCCGCTACAACAGCCCGGCCGCCCGGCACGTTTGGACTTAGCCGCGGAGAGCGTCGGAGACAAGAGTAAACCGAATAAACAAATTATTATAAACAATCGCCGGGAACATTATCATGATAAATACACAGTCCCAAACGACATTTGAAAATAATTTCTCGCAACTTAGAAATATTTCGGGTCGAAAGGTGTTTTTCTCTTTTTTCTCGAAAACGAGCGCGACGACCGCGTTCGAACCATTAATGTAATACGTTCGCAATGCAACGAGGAACAAGGATCTATAATTGTTTTGGCGATCGGACGAGTTTGGCTTTTGGACGATGGTGCCGGTGGACTTTGAGATCTGACGGGACTTGGAAATATTTCGGACCGAAAGGTGTTTTTCGCGTTTTTCTCGAAAACGAGCGCGACGACCGCGTTCGAACCATTAATGTAATACGTTCGCAATGCAACGAGGAACAAGGATCTATAATTGTTTTGGCGATCGGACGAGTTTGGCTTTTGGACGATGGTGCCGGTGGACTTTGAGATCTGACGGCCCTATTCCCAGTTCCGACGATCGATTTGCACGTCAGAATCGCTACGGACCTCCATCAGGGTTTCCCCTGACTTCGTCCTGACCAGGCATAGTTCACCATCTTTCGGGTCCCAACGTGTACGCTCTAGGTGCGCCTCTTCTCGCAATGAGAACGAGACGCCCCGGGAGTGCGAGGCCGCATCGTAACGCGGCCGATCCTCCCTCGGTCGACGCAAAGGTCGACCTTCACTTTCATTCCGCCTTTAGGTTTCTTTCTCCCAATGTCTCGCGCACATGTTAGACTCCTTGGTCCGTGTTTCAAGACGGGTCCTGAGAGTACCCAAAGCAGTAGCGTCGCCGACCGGTAATTCGAAGCTTGGCCCAGTCCAAGGACACCGCCTGCTAACAGCTGGCCAGGCCCGGGGACGGCACCAGGTCCGTGCCTCCGGGTAAGAACTGACCGGGCTTGCGGCGGGCCTGACGCAAACACATTCGAAAATGGATTGGTTGCGGCCCGATACCGTCTCGGAGTACCGTCGCGCAGCCGGCCGGGCGGCCGAGGGTCTGTCGCGTGCTCTGGGAGCAACGAAACAGGCAACCGCTCGGGCCGTAGACCGACACGCAACGGGTCGCGACGTTCTACTAGGGGAGAAGTGCACGACTACGTGGCCGGAACATTCGCCGCCAGTGGTGTACCCTCGCTAATGGAACCACGAAGGTCCACCCGGAGTATCGCGCACCGACGGGAGCCAGCCTCGTCGACGATGAATCTCCCCATTCGATCTTTTGGGTTTCTCAGGTTTACCCCTGAACGGTTTCACGTACTCTTGAACTCTCTCTTCAAAGTTCTTTTCAACTTTCCCTCACGGTACTTGTTCGCTATCGGTCTCGTGGTTGTATTTAGCCTTAGATGGAGTTTACCACCCACTTAGGGTTGCACTCTCAAGCAACCTGACTCTATGGAGAGATCCTCCCGAAACGCGTACCGGTCGCTACGGGCCTGGCACCCTCTCCGGGTAAGTGGCCCCATTCAAGATGGACTTGGACGCGGTGCGACGTCACGGGATAAACGGATCCTCCTGAACACTACAATTCCCTGCGGCGGAACCGCGGGATTCAGTGCTGGGCTAATTCCTGTTCGCTCGCCGCTACTAAGGAAATCCTTGTTAGTTTCGTTTCCTCCGCTTAGTAATATGCTTAAATTCAGCGGGTAATCTCGCCTACTCTGAGGTCGTCAATCGTTATTATATAAAAATTATGTGCCACCAGAGAAAAAAGCCGAGACCGCGAAGTAGAGAGAAGATATTTTTGGAGAAGCAGGCACGTGCCTCCCTTCGGTATTATAAATCGTGCTCCCTCTTTTGGATATTGTATCACGAACGGGTCTCCCGGCCGGCGGGAGTACGGGTTCCCCCCGTACACATCCCGGCTCATAACCTGACCCGATGACGGATCGATGTGATCCGATCTCGTGTATGTATATCCAGAGGTGCCATCGCACGATACCAGAGAAAAGGTATATTTGGACTCCCTTCTTCTTCTATAATCGAGAGAATATTTAGTCCCCCCTACCTCTATTATTTTACGCCTAGCCAAAGTGTCTTTTCGTCGCGCATCGTCGATTCGATCCGGGAGGAGACTCTTGCAGAACGACCCTACCGGTTTTTACTTTAACGTCCGTCCGCTATTATTAGCTTTGAGATTCCGCTATCCCTTCACGCCTCGAGCAGTGACTCGCAGCAGAGGGAACCGTGGAAAAATAAGCTTTTCCGTGGACTGGACGACCGGTGAGACCCGCGGTCTCGTATACGATCGACCAACAACGCGACAAAGACATGGGGCGATCGGGGAGACTCGTTTTCTTCAATTGTACAAAGTAGAGTCTTCTTACACACCTTTCGCGGCATCGGCGCCTTTAGGTTCGTCAAAGTTCCAATTCGCGCAGCCGCGCCAACGAGGATTCCGGGGTACAGAAACGTTTTAAACGACGCGTGGAGCAATCACTCTTCTCTCATCGGATGTTTGGCGCAAACACTCTTGTGTGTCGACGGAACGTGGCCGTAGGGAGGGAATGAATATGGCGGCTAGGCGAGGACACGCGCAACGACGGGGAAATACATCGACCCGATCATGTTAACGAGTGATTTTCTAATTTATCATCCCGCACAGCGCCTCCATTCTCTCATGTACACCATCCCCTTGGATCTTCACGGCGTCCCGAAGAACGAGTGTGTTGTGCCCTCGATGTATCGATTGACTGTTCTCTCACTTGTCAACGACGACCCTCTCTTTTATAAAATCCCTGGGGCCGCGTGAACGCGACGATACAGAATGGCGCACATATGCCGCGCCGCACCCTGCTCTTTCTCACTCTATCTTTATCTCTCGTCTCTCTTTCTCAGGACAAATTTTTCATTTCAGGCGACGTCGGGAGCACGGTAAAAGATCTCGCGCAGAACGTGAAGGCAAATTCTGCACCACCAGTGCGAGTGGAGAGACCGCTGTGTGTGATGATGATGATCCAGGGGAGCGGTGCAACACACGGGCGGTCGTTATAAAACAACGACGCACAACGCCGTGAAAGCACGCACGCACGCGAGTCCCTGATAACGCGATCATCATTCATCACATTTCGGCTCTCCCTTTCTGGTTCTCGCACGGGTGAGAGTACAACACACGCTTCACGATTCTCACGCGAGCCGTTGCAAACGCCGACGAACGGCCCAACTTTCGCTCGTACGTCGCGTATCTGACGTGTATCATCCGACCCGACTCCGAAACGCGTTACATCGTCGGAAACGCGTGACGGCGAGGATGTGATTATACGCAGACAGACGCAAGCAGTCTTTTGTATGTGATAACGACCCTCAGCCAGGCGTGGTCCAGGAATTGTATCCGTGGACCGCAATGTGCGTTCGAAATGTCGATGTTCATGTGTCCTGCAGTTCACACGTTGACGCGCAATTAGCTGCGTTCTTCATCGACCCACGAGCCAAGTGATCCACCGTTCAGGGTAATCATGTTATTATGTTCGTTATTATCTTTGTTCTCGGTTCGGATAAAGCCGAGGCCGGTGCGCCTCCAACCAGCGCGCGAAGGAGGTCCGGGCGTCGCCAGCGATGACGACACGGTGTGTGATTTGTGTCCAGGACGGGAACACCGTCGACGCGTACCGCGGAAACACCGCGACACGTCCGACGGCCGAGCGTACATATTCATTTAAAAACCTTCGAGATGTACTCGGGGCGAGGCCACCGCACGCGACAGCATCCTCTACTTACAACACGCTCCCCCGAAAGCGGACGCACGGCCGGCTTCGATCGGTCCAATCGGACTTTCGCTATCGAAGCTTCACAGCCGGTCCCTTTTTTCGGTTATCGGGGATGCGCGATTAAGCAAGCGATACGCGGGATGCACGTCGACGCGATAGATGCCGCGCCCTAGGTTACCCGGATCCTCTCCAAGGAGAGTGTCGTCCGTCACAGGACTTTTCGGAGAGCGCGATCAAAACTGAGGAAGCGGGATATGAGAGTGGAAGAAGCGTCGTCCAGAAAGAGAGAGAGAAACGTCGCGAGAAACCGAGGGGCTTCGACGGCGGCTCGTTCCTGCTCTCTCTCTCTCTCTCTCTCTCTCGCGAGCTTTACTTGACCACTCGGAGCGCTTATGGTGTGTTTTCTCGTCCCTGTCTTGGGTCGCGAGTGACTCCTTTCTCGATACGAGCCTCTACACGCTACTAGCGCAGACAACACGCACAGACACGGGGTCTCCCATACGAGGTGAACGCGAATCGACGAGGCGGCGGGTTATCGTAGAGGACGATCGCAACGACGGGTCTAGTTTTTCCCGATCAGTTAACAACGGCCTCTCGAGAAACGTCGCGCGAGCGCACTCGTGATTGCGTTCGTATTATTATCGTCCCGTTCTCAAAGAGGAGGGCGCATCCGGCGGTCTGGCGCGCTTGGCTCTT
>CAWLCU010000294.1:350000-367500 GCA_963855975.1 Andrena chrysosceles | reverse complement strand
TCAACGTGCCCAACTTCTCAGGGTCGTATCGTGAGTGGCGACCTTTCCGTGATCTCTTCTCAGCGATGATCACCAAAAACCAGGAAATACCTGACGTCGAAAAATTGCAATATCTCAATATGAGTGTCAATGGCGAAGCAGCTCAACTCGTAAGAAAGTACGAAGTTACCGATGAAAACTTCGCACGCGCGTGGCAAGAACTCGTCGACCGCTACGAGAACAAGCGAGTGCTCATTGATACACATCTCTCCACGTTATTCTCTCTCCAAAAGGTAAATCAACAATCACCTACTGAGCTCAAAGCTTTGATCGGCGAAGTTAATCAATCTCTAGGATCTCTTCGCGCTCTCGGATGTCCTACAGACGCCTGGGACCACATAATCGTTTTCATGGTCACGCGTAAACTCGATTCGGAATCTCTACTCGATTGGGAAATGCAAATCGGTGCCACGACCGAATCGGCGACGTTAGCAGAACTTCAAAAGTTTATCTCAGGCCGAATACACGCTCTCGAGGGTTTCGCACGCGCTACCGCGAAACCAAAATCGCGTTCGGCCGCTCCTGCAGCAACGAAAAGTACATCTGGCGCGAAATCACACCAGACTGCCGTGAGTCTCAAAAGCGACAATTCTCCGAACGCTGCAACCAACTCATCGTCTTTCACCTGCTCATTGTGTAATGCCGCACATTATCTATCCGCATGTCCAGACTATCGTGGAAAAACAGTCGAAGAAAAGCTAGACTTCGTTAAACAGAAGAACCTTTGTTTTAACTGCCTCGGTCCGCATCAATTCCGGAACTGTCGAACTGCAAAACGCTGCAGAGTCTGTGGGAATCCTCATCACACGTCGATCCATCGGACCACAAACACGTCAGATGGTCCAGCTCCGCGCGCGTCAGCCGCTAAGGGGACGAGCTCACCTCCGAAGCAATCGGTACCCATCGCCTCCGGGAGCCAAACAAGTGCATCCGCGCTTCCGCGTCGCGAGGATACTGAATCGAGCGCGTCCGCCTCAACCAATGTCGCCTTAACATCCTCAATCAAGTACACGCCAGTTTTGCTCGCGACAGCTCTCATCAAGGTCAAATCATGCTACGGCGACCAGTACGAAGTTCGAGCCCTTCTCGATCAAGGATCAGAAGTATCGTTCATCACAGAATCTCTCGCTCAACGTATCAACTTGCCGCGTCAACGAGTCTCTCTCCCAATCCACGGGATCGGTGCGCAACGGTCGACTGTCGCTCGCGGATTTATGAATCTCAGTATCGCGTCACGTGTCAATCCTACATTCTCGCTCTCGATAGGTGCATACGTGCTCGCGCAGCTCACGTCCTATCTGCCTTCAATCCGAGTAGTAAGGAAACCATGGCCACATCTCGACGGTCTCGAGCTCGCTGATCCAGAATTCTCGTCAACAACTCAAATCGACTTAATTCTCGGCGCCGAAGTCTACGGCTTGATTCTCGAAGAAGGGCTACGCCGGGGCGGCCCCGGGAGCCCAATCGCTCAGCAAACCGCTCTAGGGTGGATTCTATCAGGATCTGTCCAATCCGAATCGGCCTCAAATTCGAGCGTTCGCCCTGCTCAGGGGCTACAGTGTTCAGTCGATCACGACCTTTTTAATCTCGTTCAACGATTTTGGGCACAAGAAGAAACCAACGTTGAATCGAGCAGTACGCAGTCTGACGAAGAAGCTCAGTGCGAACAGCACTTCATCGAAACTCACTCTCGCCAGCAGGATGGACGCTACGTCGTCCGGATACCTCTCAAACAACTTCCAGATGACCTCGGCGATTCGTACAAACCCGCGTTATACGCTCTCTCGCGACAAGAGAAAAGATTCATTGCAAACTCATCCTTGAAGTCGGCATACTCCGAATTTCTCAACGAATACGAAGCACTCGGTCACATGGCTCTCGTTCCGAAATCACTCGCTCAACCGCGTCGTGTATTTTATCTTCCTCACCACGCAGTCGTGCGAAACACCAGCTCGACCACCAAGATACGCGTCGTTTTTAACGGCTCTCATCGCACCAATTTCGGAATCTCAATCAACGATCTACAACATGTCGGACCGAAACTTCAAACTGATCTCGCCGATGTCATTACTCGATGGCGCCGCTACGCATATGTTTTCTCTGCGGACATTGAGAAAATGTACCGGCAGATTGGCGTACACCCCGAAGACTGGGATTTGCAACGAATCTTATGGAGGGATAATCCAGAAAATCCCCCACTCTCGTATCATCTCTGCACTGTAACCTACGGCCTCGCAAGTGCTCCATATCTCGCAATCCGTGCACTTCGTCAACTTTCCATTGACGAGGAACAGCGCTTTCCTCTTGCGACGAGCATCATACAGCGTGAAATTTACGTTGACGACGTGCTCTCAGGAGCCGACGACATCACAGAAGCGCAACAGAAAATTCAACAAATCAATGAATGTCTCAAGGCTGGATGTTTTACACTGCAAAAATGGACCGCCAATGACGAAAGTTTGTTGGCACTCATCCCGCCAGAAAGACGAGAGAAATCATCGTCAGTACTACTCGAAGACGCTCAACTCTTCCGCGCTCTCGGACTTCTCTGGCAACCTCACACGGATTCGTTCGTGTTTGCCTCGCGCAACCATGACGAATCGCCTCGTATCAGTAAACGCACCGTGCTTTCGCGTGTCGCTCAACTCTTCGATCCTCTCGGATGGATTGCGCCTGTCGTCGTCCGCGGAAAGATCTTCATCCAAGAACTCTGGTCAGCGAAGCTCGGCTGGGACGACCAGCTACCTGAAGAATTCGAATCCCGCTGGAGGACTTTCGACAAGGATCTGCAAGACGTCTCTTCAATCTCAGTGCCCCGATGGCTCGGGTCTCGCGCAACCTCGTGCGCCGTGGAATTGCACGGATTCTCGGACGCGTCTCAAGTTGCTCTCGGTGCAGTGATCTATTTACGCGCGATCGCGGATCTCGACGATGTTCGCGTAACAATCGTGGCCGCGAAAACTCGGGTTGCTCCGCTAAAGCCAGTGACCATTCCTCGACTCGAACTCTCAGCCGCACTCCTTTTAGTTCGAACCATCTCACATGTCCGAAAAACTCTCGATCTCGAAGAAGCTCCGATTCATCTCTGGACGGACTCCACGGTTGCGCTCGCGTACGTTCGCGGCGATGCCCGCCGGTGGGCCGATTACGTTCGAAACCGCGTAACGGAGATTCAGGAGCTCTCAAACTCTCAGTGGCATCATGTCCCAGGGAAGGACAACCCTGCGGACTTTGCATCGCGTGGACTCTCACCTCGACAACTCAAAGACGAGACTCTTTGGTGGAATGGCCCGACATGGTTATGGAAACATTCGACATCTTGGCCATCATCGAATCCATCGCTTGATACGGACGTCGCTTTCGAAATTCGCAAAACTCCGGTCGCGATCGCTAATAAAGACGAGCCTCCAGAACTCTGGGCTCTCGTTGAGCGGTTCTCGAGTCTCAGGACTCTTCTTCGCGTGACGGCGTTGTGTTTCCGAGCCGTTCACAAATTCAAACGCATCAAGGGCACTCCGGATCGAGCATCGCCATTTACTCCCGAAGAACTCAACACCGTTCGACTTTTCTGGGTAAAGAAAACTCAAGCCGCGTACTTCGGGAACGAAATTCATCAACTCTCGCAGGGCGCGCAGCTCTCGCGGTCTGCCGCGTTAATTCGACTTGCTCCTTTCATTGATTCTTCGGGAATCTTACGCGTCGGAGGCCGACTTCGAAACTCTCTTCTCGACTACGACGAAAAACATCCTCTCATTCTACCTCGAGAATCCGCACTCACGACTCTTATCATCCGTGACACACATTACCGCACACTTCACGGAGGAACGCAGGTCACTCTCGCTACGTTACGACGTCGATATTGGATCGTAGGAGGCCGTGTGCCGATTCGTGCATTCATCCATCGCTGCATACCGTGCGTTCGACAACGAGCAGCTATCAGTCAGCAACTCATGGGACAGTTACCAGAACCTCGTTCGACTCGCTCGCGACCGTTCCTCCACTCCGGAGTCGATTACGCTGGGCCTTTGACCCTCCGGACGTTCCGAGGACGGGGCGCCAAATCTTACAAGGGATACATCGTCGTATTCATCTGCTTCTCATCATCCGCCGTTCACTTGGAAATAGCAACCGATTATTCCTCAGAAGGTTTCCTCGCCGCGTACAAACGTTTCACGAGTCGACGCGGCATCTGCGAAACGCTCACGAGCGACTGCGGAACAAATTTCATCGGCGCTGACAAGGAATTACGGAAACTCTTTCAAGCCTCATCTGAACAGATGAAAGATCTCGCTGACATCCTCGCTAATGACGGCACGAAATGGAAGTTCAATCCGCCATCATGACCACATTTCGGCGGCAAGTGGGAAGCCGCTGTTAAATCAGTTAAATTCCATCTCAAGCGCGTCATCGGAGACACTGGACTTACCTACGAAGAATTCTCAACGCTGCTCTCACAGATCGAAGCCGTCTTCAACTCGCGCCCTCTTTGTCCACTCTCGGATGATCCAAATGACTTGACCGCTCTCACTCCAGGTCATTTTCTCACGGGATCTGCTTTAAATACGATCCCAGAACCTACTCTCATCGATCTGCCAACATCTCGACTCTCTCGATGGCAACTGCTACGTCAAATGTTGGAACACTTCTGGCAACGCTGGAGCACAGAGTACCTCCAACATCTTCAAACCATCACGAAGTGGCAGCAACGATTCCACTCCCTCAAGGTCGGATCGCTTGTTCTCGTCAAGGATGAACGATATCCTCCATCCAAATGGGCTCTCGGCAGAGTCACCGACGTTCATCCCGGCCAGGACAACCTCGTGCGCGTCGCCACCATTCGGACTCAACACTCGGTGTATCGACGGCCCATCGTGAAGCTCATCTTGCTACCAGTCTCAACCAACGAAGATTACACCTAGCATCTACGCGTTCGATCGATGATTCATTTCACTTTTCGCCAATCTATTTAAGATTGGCAAGGCGGGCGGAATGTTTCGGCAAAATCATCTCTCTCTTTCTCTATCCATCTCTCTTTCTCTCTATTTCTATCTACCTTTCTCTTTCATTCGAACAGCTGATGGACATCTTATTTACTTCTCGCGACATTATACATTTACTTCTCTACACATACTCACACACACACGATCTCACACACTCTCACGCTCTCGTGACCGACCTGAGTGCTCGGTTATACAGAACAGTAGTATCTCGACAACATTCGAAATCGTTACACCTGTATTGTATCACCTCAGTAACGTATCTCTTGTATCGCCTCTATTCTCTATTCTCATTCTCTCAATAAACTGCACTATTCTCAACAATTTTTGAGTTCTCTTTATACACTTTCGCTTCTGTCCGTCTTGCGACGATCCAAGAATTTCACCTCTAACGTCGCAATACGAATGCCCCCATCTGTCCCTATTAATCATTACCTCGGGGTTCCGAAAACCAACAAAATAGAACCGAGGTCCTATTCCATTATTCCATGCACACAGTATTCAGGCGAAGGTAGCCTGCTTTGAGCACTCTAATTTGTTCAAAGTAAACGTACCGGCCCACCTCGACACTCAGTGAAGAGCACCGCGATGGGATATTAGTTGGACCGCCCCGTGAAGAGCTAAGCCCACCGGTAGGACGTACCACATAATGCCAGTTAAACACCGCGAGCGGTGAACCGACACTGTGACACACAGATTCAACTACGAGCTTTTTAACCGCAACAACTTTAATATACGCTATTGGAGCTGGAATTACCGCGGCTGCTGGCACCAGACTTGCCCTCCAATGGATCCTTGTTAAAGGATTTAAAGTGTACTCATTCCGATTACGGGGCCTCGGATGAGTCCCGTATCGTTATTTTTCGTCACTACCTCCCCGTGCCGGGAGTGGGTAATTTGCGCGCCTGCTGCCTTCCTTGGATGTGGTAGCCGTTTCTCAGGCTCCCTCTCCGGAATCGAACCCTGATTCCCCGTTACCCGTTACAACCATGGTAGGCGCAGAACCTACCATCGACAGTTGATAAGGCAGACATTTGAAAGATGCGTCGCCGGTGCTAGATGACCATGCGATCAGCACAAAGTTATTCAGAGTCACCAAAGCAAACGATGGGACGGAAGGAGAACCATCCGCCACCGATTGGTTTTGATCTAATAAAAGCGTTCCTTCCATCTCTGGTCGGAACTCTGATTTGCATGTATTAGCTCTAGAATTACCACAGTTATCCAAGTAAATGTGGGTACGATCTAAGGAACCATAACTGGTTTAATGAGCCATTCGCGGTTTCACCTTAATACGGTATGTACTGAGACATGCATGGCTTAATCTTTGAGACAAGCATATGACTACTGGCAGGATCAACCAGGGAGCTTCGCGAAGCATTCCCCTCTATTCGAATTCACACACTTTCGTGTTCTTTCTGTTCTCATCGCGTCGTCCGCTCTTTTAGAGACGGATCGACGATGCCCCACGTTTGATTTTATAAACTTGCACATAGCGTGCAGTTTGAGACATCATATCCTCGATTTGTTCCACTAATTCTATCATCTCGGATATGTGCCTACCTCCTCCTCCTCTCTTACCTCAATACTCCCTTCTAGACACACCGTATATATCCTGGAGGATTTTCCACAGACTAACTCGCTCCATCGGATACGCGTATGTGCCTTTTTCCCTTCCTTCTCTATTATATTTCGACATCATATCGTTTTGATTCTTCCACGGACTAATATGTGAATCGGATATGTGCCCCTTTTATATATACGTTCACAGAAAGATCTCGGATTCAGACAAAATTCATTACATTTCCCCTTATAAATAAGGGGATGGCATCGGATGCACGATAAAGCGCGTATCACGCGTGCCGCTGCATCCATCGGGAAGCACGGAGTACACGCACGCTAGCATCAACCGTAGAAGCACGGACCACTACACGCTGGACATATCGACAAAGCGCGTATCATTCACGCTGGTCATGTACGTAATAGCGCGGACAAGTGCATGCTGAGCAAACGGGAAAGCGCGAATCGTGCCATGCTGTTCATAACGAGTTGGCCCGTAATGTGCGCGCTAGGCATATCGAGATCTGACACCTCTTGGGTTTGTATCTACTTTCTCCCTCTTTCAAAGTTCGAACTTTTAAGTTCGATACTTTATATGTACCCGACGCTAGCCTTCCTTAGCGTTTTGTTAAATTTACATCGTCCATCTGCGTGGATAAAGAGTTGAATGCATAAGGTAGTACAAGCATACAGATAACTGCATACATGTCACCAACGTCACTTTTGGACGCTCACCACGTAAGGGCCATTCGGTCTTAGACACCGACCCGTGGTAATGCTGTGTGGAGAAATCCAAAACGCAACACGGTCAGAACAGTTGAGAAAGAATCTCGAGGAGCGGTGACTGCTTCTCAACCGAGGTCATAGAATAGCCACGCGCCCAACGCTGCTCCGACCGAGACGTTCGGACCGTCGCTCTCCCTTATAGATACCGAACGGCCGGCCGGAACGCCGGCGCCGCCGTACCTTACGCACGGGCGCTTATGGGTGAAAACCGCCGCTACAACAGCCCGGCCGCCCGGCACGTTTGGACTTAGCCGCGGAGAGCGTCGGAGACAAGAGTAAACCGAATAAACAAATTATTATAAACAATCGCCGGGAACATTATCACGATAAATACACTGTCCCAAACGACATTTGAAAATAATTTCTCGCAACTTAGAAATATTTCGGACCGAAAGGTGTTTTTCTCTTTTTTCTCGAAAACGAGTGCGACGACCGCGTTCGAACCATTAATGTAATACGTTCGCAATGCAACGAGGAACAAGGATCTATAATTGTTTTGGCGATCGGACGAGTTTGGCTTTTGGACGATGGTGCCGGTGGACTTTGAGATCTGACGGCCCTATTCCCAGTTCCGACGATCGATTTGCACGTCAGAATCGCTACGGACCTCCATCAGGGTTTCCCCTGACTTCGTCCTGACCAGGCATAGTTCACCATCTTTCGGGTCCCAACGTGTACGCTCTAGGTGCGCCTCTTCTCGCAATGAGAACGAGACGCCCCGGGAGTGCGAGGCCGCATCGTAACGCGGCCGATCCTCCCTCGGTCGACGCAAAGGTCGACCTTCACTTTCATTCCGCCTTTAGGTTTCTTTCTCCCAATGTCTCGCGCACATGTTAGACTCCTTGGTCCGTGTTTCAAGACGGGTCCTGAGAGTACCCAAAGCAGTAGCGTCGCCGACCGGTAATTCGAAGCTTGGCCCAGTCCAAGGACACCGCCTGCTAACAGCTGGCCAGGCCCGGGGACGGCACCAGGTCCGTGCCTCCGGGTAAGAACTGACCGGACTTGCGGCGGGCCTGACGCAAACACATTCGAAAATGGATTGGTTGCGGCCCGATACCGTCTCGGAGTACCGTCGCGCAGCCGGCCGGGCGGCCGAGGGTCTGTCGCGTGCTCTGGGAGCAACGAAACAGGCAACCGCTCGGGCCGTAGACCGACACGCAACGGGTCGCGACGTTCTACTAGGGGAGAAGTGCACGACTACGTGGCCGGAACATTCGCCGCCAGTGGTGTACCCTCGCTAATGGAACCACGAAGGTCCACCCGGAGTATCGCGCACCGACGGGAGCCAGCCTCGTCGACGATGAATCTCCCCATTCGATCTTTTGGGTTTCTCAGGTTTACCCCTGAACGGTTTCACGTACTCTTGAACTCTCTCTTCAAAGTTCTTTTCAACTTTCCCTCACGGTACTTGTTCGCTATCGGTCTCGTGGTTGTATTTAGCCTTAGATGGAGTTTACCACCCACTTAGGGTTGCACTCTCAAGCAACCCGACTCTATGGAGAAATCCTCCCGAAACGCGTACCGGTCGCTACGGGCCTGGCACCCTCTCCGGGTAAGTGGCCCCATTCAAGATGGACTTGGACGCGGTGCGACGTCACGGGATAAACGGATCCTCCTGAACACTACAATTCCCTGCGGCGGAACCGCGGGATTCAGATCGATGTGATCCGATCTCGTGTATGTATATCCAGAGGTGCCATCGCACGATACCAGAGAAAAGGTATATTTGGACTCCCTTCTTCTTCTATAATCGAGAGAATATTTAGTCCCCCCTACCTCTATTATTTTACGCCTCGCCAAAGTGTCTTTTCGTCGCGCATCGTCGATTCGATCCGGGAGGAGACTCTCGCAGAACGACCCCACCGGTTTTTATTTTAACGTCCGTCCGCTATTATTAGCTTTGAGATTCCGCTATCCCTTCACGCCTCGAGCAGTGACTCGCAGCAGAGGGAACCGTGGAAAAATAAGCTTTTCCGTGGACTGGACGACCGGTGAGACCCGCGGTCTCGTATACGATCGACCAACAACGCGACAAAGACATGGGGCGATCGGGGAGACTCGTTTTCTTCAATTGTACGAAGTAGAGTCTTCTTACACACCTTTCGCGGCATCGGCGCCTTTAGGTTCGTCAAAGTTCCAATTCGCGCAGCCGCGCCAACGAGGATTCCGGGGTACAGAAACGTTTTAAACGACGCGTGGAGCAATCACTCTTCTCTCATCGGATGTTTGGCGCAAACACTCTTGTGTGTCGACGGAACGTGGCCGTAGGGAGGGAATGAATATGGCGGCTAGGCGAGGACACGCGCAACGACGGGGAAATACATCGACCCGATCATGTTAACGAGTGATTTTCTAATTTATCATCCCGCACAGCGCCTCCATTCTCTCATGTACACCATCCCCTTGGATCTTCACGGCGTCCCGAAGAACGAGTGTGTTGTGCCCTCGATGTATCGATTGACTGTTCTCTCACTTGTCAACGACGACCCTCTCTTTTATAAAATCCCTGGGGCCGCGTGAACGCGACGATACAGAATGGCGCACATATGCCGCGCCGCACCCTGCTCTTTCTCACTCTATCTTTATCTCTCGCTCTTTGGTCTCTCTTTCTCAGGACAAATTTTTCATTTCAGGCGACGTCGGGAGCACGGTAAAAGATCTCGCGCAGAACGTGAAGGCAAATTCTGCACCACCAGTGCGAGTGGAGAGACCGCTGTGTGTGATGATGATGATCCAGGGGAGCGGTGCAGCACACGGGCGGTCGTTATAAAACAACGACGCACAACGCCGTGAAAGCACGCACGCACGCGAGTCCCTGATAACGCGATCATCATTCATCACATTTCGGCTCTCCCTTTCTGGTTCTCGCACGGGTGAGAGTACAACACACGCTTCACGATTCTCACGCGAGCCGTTGCAAACGCCGACGAACGGCCCAACTTTCGCTCGTACGTCGCGTATCTGACGTGTATCATCCGACCCGACTCCGAAACGCGTTACATCGTCGGAAACGCGTGACGGCGAGGATGTGATTATACGCAGACAGACGCAAGCAGTCTTTTGTATGTGATAACGACCCTCAGCCAGGCGTGGTCCAGGAATTGTATCCGTGGACCGCAATGTGCGTTCGAAATGTCGATGTTCATGTGTCCTGCAGTTCACACGTTGACGCGCAATTAGCTGCGTTCTTCATCGACCCACGAGCCAAGTGATCCACCGTTCAGGGTAATCATGTTATTATGTTCGTTATTATCTTTGTTCTCGGTTCGGATAAAGCCGAGGCCGGTGCGCCTCCAACCAGCGCGCGAAGGAGGTCCGGGCGTCGCCAGCGATGACGACACGGTGTGTGATTTGTGTCCAGGACGGGAACACCGTCGACGCGTACCGCGGAAACACCGCGACACGTCCGACGGCCGAGCGTACATATTCATTTAAAAACCTTCGAGATGTACTCGGGGCGAGGCCACCGCACGCGACAGCATCCTCTACTTACAACACGCTCCCCCGAAAGCGGACGCACGGCCGGCTTCGATCGGTCCAATCGGACTTTCGCTATCGAAGCTTCACAGCCGGTCCCTTTTTTCGGTTATCGGGGATGCGCGATTAAGCAAGCGATACGCGGGATGCACGTCGACGCGATAGATGCCGCGCCCTAGGTTACCCGCATCCTCTCCAAGGAGAGTGTCGTCCGTCACAGGACTTTTCGGAGAGCGCGACCAAAACTGAGGAAGCGGGATATGAGAGTGGAAGAAGCGTCGTCCAGAAAGAGAGAGAGAAACGTCGCGAGAAACCGAGGGGCTTCGACGGCGGCTCGTTCCTGCTCTCTCTCTCTCTCTCTCTATCTCTCTCGCGATCTTTACTTGACCACTCGGAGCGCTTATGGTGTGTTTTCTCGTCCCTGTCTTGGGTCGCGAGTGACTCCTTTCTCGATACGAGCCTCTACACGCTACTAGCGCAGACAACACGCACAGACACGGGGTCTCCCATACGAGGTGAACGCGAATCGACGAGGCGGCGGGTTATCGTAGAGGACGATCGCAACGACGGGTCTAGTTTTTCCCGATCAGTTAACAACGGCCTCTCGAGAAACGTCGCGCGAGCGCACTCGTGATTGCGTTCGTATTATTATCGTCCCGTTCTCAAAGAGGAGGGCGCATCCGGCGGTCTGGCGCGCTTGGCTCTTTGCGCTTCACCGATGACAGCGGACGGGAGAGTCGCGATGAGAAACCAGGTTCTCTCCGTCTGTAGCGACCTCCGCGCGTAAGCCGTGCCACGGCGGTGATAAATGCATTCGCATTTCATTTTTGGTATCTGTTTAAATGCATTCGCATTTAGTTTTTGGTATCTGTTTAAATGCATTCGCATTTAGTTTTTGGTATCTGTTTAAAATGCATTCGCATTTCATTTTTGGTATCTGTTTAAATGCATTCGCATTTAGTTTTTGGTATCTGTTTAAATGCATTCGCATTTAGTTTTTGGTATCTGTTTAAAATGCATTCGCATTTCATTTTTGGTATCTGTTTAAATGCATTCGGATTTAGTTTTTGGTATCTGTTTAAATGCATTCGCATTTAGTTTTTGGTATCTGTTTGAATGCATTCGCATTTAGTTTTTGGTATCTGTTTAAATGCATTCGCATTTAGTTTTTGGTATCTGTTTAAAATGCATTCGCATTTAGTTTTTGGTATCTGTTTATATAAATGCTTTCGCATTTATATAGTGTTTTTGCATAGTTACGGTTTCAAGCTTTCTGCTTTTTGCTCTTTGAGCCTTGTTAATGATCCTTCCGCAGGTTCACCTACGGAAACCTTGTTAGGACTTTTACTTCCTCTAAATGATCAAGTTTGGTCATCTTCCCGGATACATCGGCAATGCCGAGACATTGCCGCGCACCAGTCCGAAGACCTCACTAAATCATTCAATCGGTAGTAGCGACGGGCGGTGTGTACAAAGGGCAGGGACGTAATCAACGCGAGCTTATGACTCGCGCTTACTGGGAATTCCTCGTTCATGGGGAATAATTGCAAGCCCCAATCCCTAGCACGAAGGAGGTTCAGCGGGTTACCCGGGCCTTTCGGCCAGGGAAAACACGCTGATTCCTTCAGTGTAGCGCGCGTGCGGCCCAGAACATCTAAGGGCATCACAGACCTGTTATTGCTCAATCTCGTGCGACTAGAAGCCGCCTGTCCCTCTAAGAAGATTTGTTTGTACGTTGGTAGTAAAAACCCACCGACCGAAGTCGGGGACCTTCGTGATACCATAAGTTACGTCTATTTAGCAGGCTAGAGTCTCGTTCGTTATCGGAATTAACCAGACAAATCGCTCCACCAACTAAGAACGGCCATGCACCACCACCCACCGAATCAAGAAAGAGCTATAAATCTGTCAATCCTTCCGGTGTCCGGGCCTGGTGAGGTTTCCCGTGTTGAGTCAAATTAAGCCGCAGGCTCCACTCCTGGTGGTGCCCTTCCGTCAATTCCTTTAAGTTTCAGCTTTGCAACCATACTTCCCCCGGAACCCAAAAGCTTTGGTTTCCCGGAAGCTGCCCGCCGAGTCATCGGAGGAACTTCGGCGGATCGCTAGCTGGCATCGTTTATGGTTAGAACTAGGGCGGTATCTGATCGCCTTCGAACCTCTAACTTTCGTTCTTGATTAATGAAAACATTTTTGGCAAATGCTTTCGCTTCTGTCCGTCTTGCGACGATCCAAGAATTTCACCTCTAACGTCGCAATACGAATGCCCCCATCTGTCCCTATTAATCATTACCTCGGGGTTCCGAAAACCAACAAAATAGAACCGAGGTCCTATTCCATTATTCCATGCACACAGTATTCAGGCGAAGGTAGCCTGCTTTGAGCACTCTAATTTGTTCAAAGTAAACGTACCGGCCCACCTCGACACTCAGTGAAGAGCACCGCGATGGGATATTAGTTGGACCGCCCCGTGAAGAGCTAAGCCCACCGGTAGGACGTACCACATAATGCCAGTTAAACACCGCGAGCGGTGAACCGACACTGAGACACACAGATTCAACTACGAGCTTTTTAACCGCAACAACTTTAATATACGCTATTGGAGCTGGAATTATCGCGGCTGCTGGCACCAGACTTGCCCTCCAATGGATCCTTGTTAAAGGATTTAAAGTGTACTCATTCCGATTACGGGGCATCGGATGAGTCCCTTATCGTTATTTTTCGTCACTACCTCCCCGTGCCGGGAGTGGGTAATTTGCGCGCCTGCTGCCTTCCTTGGATGTGGTAGCCGTTTCTCAGGCTCCCTCTCCGGAATCGAACCCTGATTCCCCGTTACCCGTTACAACCATGGTAGGCGCAGAACCTACCATCGACAGTTGATAAGGCAGACATTTGAAAGATGCGTCGCCGGTGCTAGATGACCATGCGATCAGCACAAAGTTATTCAGAGTCACCAAAGCAAACGATGGGACGGAAGGAGAACCATCCGCCACCGATTGGTTTTGATCTAATAAAAGCGTTCCTTCCATCTCTGGTCGGAACTCTGTTTTGCATGTATTAGCTCTAGAATTACCACAGTTATCCAAGTAAATGTGGGTACGATCTAAGGAACCATAACTGATTTAATGAGCCATTCGCGGTTTCACCTTAATACGGTATGTACTGAGACATGCATGGCTTAATCTTTGAGACAAGCATATGACTACTGGCAGGATCAACCAGGGAGCTTCGCGAAGCATTCCCCTCTATTCGAATTCACACACTTTCGTGTTCTTTCTGTTCTCATCGCGTCGTCCGCTCTTTTAGAGACGGATCGACGATGCCCCACGTTTGATTTTATAAACTTGCACATAGCGTGCAGTTTGAGACATCATATCCTCGATTTGTTCCACTAATTCTATCATCTCGGATATGTGCCTACCTCCTCCTCCTCTCTTACCTCAATACTCCCTTCTAGACACACCGTATATATCCTGGAGGATTTTCCACAGACTAACTCGCTCCATCGGATACGCGTATGTGCCTTTTTCCCTTCCTTCTCTATTATATTTCGACATCATATCGTTTTGATTCTTCCACGGACTAATATGTGAATCGGATATGTGCCCCTTTTATATATACGTTCACAGAAAGATCTCGGATTCAGACAAAATTCATTACATTTCCCCTTATAAATAAGGGGATGGCATCGGATGCACGATAAAGCGCGTATCACGCGTGCCGCTGCATCCATCGGGAAGCACGGAGTACACGCACGCTAGCATCAACCGTAGAAGCACGGACCACTACACGCTGGACATATCGACAAAGCGCGTATCATTCACGCTGGTCATGTACGTAATAGCGCGGACAAGTGCATGCTGAGCAAACGGGAAAGCGCGAATCGTGCCATGCTGTTCATAACGAGTTGGCCCGTAATGTGCGCGCTAGGCATATCGAGATCTGACACCTCTTGGGTTTGTATCTACTTTCTCCCTCTTTCAAAGTTCGAACTTTTAAGTTCGATACTTTATATGTACCCGACGCTAGCCTTCCTTAGCGTTTTGTTAAATTTACATCGTCCATCTGCGTGGATAAAGAGTTGAATGCATAAGGTAGTACAAGCATACAGATAACTGCATACATGTCACCAACGTCACTTTTGGACGCTCACCACGTAAGGGCCATTCGGTCTTAGACACCGACCCGTGGTAATGCTGTGTGGAGAAATCCAAAACGCAACACGGTCAGAACAGTTGAGAAAGAATCTCGAGGAGCGGTGACTGCTTCTCAACCGAGGTCATAGAATAGCCACGCGCCCAACGCTGCTCCGACCGAGACGTTCGGACCGTCGCTCTCCCTTATAGATACCGAACGGCCGGCCGGAACGCCGGCGCCGCCGTACCTTACGCACGGGCGCTTATGGGTGAAAACCGCCGCTACAACAGCCCGGCCGCCCGGCACGTTTGGACTTAGCCGCGGAGAGCGTCGGAGACAAGAGTAAACCGAATAAACAAATTATTATAAACAATCGCCGGGAACATTATCACGATAAATACACTGTCCCAAACGACATTTGAAAATAATTTCTCGCAACTTAGAAATATTTCGGGTCGAAAGGTGTTTTTCTCTTTTTTCTCGAAAACGAGTGCGACGACCGCGTTCGAACCATTAATGTAATACGTTCGCAATGCAACGAGGAACAAGGATCTATAATTGTTTTGGCGATCGGACGAGTTTGGCTTTTGGACGATGGTGCCGGTGGACTTTGAGATCTGACGGCCCTATTCCCAGTTCCGACGATCGATTTGCACGTCAGAATCGCTACGGACCTCCATCAGGGTTTCCCCTGACTTCGTCCTGACCAGGCATAGTTCACCATCTTTCGGGTCCCAACGTGTACGCTCTAGGTGCGCCTCTTCTCGCAATGAGAACGAGACGCCCCGGGAGTGCGAGGCCGCATCGTAACGCGGCCGATCCTCCCTCGGTCGACGCAAAGGTCGACCTTCACTTTCATTCCGCCTTTAGGTTTCTTTCTCCCAATGTCTCGCGCACATGTTAGACTCCTTGGTCCGTGTTTCAAGACGGGTCCTGAGAGTACCCAAAGCAGTAGCGTCGCCGACCGGTAATTCGAAGCTTGGCCCAGTCCAAGGACACCGCCTGCTAACAGCTGGCCAGGCCCGGGGACGGCACCAGGTCCGTGCCTCCGGGTAAGAACTGACCGGGCTTGCGGCGGGCCTGACGCAAACACATTCGAAAATGGATTGGTTGCGGCCCGATACCGTCTCGGAGTACCGTCGCGCAGCCGGCCGGGCGGCCGAGGGTCTGTCGCGTGCTCTGGGAGCAACGAAACAGGCAACCGCTCGGGCCGTAGACCGACACGCAACGGGTCGCGACGTTCTACTAGGGGAGAAGTGCACGACTACGTGGCCGGAACATTCGCCGCCAGTGGTGTACCCTCGCTAATGGAACCACGAAGGTCCACCCGGAGTATCGCGCACCGACGGGAGCCAGCCTCGTCGACGATGAATCTCCCCATTCGATCTTTTGGGTTTCTCAGGTTTACCCCTGAACGGTTTCACGTACTCTTGAACTCTCTCTTCAAAGTTCTTTTCAACTTTCCCTCACGGTACTTGTTCGCTATCGGTCTCGTGGTTGTATTTAGCCTTAGATGGAGTTTACCACCCACTTAGGGTTGCACTCTCAAGCAACCCGACTCTATGGAGAGATCCTCCCGAAACGCGTACCGGTCGCTACGGGCCTGGCACCCTCTCCGGGTAAGTGGCCCCATTCAAGATGGACTTGGACGCGGTGCGACGTCACGGGATAAACGGATCCTCCTGAACACTACAATTCCCTGCGGCGGAACCGCGGGATTCAGATCGATGTGATCCGATCTCGTGTATGTATATCCAGAGGTGCCATCGCACGATACCAGAGAAAAGGTATATTTGGACTCCCTTCTTCTTCTATAATCGAGAGAATATTTAGTCCCCCCTACCTCTATTATTTTACGCCTCGCCAAAGTGTCTTTTCGTCGCGCATCGTCGATTCGATCCGGGAGGAGACTCTCGCAGAACGACCCCACCGGTTTTTATTTTAACGTCCGTCCGCTATTATTAGCTTTGAGATTCCGCTATCCCTTCACGCCTCGAGCAGTGACTCGCAGCAGAGGGAACCGTGGAAAAATAAGCTTTTCCGTGGACTGGACGACCGGTGAGACCCGCGGTCTCGTATACGATCGACCAACAACGCGACAAAGACATGGGGCGATCGGGGAGACTCGTTTTCTTCAATTGTACGAAGTAGAGTCTTCTTACACACCTTTCGCGGCATCGGCGCCTTTAGGTTCGTCAAAGTTCCAATTCGCGCAGCCGCGCCAACGAGGATTCCGGGGTACAGAAACGTTTTAAACGACGCGTGGAGCAATCACTCTTCTCTCATCGGATGTTTGGCGCAAACACTCTTGTGTGTCGACGGAACGTGGCCGTAGGGAGGGAATGAATATGGCGGCTAGGCGAGGACACGCGCAACGACGGGGAAATACATCGACCCGATCATGTTAACGAGTGATTTTCTAATTTATCATCCCGCACAGCGCCTCCATTCTCTCATGTACACCATCCCCTTGGATCTTCACGGCGTCCCGAAGAACGAGTGTGTTG
>CAWLCU010000294.1:340000-345000 GCA_963855975.1 Andrena chrysosceles | reverse complement strand
ACTTTCTCCCTCTTTCAAAGTTCGAACTTTTAAGTTCGATACTTTATATGTACCCGACGCTAGCCTTCCTTAGCGTTTTGTTAAATTTACATCGTCCATCTGCGTGGATAAAGAGTTGAATGCATAAGGTAGTACAAGCATACAGATAACTGCATACATGTCACCAACGTCACTTTTGGACGCTCACCACGTAAGGGCCATTCGGTCTTAGACACCGACCCGTGGTAATGCTGTGTGGAGAAATCCAAAACGCAACACGGTCAGAACAGTTGAGAAAGAATCTCGAGGAGCGGTGACTGCTTCTCAACCGAGGTCATAGAATAGCCACGCGCCCAACGCTGCTCCGACCGAGACGTTCGGACCGTCGCTCTCCCTTATAGATACCGAACGGCCGGCCGGAACGCCGGCGCCGCCGTACCTTACGCACGGGCGCTTATGGGTGAAAACCGCCGCTACAACAGCCCGGCCGCCCGGCACGTTTGGACTTAGCCGCGGAGAGCGTCGGAGACAAGAGTAAACCGAATAAACAAATTATTATAAACAATCGCCGGGAACATTATCACGATAAATACACAGTCCCAAACGACATTTGAAAATAATTTCTCGCAACTTAGAAATATTTCGGGTCGAAAGGTGTTTTTCTCTTTTTTCTCGAAAACGAGCGCGACGACCGCGTTCGAACCATTAATGTAATACGTTCGCAATGCAACGAGGAACAAGGATCTATAATTGTTTTGGCGATCGGACGAGTTTGGCTTTTGGACGATGGTGCCGGTGGACTTTGAGATCTGACGGGACTTGGAAATATTTCGGACCGAAAGGTGTTTTTCGCGTTTTTCTCGAAAACGAGCGCGACGACCGCGTTCGAACCATTAATGTAATACGTTCGCAATGCAACGAGGAACAAGGATCTATAATTGTTTTGGCGATCGGACGAGTTTGGCTTTTGGACGATGGTGCCGGTGGACTTTGAGATCTGACGGGACTTGGAAATATTTCGGACCGAAAGGTGTTTTTCTCTTTTTTCTCGAAAACGAGCGCGACGACCGCGTTCGAACCATTAATGTAATACGTTCGCAATGCAACGAGGAACAAGGATCTATAATTGTTTTGGCGATCGGACGAGTTTGGCTTTTGGACGATGGTGCCGGTGGACTTTGAGATCTGACGGCCCTATTCCCAGTTCCGACGATCGATTTGCACGTCAGAATCGCTACGGACCTCCATCAGGGTTTCCCCTGACTTCGTCCTGACCAGGCATAGTTCACCATCTTTCGGGTCCCAACGTGTACGCTCTAGGTGCGCCTCTTCTCGCAATGAGAACGAGACGCCCCGGGAGTGCGAGGCCGCATCGTAACGCGGCCGATCCTCCCTCGGTCGACGCAAAGGTCGACCTTCACTTTCATTCCGCCTTTAGGTTTCTTTCTCCCAATGTCTCGCGCACATGTTAGACTCCTTGGTCCGTGTTTCAAGACGGGTCCTGAGAGTACCCAAAGCAGTAGCGTCGCCGACCGGTAATTCGAAGCTTGGCCCAGTCCAAGGACACCGCCTGCTAACAGCTGGCCAGGCCCGGGGACGGCACCAGGTCCGTGCCTCCGGGTAAGAACTGACCGGGCTTGCGGCGGGCCTGACGCAAACACATTCGAAAATGGATTGGTTGCGGCCCGATACCGTCTCGGAGTACCGTCGCGCAGCCGGCCGGGCGGCCGAGGGTCTGTCGCGTGCTCTGGGAGCAACGAAACAGGCAACCGCTCGGGCCGTAGACCGACACGCAACGGGTCGCGACGTTCTACTAGGGGAGAAGTGCACGACTACGTGGCCGGAACATTCGCCGCCAGTGGTGTACCCTCGCTAATGGAACCACGAAGGTCCACCCGGAGTATCGCGCACCGACGGGAGCCAGCCTCGTCGACGATGAATCTCCCCATTCGATCTTTTGGGTTTCTCAGGTTTACCCCTGAACGGTTTCACGTACTCTTGAACTCTCTCTTCAAAGTTCTTTTCAACTTTCCCTCACGGTACTTGTTCGCTATCGGTCTCGTGGTTGTATTTAGCCTTAGATGGAGTTTACCACCCACTTAGGGTTGCACTCTCAAGCAACCCGACTCTATGGAGAGATCCTCCCGAAACGCGTACCGGTCGCTACGGGCCTGGCACCCTCTCCGGGTAAGTGGCCCCATTCAAGATGGACTTGGACGCGGTGCGACGTCACGGGATAAACGGATCCTCCTGAACACTACAATTCCCTGCGGCGGAACCGCGGGATTCAGTGCTGGGCTAATTCCTGTTCGCTCGCCGCTACTAAGGAAATCCTTGTTAGTTTAGTTTCCTCCGCTTAGTAATATGCTTAAATTCAGCGGGTAATCTCGCCTACTCTGAGGTCGTCATTCGTTATTATATAAAAATTATGTGCCACCAGAGAAAAAAGCCGAGACCGCGAAGTAGAGAGAAGATATTTTTGGAGAAGCAGGCACGTGCCTCCCTTCGGTATTATAAATCGTGCTCCCTCTTTTGGATATTGTATCACGAACGGGTCTCCCGGCCGGCGGGAGTACGGGTTCCCCCCGTACACATCCCGGCTCATAACCTGACCCGATGACGGATCGATGTGATCCGATCTCGTGTATGTATATCCAGAGGTGCCATCGCACGATACCAGAGAAAAGGTATATTTGGACTCCCTTCTTCTTCTATAATCGAGAGAATATTTAGTCCCCCCTACCTCTATTATTTTACGCCTAGCCAAAGTGTCTTTTCGTCGCGCATCGTCGATTCGATCCGGGAGGAGACTCTTGCAGAACGACCCTACCGGTTTTTACTTTAACGTCCGTCCGCTATTATTAGCTTTGAGATTCCGCTATCCCTTCACGCCTCGAGCAGTGACTCGCAGCAGAGGGAACCGTGGAAAAATAAGCTTTTCCGTGGACTGGACGACCGGTGAGACCCGCGGTCTCGTATACGATCGACCAACAACGCGACAAAGACATGGGGCGATCGGGGAGACTCGTTTTCTTCAATTGTACAAAGTAGAGTCTTCTTACACACCTTTCGCGGCATCGGCGCCTTTAGGTTCGTCAAAGTTCCAATTCGCGCAGCCGCGCCAACGAGGATTCCGGGGTACAGAAACGTTTTAAACGACGCGTGGAGCAATCACTCTTCTCTCATCGGATGTTTGGCGCAAACACTCTTGTGTGTCGACGGAACGTGGCCGTAGGGAGGGAATGAATATGGCGGCTAGGCGAGGACACGCGCAACGACGGGGAAATACATCGACCCGATCATGTTAACGAGTGATTTTCTAATTTATCATCCCGCACAGCGCCTCCATTCTCTCATGTACACCATCCCCTTGGATCTTCACGGCGTCCCGAAGAACGAGTGTGTTGTGCCCTCGATGTATCGATTGACTGTTCTCTCACTTGTCAACGACGACCCTCTCTTTTATAAAATCCCTGGGGCCGCGTGAACGCGACGATACAGAATGGCGCACATATGCCGCGCCGCACCCTGCTCTTTCTCACTCTATCTTTATCTCTCGTCTCTCTTTCTCAGGACAAATTTTTCATTTCAGGCGACGTCGGGAGCACGGTAAAAGATCTCGCGCAGAACGTGAAGGCAAATTCTGCACCACCAGTGCGAGTGGAGAGACCGCTGTGTGTGATGATGATGATCCAGGGGAGCGGTGCAGCACACGGGCGGTCGTTATAAAACAACGACGCACAACGCCGTGAAAGCACGCACGCACGCGAGTCCCTGATAACGCGATCATCATTCATCACATTTCGGCTCTCCCTTTCTGGTTCTCGCACGGGTGAGAGTACAACACACGCTTCACGATTCTCACGCGAGCCGTTGCAAACGCCGACGAACGGCCCAACTTTCGCTCGTACGTCGCGTATCTGACGTGTATCATCCGACCCGACTCCGAAACGCGTTACATCGTCGGAAACGCGTGACGGCGAGGATGTGATTATACGCAGACAGACGCAAGCAGTCTTTTGTATGTGATAACGACCCTCAGCCAGGCGTGGTCCAGGAATTGTATCCGTGGACCGCAATGTGCGTTCGAAATGTCGATGTTCATGTGTCCTGCAGTTCACACGTTGACGCGCAATTAGCTGCGTTCTTCATCGACCCACGAGCCAAGTGATCCACCGTTCAGGGTAATCATGTTATTATGTTCGTTATTATCTTTGTTCTCGGTTCGGATAAAGCCGAGGCCGGTACGCCTCCAACCAGCGCGCGAAGGAGGTCCGGGCGTCGCCAGCGATGACGACACGGTGTGTGATTTGTGTCCAGGACGGGAACACCGTCGACGCGTACCGCGGAAACACCGCGACACGTCCGACGGCCGAGCGTACATATTCATTTAAAAACCTTCGAGATGTACTCGGGGCGAGGCCACCGCACGCAACAGCATCCTCTACTTACAACACGCTCCCCCGAAAGCGGACGCACGGCCGGCTTCGATCGGTCCAATCGGACTTTCGCTATCGAAGCTTCACAGCCGGTCCCTTTTTTCGGTTATCGGGGATGCGCGATTAAGCAAGCGATACGCGGGATGCACGTCGACGCGATAGATGCCGCGCCCTAGGTTACCCGGATCCTCTCCAAGGAGAGTGTCGTCCGTCACAGGACTTTTCGGAGAGCGCGACCAAAACTGAGGAAGCGGGATATGAGAGTGGAAGAAGCGTCGTCCAGAAAGAGAGAGAGAAACGTCGCGAGAAACCGAGGGGCTTCGACGGCGGCTCGTTCCTGCTCTCTCTCTCTCTCTCTCTCTCGCGAGCTTTACTTGACCACTCGGAGCGCTTATGGTGTGTTTTCTCGTCCCTGTCTTGGGTCGCGACTGACTCCTTTCTCGATACGAGCCTCTACACGCTACTAGCGCAGACAACACGCACAGACACGGGGTCTCCCATACGAGGTGAACGCGAATCGACGAGGCGGCGGGTTATCGTAGAGGACGATCGCAACGACGGGTCTAGTTTTTCCCGATCAGT
>CAWLCU010000294.1:332500-337500 GCA_963855975.1 Andrena chrysosceles | reverse complement strand
AGCCATTCGCGGTTTCACCTTAATACGGTATGTACTGAGACATGCATGGCTTAATCTTTGAGACAAGCATATGACTACTGGCAGGATCAACCAGGGAGCTTCGCGAAGCATTCCCCTCTATTCGAATTCACACACTTTCGTGTTCTTTCTGTTCTCATCGCGTCGTCCGCTCTTTTAGAGACGGATCGACGATGCCCCACGTTTGATTTTATAAACTTGCACATAGCGTGCAGTTTGAGACATCACATCCTCGATTTGTTCCACTAATTCTATCATCTCGGATATGTGCCTACCTCCTCCTCCTCTCTTAGCTCAATACTCCCTTCTAGACACACCGTATATATCCTGGAGGATTTTCCACAGACTAACTCGCTCCATCGGATACGCGTATGTGCCTTTTTCCCTTCCTTCTCTATTATATTTCGACATCATATCGTTTTGATTCTTCCACGGACTAATATGTGAATCGGATATGTGCCCCTTTTATATATACGTTCACAGAAAGATCTCGGATTCAGACAAAATTCATTACATTTCCCCTTATAAATAAGGGGATGGCATCGGATGCACGATAAAGCGCGTATCACGCGTGCCGCTGCATCCATCGGGAAGCACGGAGTACACGCACGCTAGCATCAACCGTAGAAGCACGGACCACTACACGCTGGACATATCGACAAAGCGCGTATCATTCACGCTGGTCATGTACGTAATAGCGCGGACAAGTGCATGCTGAGCAAACGGGAAAGCGCGAATCGTGCCATGCTGTTCATAACGAGTTGGCCCGTAATGTGCGCGCTAGGCATATCGAGATCTGACACCTCTTGGGTTTGTATCTACTTTCTCCCTCTTTCAAAGTTCGAACTTTTAAGTTCGATACTTTATATGTACCCGACGCTAGCCTTCCTTAGCGTTTTGTTAAATTTACATCGTCCATCTGCGTGGATAAAGAGTTGAATGCATAAGGTAGTACAAGCATACAGATAACTGCATACATGTCACCAACGTCACTTTTGGACGCTCACCACGTAAGGGCCATTCGGTCTTAGACACCGACCCGTGGTAATGCTGTGTGGAGAAATCCAAAACGCAACACGGTCAGAACAGTTGAGAAAGAATCTCGAGGAGCGGTGACTGCTTCTCAACCGAGGTCATAGAATAGCCACGCGCCCAACGCTGCTCCGACCGAGACGTTCGGACCGTCGCTCTCCCTTATAGATACCGAACGGCCGGCCGGAACGCCGGCGCCGCCGTACCTTACGCACGGGCGCTTATGGGTGAAAACCGCCGCTACAACAGCCCGGCCGCCCGGCACGTTTGGACTTAGCCGCGGAGAGCGTCGGAGACAAGAGTAAACCGAATAAACAAATTATTATAAACAATCGCCGGGAACATTATCACGATAAATACACAGTCCCAAACGACATTTGAAAATAATTTCTCGCAACTTAGAAATATTTCGGGTCGAAAGGTGTTTTTCTCTTTTTTCTCGAAAACGAGCGCGACGACCGCGTTCGAACCATTAATGTAATACGTTCGCAATGCAACGAGGAACAAGGATCTATAATTGTTTTGGCGATCGGACGAGTTTGGCTTTTGGACGATGGTGCCGGTGGACTTTGAGATCTGACGGGACTTGGAAATATTTCGGACCGAAAGGTGTTTTTCGCGTTTTTCTCGAAAACGAGCGCGACGACCGCGTTCGAACCATTAATGTAATACGTTCGCAATGCAACGAGGAACAAGGATCTATAATTGTTTTGGCGATCGGACGAGTTTGGCTTTTGGACGATGGTGCCGGTGGACTTTGAGATCTGACGGGACTTGGAAATATTTCGGACCGAAAGGTGTTTTTCTCTTTTTTCTCGAAAACGAGCGCGACGACCGCGTTCGAACCATTAATGTAATACGTTCGCAATGCAACGAGGAACAAGGATCTATAATTGTTTTGGCGATCGGACGAGTTTGGCTTTTGGACGATGGTGCCGGTGGACTTTGAGATCTGACGGCCCTATTCCCAGTTCCGACGATCGATTTGCACGTCAGAATCGCTACGGACCTCCATCAGGGTTTCCCCTGACTTCGTCCTGACCAGGCATAGTTCACCATCTTTCGGGTCCCAACGTGTACGCTCTAGGTGCGCCTCTTCTCGCAATGAGAACGAGACGCCCCGGGAGTGCGAGGCCGCATCGTAACGCGGCCGATCCTCCCTCGGTCGACGCAAAGGTCGACCTTCACTTTCATTCCGCCTTTAGGTTTCTTTCTCCCAATGTCTCGCGCACATGTTAGACTCCTTGGTCCGTGTTTCAAGACGGGTCCTGAGAGTACCCAAAGCAGTAGCGTCGCCGACCGGTAATTCGAAGCTTGGCCCAGTCCAAGGACACCGCCTGCTAACAGCTGGCCAGGCCCGGGGACGGCACCAGGTCCGTGCCTCCGGGTAAGAACTGACCGGGCTTGCGGCGGGCCTGACGCAAACACATTCGAAAATGGATTGGTTGCGGCCCGATACCGTCTCGGAGTACCGTCGCGCAGCCGGCCGGGCGGCCGAGGGTCTGTCGCGTGCTCTGGGAGCAACGAAACAGGCAACCGCTCGGGCCGTAGACCGACACGCAACGGGTCGCGACGTTCTACTAGGGGAGAAGTGCACGACTACGTGGCCGGAACATTCGCCGCCAGTGGTGTACCCTCGCTAATGGAACCACGAAGGTCCACCCGGAGTATCGCGCACCGACGGGAGCCAGCCTCGTCGACGATGAATCTCCCCATTCGATCTTTTGGGTTTCTCAGGTTTACCCCTGAACGGTTTCACGTACTCTTGAACTCTCTCTTCAAAGTTCTTTTCAACTTTCCCTCACGGTACTTGTTCGCTATCGGTCTCGTGGTTGTATTTAGCCTTAGATGGAGTTTACCACCCACTTAGGGTTGCACTCTCAAGCAACCCGACTCTATGGAGAGATCCTCCCGAAACGCGTACCGGTCGCTACGGGCCTGGCACCCTCTCCGGGTAAGTGGCCCCATTCAAGATGGACTTGGACGCGGTGCGACGTCACGGGATAAACGGATCCTCCTGAACACTACAATTCCCTGCGGCGGAACCGCGGGATTCAGTGCTGGGCTAATTCCTGTTCGCTCGCCGCTACTAAGGAAATCCTTGTTAGTTTAGTTTCCTCCGCTTAGTAATATGCTTAAATTCAGCGGGTAATCTCGCCTACTCTGAGGTCGTCATTCGTTATTATATAAAAATTATGTGCCACCAGAGAAAAAAGCCGAGACCGCGAAGTAGAGAGAAGATATTTTTGGAGAAGCAGGCACGTGCCTCCCTTCGGTATTATAAATCGTGCTCCCTCTTTTGGATATTGTATCACGAACGGGTCTCCCGGCCGGCGGGAGTACGGGTTCCCCCCGTACACATCCCGGCTCATAACCTGACCCGATGACGGATCGATGTGATCCGATCTCGTGTATGTATATCCAGAGGTGCCATCGCACGATACCAGAGAAAAGGTATATTTGGACTCCCTTCTTCTTCTATAATCGAGAGAATATTTAGTCCCCCCTACCTCTATTATTTTACGCCTAGCCAAAGTGTCTTTTCGTCGCGCATCGTCGATTCGATCCGGGAGGAGACTCTTGCAGAACGACCCTACCGGTTTTTACTTTAACGTCCGTCCGCTATTATTAGCTTTGAGATTCCGCTATCCCTTCACGCCTCGAGCAGTGACTCGCAGCAGAGGGAACCGTGGAAAAATAAGCTTTTCCGTGGACTGGACGACCGGTGAGACCCGCGGTCTCGTATACGATCGACCAACAACGCGACAAAGACATGGGGCGATCGGGGAGACTCGTTTTCTTCAATTGTACAAAGTAGAGTCTTCTTACACACCTTTCGCGGCATCGGCGCCTTTAGGTTCGTCAAAGTTCCAATTCGCGCAGCCGCGCCAACGAGGATTCCGGGGTACAGAAACGTTTTAAACGACGCGTGGAGCAATCACTCTTCTCTCATCGGATGTTTGGCGCAAACACTCTTGTGTGTCGACGGAACGTGGCCGTAGGGAGGGAATGAATATGGCGGCTAGGCGAGGACACGCGCAACGACGGGGAAATACATCGACCCGATCATGTTAACGAGTGATTTTCTAATTTATCATCCCGCACAGCGCCTCCATTCTCTCATGTACACCATCCCCTTGGATCTTCACGGCGTCCCGAAGAACGAGTGTGTTGTGCCCTCGATGTATCGATTGACTGTTCTCTCACTTGTCAACGACGACCCTCTCTTTTATAAAATCCCTGGGGCCGCGTGAACGCGACGATACAGAATGGCGCACATATGCCGCGCCGCACCCTGCTCTTTCTCACTCTATCTTTATCTCTCGTCTCTCTTTCTCAGGACAAATTTTTCATTTCAGGCGACGTCGGGAGCACGGTAAAAGATCTCGCGCAGAACGTGAAGGCAAATTCTGCACCACCAGTGCGAGTGGAGAGACCGCTGTGTGTGATGATGATGATCCAGGGGAGCGGTGCAGCACACGGGCGGTCGTTATAAAACAACGACGCACAACGCCGTGAAAGCACGCACGCACGCGAGTCCCTGATAACGCGATCATCATTCATCACATTTCGGCTCTCCCTTTCTGGTTCTCGCACGGGTGAGAGTACAACACACGCTTCACGATTCTCACGCGAGCCGTTGCAAACGCCGACGAACGGCCCAACTTTCGCTCGTACGTCGCGTATCTGACGTGTATCATCCGACCCGACTCCGAAACGCGTTACATCGTCGGAAACGCGTGACGGCGAGGATGTGATTATACGCAGACAGACGCAAGCAGTCTTTTGTATGTGATAACGACCCTCAGCCAGGCGTGGTCCAGGAATTGTATCCGTGGACCGCAATGTGCGTTCGAAATGTCGATGTTCATGTGTCCTGCAGTTCACACGTTGACGCGCAATTAGCTGCGTTCTTCATCGACCCACGAGCCAAGTGATCCACCGTTCAG
>CAWLCU010000294.1:325000-327500 GCA_963855975.1 Andrena chrysosceles | reverse complement strand
TCTTACACACCTTTCGCGGCATCGGCGCCTTTAGGTTCGTCAAAGTTCCAATTCGCGCAGCCGCGCCAACGAGGATTCCGGGGTACAGAAACGTTTTAAACGACGCGTGGAGCAATCACTCTTCTCTCATCGGATGTTTGGCGCAAACACTCTTGTGTGTCGACGGAACGTGGCCGTAGGGAGGGAATGAATATGGCGGCTAGGCGAGGACACGCGCAACGACGGGGAAATACATCGACCCGATCATGTTAACGAGTGATTTTCTAATTTATCATCCCGCACAGCGCCTCCATTCTCTCATGTACACCATCCCCTTGGATCTTCACGGCGTCCCGAAGAACGAGTGTGTTGTGCCCTCGATGTATCGATTGACTGTTCTCTCACTTGTCAACGACGACCCTCTCTTTTATAAAATCCCTGGGGCCGCGTGAACGCGACGATACAGAATGGCGCACATATGCCGCGCCGCACCCTGCTCTTTCTCACTCTATCTTTATCTCTCGTCTCTCTTTCTCAGGACAAATTTTTCATTTCAGGCGACGTCGGGAGCACGGTAAAAGATCTCGCGCAGAACGTGAAGGCAAATTCTGCACCACCAGTGCGAGTGGAGAGACCGCTGTGTGTGATGATGATGATCCAGGGGAGCGGTGCAGCACACGGGCGGTCGTTATAAAACAACGACGCACAACGCCGTGAAAGCACGCACGCACGCGAGTCCCTGATAACGCGATCATCATTCATCACATTTCGGCTCTCCCTTTCTGGTTCTCGCACGGGTGAGAGTACAACACACGCTTCACGATTCTCACGCGAGCCGTTGCAAACGCCGACGAACGGCCCAACTTTCGCTCGTACGTCGCGTATCTGACGTGTATCATCCGACCCGACTCCGAAACGCGTTACATCGTCGGAAACGCGTGACGGCGAGGATGTGATTATACGCAGACAGACGCAAGCAGTCTTTTGTATGTGATAACGACCCTCAGCCAGGCGTGGTCCAGGAATTGTATCCGTGGACCGCAATGTGCGTTCGAAATGTCGATGTTCATGTGTCCTGCAGTTCACACGTTGACGCGCAATTAGCTGCGTTCTTCATCGACCCACGAGCCAAGTGATCCACCGTTCAGGGTAATCATGTTATTATGTTCGTTATTATCTTTGTTCTCGGTTCGGATAAAGCCGAGGCCGGTACGCCTCCAACCAGCGCGCGAAGGAGGTCCGGGCGTCGCCAGCGATGACGACACGGTGTGTGATTTGTGTCCAGGACGGGAACACCGTCGACGCGTACCGCGGAAACACCGCGACACGTCCGACGGCCGAGCGTACATATTCATTTAAAAACCTTCGAGATGTACTCGGGGCGAGGCCACCGCACGCAACAGCATCCTCTACTTACAACACGCTCCCCCGAAAGCGGACGCACGGCCGGCTTCGATCGGTCCAATCGGACTTTCGCTATCGAAGCTTCACAGCCGGTCCCTTTTTTCGGTTATCGGGGATGCGCGATTAAGCAAGCGATACGCGGGATGCACGTCGACGCGATAGATGCCGCGCCCTAGGTTACCCGGATCCTCTCCAAGGAGAGTGTCGTCCGTCACAGGACTTTTCGGAGAGCGCGACCAAAACTGAGGAAGCGGGATATGAGAGTGGAAGAAGCGTCGTCCAGAAAGAGAGAGAGAAACGTCGCGAGAAACCGAGGGGCTTCGACGGCGGCTCGTTCCTGCTCTCTCTCTCTCTCTCTCTCTCGCGAGCTTTACTTGACCACTCGGAGCGCTTATGGTGTGTTTTCTCGTCCCTGTCTTGGGTCGCGAGTGACTCCTTTCTCGATACGAGCCTCTACACGCTACTAGCGCAGACAACACGCACAGACACGGGGTCTCCCATACGAGGTGAACGCGAATCGACGAGGCGGCGGGTTATCGTAGAGGACGATCGCAACGACGGGTCTAGTTTTTCCCGATCAGTTAACAACGGCCTCTCGAGAAACGTCGCGCGAGCGCACTCGTGATTGCGTTCGTATTATTATCGTCCCGTTCTCAAAGAGGAGGGCGCATCCGGCGGTCTGGCGCGCTTGGCTCTTTGCGCTTCACCGATGACAGCGGACGGGAGAGTCGCGATGAGAAACCAGGTTCTCTCCGTCTGTAGCGACCTCCGCGCGTAAGCCGTGCCACGGCGGTGATAAATGCATTCGCATTTCATTTTTGGTATCTGTTTAAATGCATTCGCATTTAGTTTTTGGTATCTGTTTAAATGCATTCGCATTTAGTTTTTGGTATCTGTTTAAAATGCATTCGCATTTCATTTTTGGTATCTGTTTAAATGCATTCGCATTTAGTTTTTGGTATCTGTTTAAATGCATTCGCATTTAGTTTTTGGTATCTGTTTAAAATGCATTCGCATTTCATTTTTGGTATCTGTTTAAATGCATTCGGATTTAGTTTTTGGTATCTGTTTAAATGCATTCGCATTTAGTTTTTGGTATCTGTTTAAATGCATTCGC
>CAWLCU010000294.1:317500-322500 GCA_963855975.1 Andrena chrysosceles | reverse complement strand
TCCCCTTATAAATAAGGGGATGGCATCGGATGCACGATAAAGCGCGTATCACGCGTGCCGCTGCATCCATCGGGAAGCACGGAGTACACGCACGCTAGCATCAACCGTAGAAGCACGGACCACTACACGCTGGACATATCGACAAAGCGCGTATCATTCACGCTGGTCATGTACGTAATAGCGCGGACAAGTGCATGCTGAGCAAACGGGAAAGCGCGAATCGTGCCATGCTGTTCATAACGAGTTGGCCCGTAATGTGCGCGCTAGGCATATCGAGATCTGACACCTCTTGGGTTTGTATCTACTTTCTCCCTCTTTCAAAGTTCGAACTTTTAAGTTCGATACTTTATATGTACCCGACGCTAGCCTTCCTTAGCGTTTTGTTAAATTTACATCGTCCATCTGCGTGGATAAAGAGTTGAATGCATAAGGTAGTACAAGCATACAGATAACTGCATACATGTCACCAACGTCACTTTTGGACGCTCACCACGTAAGGGCCATTCGGTCTTAGACACCGACCCGTGGTAATGCTGTGTGGAGAAATCCAAAACGCAACACGGTCAGAACAGTTGAGAAAGAATCTCGAGGAGCGGTGACTGCTTCTCAACCGAGGTCATAGAATAGCCACGCGCCCAACGCTGCTCCGACCGAGACGTTCGGACCGTCGCTCTCCCTTATAGATACCGAACGGCCGGCCGGAACGCCGGCGCCGCCGTACATTACGCACGGGCGCTTATGGGTGAAAACCGCCGCTACAACAGCCCGGCCGCCCGGCACGTTTGGACTTAGCCGCGGAGAGCGTCGGAGACAAGAGTAAACCGAATAAACAAATTATTATAAACAATCGCCGGGAACATTATCACGATAAATACACAGTCCCAAACGACATTTGAAAATAATTTCTCGCAACTTAGAAATATTTCGGGTCGAAAGGTGTTTTTCTCTTTTTTCTCGAAAACGAGCTCGACGACCGCGTTCGAACCATTAATGTAATACGTTCGCAATGCAACGAGGAACAAGGATCTATAATTGTTTTGGCGATCGGACGAGTTTGGCTTTTGGACGATGGTGCCGGTGGACTTTGAGATCTGACGGGACTTGGAAATATTTCGGACCGAAAGGTGTTTTTCGCGTTTTTCTCGAAAACGAGCGCGACGACCGCGTTCGAACCATTAATGTAATACGTTCGCAATGCAACGAGGAACAAGGATCTATAATTGTTTTGGCGATCGGACGAGTTTGGCTTTTGGACGATGGTGCCGGTGGACTTTGAGATCTGACGGCCCTATTCCCAGTTCCGACGATCGATTTGCACGTCAGAATCGCTACGGACCTCCATCAGGGTTTCCCCTGACTTCGTCCTGACCAGGCATAGTTCACCATCTTTCGGGTCCCAACGTGTACGCTCTAGGTGCGCCTCTTCTCGCAATGAGAACGAGACGCCCCGGGAGTGCGAGGCCGCATCGTAACGCGGCCGATCCTCCCTCGGTCGACGCAAAGGTCGACCTTCACTTTCATTCCGCCTTTAGGTTTCTTTCTCCCAATGTCTCGCGCACATGTTAGACTCCTTGGTCCGTGTTTCAAGACGGGTCCTGAGAGTACCCAAAGCAGTAGCGTCGCCGACCGGTAATTCGAAGCTTGGCCCAGTCCAAGGACACCGCCTGCTAACAGCTGGCCAGGCCCGGGGACGGCACCAGGTCCGTGCCTCCGGGTAAGAACTGACCGGGCTTGCGGCGGGCCTGACGCAAACACATTCGAAAATGGATTGGTTGCGGCCCGATACCGTCTCGGAGTACCGTCGCGCAGCCGGCCGGGCGGCCGAGGGTCTGTCGCGTGCTCTGGGAGCAACGAAACAGGCAACCGCTCGGGCCGTAGACCGACACGCAACGGGTCGCGACGTTCTACTAGGGGAGAAGTGCACGACTACGTGGCCGGAACATTCGCCGCCAGTGGTGTACCCTCGCTAATGGAACCACGAAGGTCCACCCGGAGTATCGCGCACCGACGGGAGCCAGCCTCGTCGACGATGAATCTCCCCATTCGATCTTTTGGGTTTCTCAGGTTTACCCCTGAACGGTTTCACGTACTCTTGAACTCTCTCTTCAAAGTTCTTTTCAACTTTCCCTCACGGTACTTGTTCGCTATCGGTCTCGTGGTTGTATTTAGCCTTAGATGGAGTTTACCACCCACTTAGGGTTGCACTCTCAAGCAACCCGACTCTATGGAGAGATCCTCCCGAAACGCGTACCGGTCGCTACGGGCCTGGCACCCTCTCCGGGTAAGTGGCCCCATTCAAGATGGACTTGGACGCGGTGCGACGTCACGGGATAAACGGATCCTCCTGAACACTACAATTCCCTGCGGCGGAACCGCGGGATTCAGTGCTGGGCTAATTCCTGTTCGCTCGCCGCTACTAAGGAAATCCTTGTTAGTTTAGTTTCCTCCGCTTAGTAATATGCTTAAATTCAGCGGGTAATCTCGCCTACTCTGAGGTCGTCATTCGTTATTATATAAAAATTATGTGCCACCAGAGAAAAAAGCCGAGACCGCGAAGTAGAGAGAAGATATTTTTGGAGAAGCAGGCACGTGCCTCCCTTCGGTATTATAAATCGTGCTCCCTCTTTTGGATATTGTATCACGAACGGGTCTCCCGGCCGGCGGGAGTACGGGTTCCCCCCGTACACATCCCGGCTCATAACCTGACCCGATGACGGATCGATGTGATCCGATCTCGTGTATGTATATCCAGAGGTGCCATCGCACGATACCAGAGAAAAGGTATATTTGGACTCCCTTCTTCTTCTATAATCGAGAGAATATTTAGTCCCCCCTACCTCTATTATTTTACGCCTAGCCAAAGTGTCTTTTCGTCGCGCATCGTCGATTCGATCCGGGAGGAGACTCTTGCAGAACGACCCTACCGGTTTTTACTTTAACGTCCGTCCGCTATTATTAGCTTTGAGATTCCGCTATCCCTTCACGCCTCGAGCAGTGACTCGCAGCAGAGGGAACCGTGGAAAAATAAGCTTTTCCGTGGACTGGACGACCGGTGAGACCCGCGGTCTCGTATACGATCGACCAACAACGCGACAAAGACATGGGGCGATCGGGGAGACTCGTTTTCTTCAATTGTACGAAGTAGAGTCTTCTTACACACCTTTCGCGGCATCGGCGCCTTTAGGTTCGTCAAAGTTCCAATTCGCGCAGCCGCGCCAACGAGGATTCCGGGGTACAGAAACGTTTTAAACGACGCGTGGAGCAATCACTCTTCTCTCATCGGATGTTTGGCGCAAACACTCTTGTGTGTCGACGGAACGTGGCCGTAGGGAGGGAATGAATATGGCGGCTAGGCGAGGACACGCGCAACGACGGGGAAATACATCGACCCGATCATGTTAACGAGTGATTTTCTAATTTATCATCCCGCACAGCGCCTCCATTCTCTCATGTACACCATCCCCTTGGATCTTCACGGCGTCCCGAAGAACGAGTGTGTTGTGCCCTCGATGTATCGATTGACTGTTCTCTCACTTGTCAACGACGACCCTCTCTTTTATAAAATCCCTGGGGCCGCGTGAACGCGACGATACAGAATGGCGCACATATGCCGCGCCGCACCCTGCTCTTTCTCACTCTATCTTTATCTCTCGTCTCTCTTTCTCAGGACAAATTTTTCATTTCAGGCGACGTCGGGAGCACGGTAAAAGATCTCGCGCAGAACGTGAAGGCAAATTCTGCACCACCAGTGCGAGTGGAGAGACCGCTGTGTGTGATGATGATGATCCAGGGGAGCGGTGCAGCACACGGGCGGTCGTTATAAAACAACGACGCACAACGCCGTGAAAGCACGCACGCACGCGAGTCCCTGATAACGCGATCATCATTCATCACATTTCGGCTCTCCCTTTCTGGTTCTCGCACGGGTGAGAGTACAACACACGCTTCACGATTCTCACGCGAGCCGTTGCAAACGCCGACGAACGGCCCAACTTTCGCTCGTACGTCGCGTATCTGACGTGTATCATCCGACCCGACTCCGAAACGCGTTACATCGTCGGAAACGCGTGACGGCGAGGATGTGATTATACGCAGACAGACGCAAGCAGTCTTTTGTATGTGATAACGACCCTCAGCCAGGCGTGGTCCAGGAATTGTATCCGTGGACCGCAATGTGCGTTCGAAATGTCGATGTTCATGTGTCCTGCAGTTCACACGTTGACGCGCAATTAGCTGCGTTCTTCATCGACCCACGAGCCAAGTGATCCACCGTTCAGGGTAATCATGTTATTATGTTCGTTATTATCTTTGTTCTCGGTTCGGATAAAGCCGAGGCCGGTACGCCTCCAACCAGCGCGCGAAGGAGGTCCGGGCGTCGCCAGCGATGACGACACGGTGTGTGATTTGTGTCCAGGACGGGAACACCGTCGACGCGTACCGCGGAAACACCGCGACACGTCCGACGGCCGAGCGTACATATTCATTTAAAAACCTTCGAGATGTACTCGGGGCGAGGCCACCGCACGCAACAGCATCCTCTACTTACAACACGCTCCCCCGAAAGCGGACGCACGGCCGGCTTCGATCGGTCCAATCGGACTTTCGCTATCGAAGCTTCACAGCCGGTCCCTTTTTTCGGTTATCGGGGATGCGCGATTAAGCAAGCGATACGCGGGATGCACGTCGACGCGATAGATGCCGCGCCCTAGGTTACCCGGATCCTCTCCAAGGAGAGTGTCGTCCGTCACAGGACTTTTCGGAGAGCGCGACCAAAACTGAGGAAGCGGGATATGAGAGTGGAAGAAGCGTCGTCCAGAAAGAGAGAGAGAAACGTCGCGAGAAACCGAGGGGCTTCGACGGCGGCTCGTTCCTGCTCTCTCTCTCTCTCTCTCTCTCGCGAGCTTTACTTGACCACTCGGAGCGCTTATGGTGTGTTTTCTCGTCCCTGTCTTGGGTCGCGAGTGACTCCTTTCTCGATACGAGCCTCTACACGCTACTAG
>CAWLCU010000294.1:310000-315000 GCA_963855975.1 Andrena chrysosceles | reverse complement strand
AAAGCGTTCCTTCCATCTCTGGTCGGAACTCTGTTTTGCATGTATTAGCTCTAGAATTACCACAGTTATCCAAGTAAATGTGGGTACGATCTAAGGAACCATAACTGATTTAATGAGCCATTCGCGGTTTCACCTTAATACGGTATGTACTGAGACATGCATGGCTTAATCTTTGAGACAAGCATATGACTACTGGCAGGATCAACCAGGGAGCTTCGCGAAGCATTCCCCTCTATTCGAATTCACACACTTTCGTGTTCTTTCTGTTCTCATCGCGTCGTCCGCTCTTTTAGAGACGGATCGACGATGCCCCACGTTTGATTTTATAAACTTGCACATAGCGTGCAGTTTGAGACATCATATCCTCGATTTGTTCCACTAATTCTATCATCTCGGATATGTGCCTACCTCCTCCTCCTCTCTTAGCTCAATACTCCCTTCTAGACACACCGTATATATCCTGGAGGATTTTCCACAGACTAACTCGCTCCATCGGATACGCGTATGTGCCTTTTTCCCTTCCTTCTCTATTATATTTCGACATCATATCGTTTTGATTCTTCCACGGACTAATATGTGAATCGGATATGTGCCCCTTTTATATATACGTTCACAGAAAGATCTCGGATTCAGACAAAATTCATTACATTTCCCCTTATAAATAAGGGGATGGCATCGGATGCACGATAAAGCGCGTATCACGCGTGCCGCTGCATCCATCGGGAAGCACGGAGTACACGCACGCTAGCATCAACCGTAGAAGCACGGACCACTACACGCTGGACATATCGACAAAGCGCGTATCATTCACGCTGGTCATGTACGTAATAGCGCGGACAAGTGCATGCTGAGCAAACGGGAAAGCGCGAATCGTGCCATGCTGTTCATAACGAGTTGGCCCGTAATGTGCGCGCTAGGCATATCGAGATCTGACACCTCTTGGGTTTGTATCTACTTTCTCCCTCTTTCAAAGTTCGAACTTTTAAGTTCGATACTTTATATGTACCCGACGCTAGCCTTCCTTAGCGTTTTGTTAAATTTACATCGTCCATCTGCGTGGATAAAGAGTTGAATGCATAAGGTAGTACAAGCATACAGATAACTGCATACATGTCACCAACGTCACTTTTGGACGCTCACCACGTAAGGGCCATTCGGTCTTAGACACCGACCCGTGGTAATGCTGTGTGGAGAAATCCAAAACGCAACACGGTCAGAACAGTTGAGAAAGAATCTCGAGGAGCGGTGACTGCTTCTCAACCGAGGTCATAGAATAGCCACGCGCCCAACGCTGCTCCGACCGAGACGTTCGGACCGTCGCTCTCCCTTATAGATACCGAACGGCCGGCCGGAACGCCGGCGCCGCCGTACATTACGCACGGGCGCTTATGGGTGAAAACCGCCGCTACAACAGCCCGGCCGCCCGGCACGTTTGGACTTAGCCGCGGAGAGCGTCGGAGACAAGAGTAAACCGAATAAACAAATTATTATAAACAATCGCCGGGAACATTATCACGATAAATACACAGTCCCAAACGACATTTGAAAATAATTTCTCGCAACTTAGAAATATTTCGGGTCGAAAGGTGTTTTTCTCTTTTTTCTCGAAAACGAGCGCGACGACCGCGTTCGAACCATTAATGTAATACGTTCGCAATGCAACGAGGAACAAGGATCTATAATTGTTTTGGCGATCGGACGAGTTTGGCTTTTGGACGATGGTGCCGGTGGACTTTGAGATCTGACGGGACTTGGAAATATTTCGGACCGAAAGGTGTTTTTCGCGTTTTTCTCGAAAACGAGCGCGACGACCGCGTTCGAACCATTAATGTAATACGTTCGCAATGCAACGAGGAACAAGGATCTATAATTGTTTTGGCGATCGGACGAGTTTGGCTTTTGGACGATGGTGCCGGTGGACTTTGAGATCTGACGGGACTTGGAAATATTTCGGACCGAAAGGTGTTTTTCTCTTTTTTCTCGAAAACGAGCGCGACGACCGCGTTCGAACCATTAATGTAATACGTTCGCAATGCAACGAGGAACAAGGATCTATAATTGTTTTGGCGATCGGACGAGTTTGGCTTTTGGACGATGGTGCCGGTGGACTTTGAGATCTGACGGCCCTATTCCCAGTTCCGACGATCGATTTGCACGTCAGAATCGCTACGGACCTCCATCAGGGTTTCCCCTGACTTCGTCCTGACCAGGCATAGTTCACCATCTTTCGGGTCCCAACGTGTACGCTCTAGGTGCGCCTCTTCTCGCAATGAGAACGAGACGCCCCGGGAGTGCGAGGCCGCATCGTAACGCGGCCGATCCTCCCTCGGTCGACGCAAAGGTCGACCTTCACTTTCATTCCGCCTTTAGGTTTCTTTCTCCCAATGTCTCGCGCACATGTTAGACTCCTTGGTCCGTGTTTCAAGACGGGTCCTGAGAGTACCCAAAGCAGTAGCGTCGCCGACCGGTAATTCGAAGCTTGGCCCAGTCCAAGGACACCGCCTGCTAACAGCTGGCCAGGCCCGGGGACGGCACCAGGTCCGTGCCTCCGGGTAAGAACTGACCGGGCTTGCGGCGGGCCTGACGCAAACACATTCGAAAATGGATTGGTTGCGGCCCGATACCGTCTCGGAGTACCGTCGCGCAGCCGGCCGGGCGGCCGAGGGTCTGTCGCGTGCTCTGGGAGCAACGAAACAGGCAACCGCTCGGGCCGTAGACCGACACGCAACGGGTCGCGACGTTCTACTAGGGGAGAAGTGCACGACTACGTGGCCGGAACATTCGCCGCCAGTGGTGTACCCTCGCTAATGGAACCACGAAGGTCCACCCGGAGTATCGCGCACCGACGGGAGCCAGCCTCGTCGACGATGAATCTCCCCATTCGATCTTTTGGGTTTCTCAGGTTTACCCCTGAACGGTTTCACGTACTCTTGAACTCTCTCTTCAAAGTTCTTTTCAACTTTCCCTCACGGTACTTGTTCGCTATCGGTCTCGTGGTTGTATTTAGCCTTAGATGGAGTTTACCACCCACTTAGGGTTGCACTCTCAAGCAACCCGACTCTATGGAGAGATCCTCCCGAAACGCGTACCGGTCGCTACGGGCCTGGCACCCTCTCCGGGTAAGTGGCCCCATTCAAGATGGACTTGGACGCGGTGCGACGTCACGGGATAAACGGATCCTCCTGAACACTACAATTCCCTGCGGCGGAACCGCGGGATTCAGTGCTGGGCTAATTCCTGTTCGCTCGCCGCTACTAAGGAAATCCTTGTTAGTTTAGTTTCCTCCGCTTAGTAATATGCTTAAATTCAGCGGGTAATCTCGCCTACTCTGAGGTCGTCATTCGTTATTATATAAAAATTATGTGCCACCAGAGAAAAAAGCCGAGACCGCGAAGTAGAGAGAAGATATTTTTGGAGAAGCAGGCACGTGCCTCCCTTCGGTATTATAAATCGTGCTCCCTCTTTTGGATATTGTATCACGAACGGGTCTCCCGGCCGGCGGGAGTACGGGTTCCCCCCGTACACATCCCGGCTCATAACCTGACCCGATGACGGATCGATGTGATCCGATCTCGTGTATGTATATCCAGAGGTGCCATCGCACGATACCAGAGAAAAGGTATATTTGGACTCCCTTCTTCTTCTATAATCGAGAGAATATTTAGTCCCCCCTACCTCTATTATTTTACGCCTAGCCAAAGTGTCTTTTCGTCGCGCATCGTCGATTCGATCCGGGAGGAGACTCTTGCAGAACGACCCTACCGGTTTTTACTTTAACGTCCGTCCGCTATTATTAGCTTTGAGATTCCGCTATCCCTTCACGCCTCGAGCAGTGACTCGCAGCAGAGGGAACCGTGGAAAAATAAGCTTTTCCGTGGACTGGACGACCGGTGAGACCCGCGGTCTCGTATACGATCGACCAACAACGCGACAAAGACATGGGGCGATCGGGGAGACTCGTTTTCTTCAATTGTACGAAGTAGAGTCTTCTTACACACCTTTCGCGGCATCGGCGCCTTTAGGTTCGTCAAAGTTCCAATTCGCGCAGCCGCGCCAACGAGGATTCCGGGGTACAGAAACGTTTTAAACGACGCGTGGAGCAATCACTCTTCTCTCATCGGATGTTTGGCGCAAACACTCTTGTGTGTCGACGGAACGTGGCCGTAGGGAGGGAATGAATATGGCGGCTAGGCGAGGACACGCGCAACGACGGGGAAATACATCGACCCGATCATGTTAACGAGTGATTTTCTAATTTATCATCCCGCACAGCGCCTCCATTCTCTCATGTACACCATCCCCTTGGATCTTCACGGCGTCCCGAAGAACGAGTGTGTTGTGCCCTCGATGTATCGATTGACTGTTCTCTCACTTGTCAACGACGACCCTCTCTTTTATAAAATCCCTGGGGCCGCGTGAACGCGACGATACAGAATGGCGCACATATGCCGCGCCGCACCCTGCTCTTTCTCACTCTATCTTTATCTCTCGTCTCTCTTTCTCAGGACAAATTTTTCATTTCAGGCGACGTCGGGAGCACGGTAAAAGATCTCGCGCAGAACGTGAAGGCAAATTCTGCACCACCAGTGCGAGTGGAGAGACCGCTGTGTGTGATGATGATGATCCAGGGGAGCGGTGCAGCACACGGGCGGTCGTTATAAAACAACGACGCACAACGCCGTGAAAGCACGCACGCACGCGAGTCCCTGATAACGCGATCATCATTCATCACATTTCGGCTCTCCCTTTCTGGTTCTCGCACGGGTGAGAGTACAACACACGCTTCACGATTCTCACGCGAGCCGTTGCAAACGCCGACGAACGGCCCAACTTTCGCTCGTACGTCGCGTATCTGACGTGTATCATCCGACCCGACTCCGAAACGCGTTACATCGTCGGAAACGCGTGACGGCGAGGATGTGATTATACGCAGACAGACGCAAGCAGTCTTTTGTATGTGATAACGACCCTCAGCCAGGCGTGGTCCAGGAATTGTATCC
>CAWLCU010000294.1:300000-305000 GCA_963855975.1 Andrena chrysosceles | reverse complement strand
CGAGGAACAAGGATCTATAATTGTTTTGGCGATCGGACGAGTTTGGCTTTTGGACGATGGTGACGGTGGACTTTGAGATCTGACGGGACTTGGAAATATTTCGGACCGAAAGGTGTTTTTCGCGTTTTTCTCGAAAACGAGCGCGACGACCGCGTTCGAACCATTAATGTAATACGTTCGCAATGCAACGAGGAACAAGGATCTATAATTGTTTTGGCGATCGGACGAGTTTGGCTTTTGGACGATGGTGCCGGTGGACTTTGAGATCTGACGGGACTTGGAAATATTTCGGACCGAAAGGTGTTTTTCTCTTTTTTCTCGAAAACGAGCGCGACGACCGCGTTCGAACCATTAATGTAATACGTTCGCAATGCAACGAGGAACAAGGATCTATAATTGTTTTGGCGATCGGACGAGTTTGGCTTTTGGACGATGGTGCCGGTGGACTTTGAGATCTGACGGCCCTATTCCCAGTTCCGACGATCGATTTGCACGTCAGAATCGCTACGGACCTCCATCAGGGTTTCCCCTGACTTCGTCCTGACCAGGCATAGTTCACCATCTTTCGGGTCCCAACGTGTACGCTCTAGGTGCGCCTCTTCTCGCAATGAGAACGAGACGCCCCGGGAGTGCGAGGCCGCATCGTAACGCGGCCGATCCTCCCTCGGTCGACGCAAAGGTCGACCTTCACTTTCATTCCGCCTTTAGGTTTCTTTCTCCCAATGTCTCGCGCACATGTTAGACTCCTTGGTCCGTGTTTCAAGACGGGTCCTGAGAGTACCCAAAGCAGTAGCGTCGCCGACCGGTAATTCGAAGCTTGGCCCAGTCCAAGGACACCGCCTGCTAACAGCTGGCCAGGCCCGGGGACGGCACCAGGTCCGTGCCTCCGGGTAAGAACTGACCGGGCTTGCGGCGGGCCTGACGCAAACACATTCGAAAATGGATTGGTTGCGGCCCGATACCGTCTCGGAGTACCGTCGCGCAGCCGGCCGGGCGGCCGAGGGTCTGTCGCGTGCTCTGGGAGCAACGAAACAGGCAACCGCTCGGGCCGTAGACCGACACGCAACGGGTCGCGACGTTCTACTAGGGGAGAAGTGCACGACTACGTGGCCGGAACATTCGCCGCCAGTGGTGTACCCTCGCTAATGGAACCACGAAGGTCCACCCGGAGTATCGCGCACCGACGGGAGCCAGCCTCGTCGACGATGAATCTCCCCATTCGATCTTTTGGGTTTCTCAGGTTTACCCCTGAACGGTTTCACGTACTCTTGAACTCTCTCTTCAAAGTTCTTTTCAACTTTCCCTCACGGTACTTGTTCGCTATCGGTCTCGTGGTTGTATTTAGCCTTAGATGGAGTTTACCACCCACTTAGGGTTGCACTCTCAAGCAACCCGACTCTATGGAGAGATCCTCCCGAAACGCGTACCGGTCGCTACGGGCCTGGCACCCTCTCCGGGTAAGTGGCCCCATTCAAGATGGACTTGGACGCGGTGCGACGTCACGGGATAAACGGATCCTCCTGAACACTACAATTCCCTGCGGCGGAACCGCAGGATTCAGTGCTGGGCTAATTCCTGTTCGCTCGCCGCTACTAAGGAAATCCTTGTTAGTTTCGTTTCCTCCGCTTAGTAATATGCTTAAATTCAGCGGGTAATCTCGCCTACTCTGAGGTCGTCAATCGTTATTATATAAAAATTATGTGCCACCAGAGAAAAAAGCCGAGACCGCGAAGTAGAGAGAAGATATTTTTGGAGAAGCAGGCACGTGCCTCCCTTCGGTATTATAAATCGTGCTCCCTCTTTTGGATATTGTATCACGAACGGGTCTCCCGGCCGGCGGGAGTACGGGTTCCCCCCGTACACATCCCGGCTCATAACCTGACCCGATGACGGATCGATGTGATCCGATCTCGTGTATGTATATCCAGAGGTGCCATCGCACGATACCAGAGAAAAGGTATATTTGGACTCCCTTCTTCTTCTATAATCGAGAGAATATTTAGTCCCCCCTACCTCTATTATTTTACGCCTCGCCAAAGTGTCTTTTCGTCGCGCATCGTCGATTCGATCCGGGAGGAGACTCTCGCAGAACGACCCTACCGGTTTTTATTTTAACGTCCGTCCGCTATTATTAGCTTTGAGATTCCGCTATCCCTTCACGCCTCGAGCAGTGACTCGCAGCAGAGGGAACCGTGGAAAAATAAGCTTTTCCGTGGACTGGACGACCGGTGAGACCCGCGGTCTCGTATACGATCGACCAACAACGCGACAAAGACATGGGGCGATCGGGGAGACTCGTTTTCTTCAATTGTACGAAGTAGAGTCTTCTTACACACCTTTCGCGGCATCGGCGCCTTTAGGTTCGTCAAAGTTCCAATTCGCGCAGCCGCGCCAACGAGGATTCCGGGGTACAGAAACGTTTTAAACGACGCGTGGAGCAATCACTCTTCTCTCATCGGATGTTTGGCGCAAACACTCTTGTGTGTCGACGGAACGTGGCCGTAGGGAGGGAATGAATATGGCGGCTAGGCGAGGACACGCGCAACGACGGGGAAATACATCGACCCGATCATGTTAACGAGTGATTTTCTAATTTATCATCCCGCACAGCGCCTCCATTCTCTCATGTACACCATCCCCTTGGATCTTCACGGCGTCCCGAAGAACGAGTGTGTTGTGCCCTCGATGTATCGATTGACTGTTCTCTCACTTGTCAACGACGACCCTCTCTTTTATAAAATCCCTGGGGCCGCGTGAACGCGACGATACAGAATGGCGCACATATGCCGCGCCGCACCCTGCTCTTTCTCACTATATCTTTATCTCTCGCTCTTTGGTCTCTCTTTCTCAGGACAAATTTTTCATTTCAGGCGACGTCGGGAGCACGGTAAAAGATCTCGCGCAGAACGTGAAGGCAAATTCTGCACCACCAGTGCGAGTGGAGAGACCGCTGTGTGTGATGATGATGATCCAGGGGAGCGGTGCAGCACACGGGCGGTCGTTATAAAACAACGACGCACAACGCCGTGAAAGCACGCACGCACGCGAGTCCCTGATAACGCGATCATCATTCATCACATTTCGGCTCTCCCTTTCTGGTTCTCGCACGGGTGAGAGTACAACACACGCTTCACGATTCTCACGCGAGCCGTTGCAAACGCCGACGAACGGCCCAACTTTCGCTCGTACGTCGCGTATCTGACGTGTATCATCCGACCCGACTCCGAAACGCGTTACATCGTCGGAAACGCGTGACGGCGAGGATGTGATTATACGCAGACAGACGCAAGCAGTCTTTTGTATGTGATAACGACCCTCAGCCAGGCGTGGTCCAGGAATTGTATCCGTGGACCGCAATGTGCGTTCGAAATGTCGATGTTCATGTGTCCTGCAGTTCACACGTTGACGCGCAATTAGCTGCGTTCTTCATCGACCCACGAGCCAAGTGATCCACCGTTCAGGGTAATCATGTTATTATGTTCGTTATTATCTTTGTTCTCGGTTCGGATAAAGCCGAGGCCGGTACGCCTCCAACCAGCGCGAAGGAGGTCCGGGCGTCGCCAGCGATGACGACACGGTGTGTGATTTGTGTCCAGGACGGGAACACCGTCGACGCGTACCGCGGAAACACCGCGACACGTCCGACGGCCGAGCGTACATATTCATTTAAAAACCTTCGAGATGTACTCGGGGCCAGGCCACCGCACGCGACAGCATCCTCTACTTACAACACGCTCCCCCGAAAGCGGACGCACGGCCGGCTTCGATCGGTCCAATCGGACTTTCGCTATCGAAGCTTCACAGCCGGTCCCATTTTTCGGTTATCGGGGATGCGCGATTAAGCAAGCGATACGCGGGATGCACGTCGACGCGATAGATGCCGCGCCCTAGGTTACCCGGATCCTCTCCAAGGAGAGTGTCGTCCGTCACAGGACTTTTCGGAGAGCGCGACCAAAACTGAGGAAGCGGGATATGAGAGTGGAAGAAGCGTCGTCCAGAAAGAGAGAGAGAAACGTCGCGAGAAACCGAGGGGCTTCGACGGCGGCTCGTTCCTGCTCTCTCTCTCTCTCTCTCTCTCTCGCGAGCTTTACTTGACCACTCGGAGCGCTTATGGTGTGTTTTCTCGTCCCTGTCTTGGGTCGCGAGTGACTCCTTTCTCGATACGAGCCTCTACACGCTACTAGCGCAGACAACACGCACAGACACGGGGTCTCCCATACGAGGTGAACGCGAATCGACGAGGCGGCGGGTTATCGTAGAGGACGATCGCAACGACGGGTCTAGTTTTTCCCGATCAGTTAACAACGGCCTCTCGAGAAACGTCGCGCGAGCGCACTCGTGATTGCGTTCGTATTATTATCGTCCCGTTCTCAAAGAGGAGGGCGCATCCGGCGGTCTGGCGCGCTTGGCTCTTTGCGCTTCACCGATGACAGCGGACGGGAGAGTCGCGATGAGAAACCAGGTTCTCTCCGTCTGTAGCGACCTCCGCGCGTAAGCCGTGCCACGGCGGTGATAAATGCATTCGCATTTCATTTTTGGTATCTGTTTAAATGCATTCGCATTTAGTTTATGGTATCTGTTTAAATGCATTCGCATTTAGTTTTTGGTATCTGTTTAAAATGCATTCGCATTTCATTTTTGGTATCTGTTTAAATGCATTCGCATTTAGTTTTTGGTATCTGTTTAAATGCATTCGCATTTAGTTTTTGGTATCTGTTTAAAATGCATTCGCATTTCATTTTTGGTATCTGTTTAAATGCATTCGGATTTAGTTTTTGGTATCTGTTTAAATGCATTCGCATTTAGTTTTTGGTATCTGTTTAAATGCATTCGCATTTAGTTTTTGGTATCTGTTTAAAATGCATTCGCATTTAGTTTTTGGTATCTGTTTATATAAATGCTTTCGCATTTATATAGTGTTTTTGCATAGTTACGGTTTCAAGCTTTCTGCTTTTTGCTCTTTGAGCCTTGTTAATGATCCTTCCGCAGGTTCACCTACG
>CAWLCU010000294.1:292500-297500 GCA_963855975.1 Andrena chrysosceles | reverse complement strand
TCATGTACGTAATAGCGCGGACAAGTGCATGCTGAGCAAACGGGAAAGCGCGAATCGTGCCATGCTGTTCATAACGAGTTGGCCCGTAATGTGCGCGCTAGGCATATCGAGATCTGACACCTCTTGGGTTTGTATCTACTTTCTCCCTCTTTCAAAGTTCGAACTTTTAAGTTCGATACTTTATATGTACCCGACGCTAGCCTTCCTTAGCGTTTTGTTAAATTTACATCGTCCATCTGCGTGGATAAAGAGTTGAATGCATAAGGTAGTACAAGCATACAGATAACTGCATACATGTCACCAACGTCACTTTTGGACGCTCACCACGTAAGGGCCATTCGGTCTTAGACACCGACCCGTGGTAATGCTGTGTGGAGAAATCCAAAACGCAACACGGTCAGAACAGTTGAGAAAGAATCTCGAGGAGCGGTGACTGCTTCTCAACCGAGGTCATAGAATAGCCACGCGCCCAACGCTGCTCCGACCGAGACGTTCGGACCGTCGCTCTCCCTTATAGATACCGAACGGCCGGCCGGAACGCCGGCGCCGCCGTACCTTACGCACGGGCGCTTATGGGTGAAAACCGCCGCTACAACAGCCCGGCCGCCCGGCACGTTTGGACTTAGCCGCGGAGAGCGTCGGAGACAAGAGTAAACCGAATAAACAAATTATTATAAACAATCGCCGGGAACATTATCACGATAAATACACAGTCCCAAACGACATTTGAAAATAATTTCTCGCAACTTAGAAATATTTCGGGTCGAAAGGTGTTTTTCTCTTTTTTCTCGAAAACGAGCGCGACGACCGCGTTCGAACCATTAATGTAATACGTTCGCAATGCAACGAGGAACAAGGATCTATAATTGTTTTGGCGATCGGACGAGTTTGGCTTTTGGACGATGGTGACGGTGGACTTTGAGATCTGACGGGACTTGGAAATATTTCGGACCGAAAGGTGTTTTTCGCGTTTTTCTCGAAAACGAGCGCGACGACCGCGTTCGAACCATTAATGTAATACGTTCGCAATGCAACGAGGAACAAGGATCTATAATTGTTTTGGCGATCGGACGAGTTTGGCTTTTGGACGATGGTGCCGGTGGACTTTGAGATCTGACGGGACTTGGAAATATTTCGGACCGAAAGGTGTTTTTCTCTTTTTTCTCGAAAACGAGCGCGACGACCGCGTTCGAACCATTAATGTAATACGTTCGCAATGCAACGAGGAACAAGGATCTATAATTGTTTTGGCGATCGGACGAGTTTGGCTTTTGGACGATGGTGCCGGTGGACTTTGAGATCTGACGGCCCTATTCCCAGTTCCGACGATCGATTTGCACGTCAGAATCGCTACGGACCTCCATCAGGGTTTCCCCTGACTTCGTCCTGACCAGGCATAGTTCACCATCTTTCGGGTCCCAACGTGTACGCTCTAGGTGCGCCTCTTCTCGCAATGAGAACGAGACGCCCCGGGAGTGCGAGGCCGCATCGTAACGCGGCCGATCCTCCCTCGGTCGACGCAAAGGTCGACCTTCACTTTCATTCCGCCTTTAGGTTTCTTTCTCCCAATGTCTCGCGCACATGTTAGACTCCTTGGTCCGTGTTTCAAGACGGGTCCTGAGAGTACCCAAAGCAGTAGCGTCGCCGACCGGTAATTCGAAGCTTGGCCCAGTCCAAGGACACCGCCTGCTAACAGCTGGCCAGGCCCGGGGACGGCACCAGGTCCGTGCCTCCGGGTAAGAACTGACCGGGCTTGCGGCGGGCCTGACGCAAACACATTCGAAAATGGATTGGTTGCGGCCCGATACCGTCTCGGAGTACCGTCGCGCAGCCGGCCGGGCGGCCGAGGGTCTGTCGCGTGCTCTGGGAGCAACGAAACAGGCAACCGCTCGGGCCGTAGACCGACACGCAACGGGTCGCGACGTTCTACTAGGGGAGAAGTGCACGACTACGTGGCCGGAACATTCGCCGCCAGTGGTGTACCCTCGCTAATGGAACCACGAAGGTCCACCCGGAGTATCGCGCACCGACGGGAGCCAGCCTCGTCGACGATGAATCTCCCCATTCGATCTTTTGGGTTTCTCAGGTTTACCCCTGAACGGTTTCACGTACTCTTGAACTCTCTCTTCAAAGTTCTTTTCAACTTTCCCTCACGGTACTTGTTCGCTATCGGTCTCGTGGTTGTATTTAGCCTTAGATGGAGTTTACCACCCACTTAGGGTTGCACTCTCAAGCAACCCGACTCTATGGAGAGATCCTCCCGAAACGCGTACCGGTCGCTACGGGCCTGGCACCCTCTCCGGGTAAGTGGCCCCATTCAAGATGGACTTGGACGCGGTGCGACGTCACGGGATAAACGGATCCTCCTGAACACTACAATTCCCTGCGGCGGAACCGCAGGATTCAGTGCTGGGCTAATTCCTGTTCGCTCGCCGCTACTAAGGAAATCCTTGTTAGTTTCGTTTCCTCCGCTTAGTAATATGCTTAAATTCAGCGGGTAATCTCGCCTACTCTGAGGTCGTCAATCGTTATTATATAAAAATTATGTGCCACCAGAGAAAAAAGCCGAGACCGCGAAGTAGAGAGAAGATATTTTTGGAGAAGCAGGCACGTGCCTCCCTTCGGTATTATAAATCGTGCTCCCTCTTTTGGATATTGTATCACGAACGGGTCTCCCGGCCGGCGGGAGTACGGGTTCCCCCCGTACACATCCCGGCTCATAACCTGACCCGATGACGGATCGATGTGATCCGATCTCGTGTATGTATATCCAGAGGTGCCATCGCACGATACCAGAGAAAAGGTATATTTGGACTCCCTTCTTCTTCTATAATCGAGAGAATATTTAGTCCCCCCTACCTCTATTATTTTACGCCTCGCCAAAGTGTCTTTTCGTCGCGCATCGTCGATTCGATCCGGGAGGAGACTCTCGCAGAACGACCCTACCGGTTTTTATTTTAACGTCCGTCCGCTATTATTAGCTTTGAGATTCCGCTATCCCTTCACGCCTCGAGCAGTGACTCGCAGCAGAGGGAACCGTGGAAAAATAAGCTTTTCCGTGGACTGGACGACCGGTGAGACCCGCGGTCTCGTATACGATCGACCAACAACGCGACAAAGACATGGGGCGATCGGGGAGACTCGTTTTCTTCAATTGTACGAAGTAGAGTCTTCTTACACACCTTTCGCGGCATCGGCGCCTTTAGGTTCGTCAAAGTTCCAATTCGCGCAGCCGCGCCAACGAGGATTCCGGGGTACAGAAACGTTTTAAACGACGCGTGGAGCAATCACTCTTCTCTCATCGGATGTTTGGCGCAAACACTCTTGTGTGTCGACGGAACGTGGCCGTAGGGAGGGAATGAATATGGCGGCTAGGCGAGGACACGCGCAACGACGGGGAAATACATCGACCCGATCATGTTAACGAGTGATTTTCTAATTTATCATCCCGCACAGCGCCTCCATTCTCTCATGTACACCATCCCCTTGGATCTTCACGGCGTCCCGAAGAACGAGTGTGTTGTGCCCTCGATGTATCGATTGACTGTTCTCTCACTTGTCAACGACGACCCTCTCTTTTATAAAATCCCTGGGGCCGCGTGAACGCGACGATACAGAATGGCGCACATATGCCGCGCCGCACCCTGCTCTTTCTCACTATATCTTTATCTCTCGCTCTTTGGTCTCTCTTTCTCAGGACAAATTTTTCATTTCAGGCGACGTCGGGAGCACGGTAAAAGATCTCGCGCAGAACGTGAAGGCAAATTCTGCACCACCAGTGCGAGTGGAGAGACCGCTGTGTGTGATGATGATGATCCAGGGGAGCGGTGCAGCACACGGGCGGTCGTTATAAAACAACGACGCACAACGCCGTGAAAGCACGCACGCACGCGAGTCCCTGATAACGCGATCATCATTCATCACATTTCGGCTCTCCCTTTCTGGTTCTCGCACGGGTGAGAGTACAACACACGCTTCACGATTCTCACGCGAGCCGTTGCAAACGCCGACGAACGGCCCAACTTTCGCTCGTACGTCGCGTATCTGACGTGTATCATCCGACCCGACTCCGAAACGCGTTACATCGTCGGAAACGCGTGACGGCGAGGATGTGATTATACGCAGACAGACGCAAGCAGTCTTTTGTATGTGATAACGACCCTCAGCCAGGCGTGGTCCAGGAATTGTATCCGTGGACCGCAATGTGCGTTCGAAATGTCGATGTTCATGTGTCCTGCAGTTCACACGTTGACGCGCAATTAGCTGCGTTCTTCATCGACCCACGAGCCAAGTGATCCACCGTTCAGGGTAATCATGTTATTATGTTCGTTATTATCTTTGTTCTCGGTTCGGATAAAGCCGAGGCCGGTACGCCTCCAACCAGCGCGCGAAGGAGGTCCGGGCGTCGCCAGCGATGACGACACGGTGTGTGATTTGTGTCCAGGACGGGAACACCGTCGACGCGTACCGCGGAAACACCGCGACACGTCCGACGGCCGAGCGTACATATTCATTTAAAAACCTTCGAGATGTACTCGGGGCCAGGCCACCGCACGCGACAGCATCCTCTACATACAACACGCTCCCCCGAAAGCGGACGCACGGCCGGCTTCGATCGGTCCAATCGGACTTTCGCCTACGAAGCTTCACAGCCGGTCCCTTTTTTCGGTTATCGGGGATGCGCGATTAAGCAAGCGATACGCGGGATGCACGTCGACGCGATAGATGCCGCGCCCTAGGTTACCCGGATCCTCTCCAAGGAGAGTGTCGTCCGTCACAGGACTTTTCGGAGAGCGCGACCAAAACTGAGGAAGCGGGATATGATAGTGGAAGAAGCGTCGTCCAGAAAGAGAGAGAGAAACGTCGCGAGAAACCGAGGGGCTTCGACGGCGGCTCGTTCCTGCTCTCTCTCTCTCTCTCTCTCTCTCGCGAGCTTTACTTGACCACTCGGAGCGCTTATGGTGTGTTTTCTCGTCCCTGTCTTGGGTCGCGAGTGACTC
>CAWLCU010000294.1:285000-290000 GCA_963855975.1 Andrena chrysosceles | reverse complement strand
ACCATCCGCCACCGATTGGTTTTGATCTAATAAAAGCGTTCCTTCCATCTCTGGTCGGAACTCTGTTTTGCATGTATTAGCTCTAGAATTACCACAGTTATCCAAGTAAATGTGGGTACGATCTAAGGAACCATAACTGATTTAATGAGCCATTCGCGGTTTCACCTTAATACGGTATGTACTGAGACATGCATGGCTTAATCTTTGAGACAAGCATATGACTACTGGCAGGATCAACCAGGGAGCTTCGCGAAGCATTCCCCTCTATTCGAATTCACACACTTTCGTGTTCTTTCTGTTCTCATCGCGTCGTCCGCTCTTTTAGAGACGGATCGACGATGCCCCACGTTTGATTTTATAAACTTGCACATAGCGTGCAGTTTGAGACATCATATCCTCGATTTGTTCCACTAATTCTATCATCTCGGATATGTGCCTACCTCCTCCTCCTCTCTTAGCTCAATACTCCCTTCTAGACACACCGTATATATCCTGGAGGATTTTCCACAGACTAACTCGCTCCATCGGATACGCGTATGTGCCTTTTTCCCTTCCTTCTCTATTATATTTCGACATCATATCGTTTTGATTCTTCCACGGACTAATATGTGAATCGGATATGTGCCCCTTTTATATATACGTTCACAGAAAGATCTCGGATTCAGACAAAATTCATTACATTTCCCCTTATAAATAAGGGGATGGCATCGGATGCACGATAAAGCGCGTATCACGCGTGCCGCTGCATCCATCGGGAAGCACGGAGTACACGCACGCTAGCATCAACCGTAGAAGCACGGACCACTACACGCTGGACATATCGACAAAGCGCGTATCATTCACGCTGGTCATGTACGTAATAGCGCGGACAAGTGCATGCTGAGCAAACGGGAAAGCGCGAATCGTGCCATGCTGTTCATAACGAGTTGGCCCGTAATGTGCGCGCTAGGCATATCGAGATCTGACACCTCTTGGGTTTGTATCTACTTTCTCCCTCTTTCAAAGTTCGAATTTTTAAGTTCGATACTTTATATGTACCCGACGCTAGCCTTCCTTAGCGTTTTGTTAAATTTACATCGTCCATCTGCGTGGATAAAGAGTTGAATGCATAAGGTAGTACAAGCATACAGATAACTGCATACATGTCACCAACGTCACTTTTGGACGCTCACCACGTAAGGGCCATTCGGTCTTAGACACCGACCCGTGGTAATGCTGTGTGGAGAAATCCAAAACGCAACACGGTCAGAACAGTTGAGAAAGAATCTCGAGGAGCGGTGACTGCTTCTCAACCGAGGTCATAGAATAGCCACGCGCCCAACGCTGCTCCGACCGAGACGTTCGGACCGTCGCTCTCCCTTATAGATACCGAACGGCCGGCCGGAACGCCGGCGCCGCCGTACCTTACGCACGGGCGCTTATGGGTGAAAACCGCCGCTACAACAGCCCGGCCGAACGGCACGTTTGGACTTAGCCGCGGAGAGCGTCGGAGACAAGAGTAAACCGAATAAACAAATTATTATAAACAATCGCCGGGAACATTATCACGATAAATACACAGTCCCAAACGACATTTGAAAATAATTTCTCGCAACTTAGAAATATTTCGGGTCGAAAGGTGTTTTTCTCTTTTTTCTCGAAAACGAGCGCGACGACCGCGTTCGAACCATTAATGTAATACGTTCGCAATGCAACGAGGAACAAGGATCTATAATTGTTTTGGCGATCGGACGAGTTTGGCTTTTGGACGATGGTGCCGGTGGACTTTGAGATCTGACGGGACTTGGAAATATTTCGGACCGAAAGGTGTTTTTCTCTTTTTTCTCGAAAACGAGCGCGACGACCGCGTTCGAACCATTAATGTAATACGTTCGCAATGCAACGAGGAACAAGGATCTATAATTGTTTTGGCGATCGGACGAGTTTGGCTTTTGGACGATGGTGCCGGTGGACTTTGAGATCTGACGGGACTTGGAAATATTTCGGACCGAAAGGTGTTTTTCGCGTTTTTCTCGAAAACGAGCGCGACGACCGCGGTCGAACCATTAATGTAATACGTTCGCAAAGCAACGAGGAACAAGGATCTATAATTGTTTTGGCGATCGGACGAGTTTGGCTTTTGGACGATGGTGCCGGTGGACTTTGAGATCTGACGGCCCTATTCCCAGTTCCGACGATCGATTTGCACGTCAGAATCGCTACGGACCTCCATCAGGGTTTCCCCTGACTTCGTCCTGACCAGGCATAGTTCACCATCTTTCGGGTCCCAACGTGTACGCTCTAGGTGCGCCTCTTCTCGCAATGAGAACGAGACGCCCCGGGAGTGCGAGGCCGCATCGTAACGCGGCCGATCCTCCCTCGGTCGACGCAAAGGTCGACCTTCACTTTCATTCCGCCTTTAGGTTTCTTTCTCCCAATGTCTCGCGCACATGTTAGACTCCTTGGTCCGTGTTTCAAGACGGGTCCTGAGAGTACCCAAAGCAGTAGCGTCGCCGACCGGTAATTCGAAGCTTGGCCCAGTCCAAGGACACCGCCTGCTAACAGCTGGCCAGGCCCGGGGACGGCACCAGGTCCGTGCCTCCGGGTAAGAACTGACCGGGCTTGCGGCGGGCCTGACGCAAACACATTCGAAAATGGATTGGTTGCGGCCCGATACCGTCTCGGAGTACCGTCGCGCAGCCGGCCGGGCGGCCGAGGGTCTGTCGCGTGCTCTGGGAGCAACGAAACAGGCAACCGCTCGGGCCGTAGACCGACACGCAACGGGTCGCGACGTTCTACTAGGGGAGAAGTGCACGACTACGTGGCCGGAACATTCGCCGCCAGTGGTGTACCCTCGCTAATGGAACCACGAAGGTCCACCCGGAGTATCGCGCACCGACGGGAGCCAGCCTCGTCGACGATGAATCTCCCCATTCGATCTTTTGGGTTTCTCAGGTTTACCCCTGAACGGTTTCACGTACTCTTGAACTCTCTCTTCAAAGTTCTTTTCAACTTTCCCTCACGGTACTTGTTCGCTATCGGTCTCGTGGTTGTATTTAGCCTTAGATGGAGTTTACCACTCACTTAGGGTTGCACTCTCAAGCAACCCGACTCTATGGAGAGATCCTCCCGAAACGCGTACCGGTCGCTACGGGCCTGGCACCCTCTCCGGGTAAGTGGCCCCATTCAAGATGGACTTGGACGCGGTGCGACGTCACGGGATAAACGGATCCTCCTGAACACTACAATTCCCTGCGGCGGAACCGCGGGATTCAGTGCTGGGCTAATTCCTGTTCGCTCGCCGCTACTAAGGAAATCCTTGTTAGTTTCGTTTCCTCCGCTTAGTAATATGCTTAAATTCAGCGGGTAATCTCGCCTACTCTGAGGTCGTCAATCGTTATTATATAAAAATTATGTGCCACCAGAGAAAAAAGCCGAGACCGCGAAGTAGAGAGAAGATATTTTTGGAGAAGCAGGCACGTGCCTCCCTTCGGTATTATAAATCGTGCTCCCTCTTTTGGATATTGTATCACGAACGGGTCTCCCGGCCGGCGGGAGTACGGGTTCCCCCCGTACACATCCCGGCTCATAACCTGACCCGATGACGGATCGATGTGATCCGATCTCGTGTATGTATATCCAGAGGTGCCATCGCACGATACCAGAGAAAAGGTATATTTGGACTCCCTTCTTCTTCTATAATCGAGAGAATATTTAGTCCCCCCTACCTCTATTATTTTACGCCTCGCCAAAGTGTCTTTTCGTCGCGCATCGTCGATTCGATCCGGGAGGAGACTCTCGCAGAACGACCCTACCGGTTTTTATTTTAACGTCCGTCCGCTATTATTAGCTTTGAGATTCCGCTATCCCTTCACGCCTCGAGCAGTGACTCGCAGCAGAGGGAACCGTGGAAAAATAAGCTTTTCCGTGGACTGGACGACCGGTGAGACCCGCGGTCTCGTATACGATCGACCAACAACGCGACAAAGACATGGGGCGATCGGGGAGACTCGTTTTCTTCAATTGTACGAAGTAGAGTCTTCTTACACACCTTTCGCGGCATCGGCGCCTTTAGGTTCGTCAAAGTTCCAATTCGCGCAGCCGCGCCAACGAGGATTCCGGGGTACAGAAACGTTTTAAACGACGCGTGGAGCAATCACTCTTCTCTCATCGGATGTTTGGCGCAAACACTCTTGTGTGTCGACGGAACGTGGCCGTAGGGAGGGAATGAATATGGCGGCTAGGCGAGGACACGCGCAACGACGGGGAAATACATCGACCCGATCATGTTAACGAGTGATTTTCTAATTTATCATCCCGCACAGCGCCTCCATTCTCTCATGTACACCATCCCCTTGGATCTTCACGGCGTCCCGAAGAACGAGTGTGTTGTGCCCTCGATGTATCGATTGACTGTTCTCTCACTTGTCAACGACGACCCTCTCTTTTATAAAATCCCTGGGGCCGCGTGAACGCGACGATACAGAATGGCGCACATATGCCGCGCCGCACCCTGCTCTTTCTCACTCTATCTTTATCTCTCGCTCTTTGGTCTCTCTTTCTCAGGACAAATTTTTCATTTCAGGCGACGTCGGGAGCACGGTAAAAGATCTCGCGCAGAACGTGAAGGCAAATTCTGCACCACCAGTGCGAGTGGAGAGACCGCTGTGTGTGATGATGATGATCCAGGGGAGCGGTGCAGCACACGGGCGGTCGTTATAAAACAACGACGCACAACGCCGTGAAAGCACGCACGCACGCGAGTCCCTGATAACGCGATCATCATTCATCACATTTCGGCTCTCCCTTTCTGGTTCTCGCACGGGTGAGAGTACAACACACGCTTCACGATTCTCACGCGAGCCGTTGCAAACGCCGACGAACGGCCCAACTTTCGCTCGTACGTCGCGTATCTGACGTGTATCATCCGACCCGACTCCGAAACGCGTTACATCGCCGGAAACGCGTGACGGCGAGGATGTGATTATACGCAGACAGACGCAAGCAGTCTTTTGTATGTG
>CAWLCU010000294.1:275000-280000 GCA_963855975.1 Andrena chrysosceles | reverse complement strand
GACGACCGCGTTCGAACCATTAATGTAATACGTTCGCAATGCAACGAGGAACAAGGATCTATAATTGTTTTGGCGATCGGACGAGTTTGGCTTTTGGACGATGGTGCCGGTGGACTTTGAGATCTGACGGGACTTGGAAATATTTCGGACCGAAAGGTGTTTTTCTCTTTTTTCTCGAAAACGAGCGCGACGACCGCGTTCGAACCATTAATGTAATACGTTCGCAATGCAACGAGGAACAAGGATCTATAATTGTTTTGGCGATCGGACGAGTTTGGCTTTTGGACGATGGTGCCGGTGGACTTTGAGATCTGACGGGACTTGGAAATATTTCGGACCGAAAGGTGTTTTTCGCGTTTTTCTCGAAAACGAGCGCGACGACCGCGGTCGAACCATTAATGTAATACGTTCGCAAAGCAACGAGGAACAAGGATCTATAATTGTTTTGGCGATCGGACGAGTTTGGCTTTTGGACGATGGTGCCGGTGGACTTTGAGATCTGACGGCCCTATTCCCAGTTCCGACGATCGATTTGCACGTCAGAATCGCTACGGACCTCCATCAGGGTTTCCCCTGACTTCGTCCTGACCAGGCATAGTTCACCATCTTTCGGGTCCCAACGTGTACGCTCTAGGTGCGCCTCTTCTCGCAATGAGAACGAGACGCCCCGGGAGTGCGAGGCCGCATCGTAACGCGGCCGATCCTCCCTCGGTCGACGCAAAGGTCGACCTTCACTTTCATTCCGCCTTTAGGTTTCTTTCTCCCAATGTCTCGCGCACATGTTAGACTCCTTGGTCCGTGTTTCAAGACGGGTCCTGAGAGTACCCAAAGCAGTAGCGTCGCCGACCGGTAATTCGAAGCTTGGCCCAGTCCAAGGACACCGCCTGCTAACAGCTGGCCAGGCCCGGGGACGGCACCAGGTCCGTGCCTCCGGGTAAGAACTGACCGGGCTTGCGGCGGGCCTGACGCAAACACATTCGAAAATGGATTGGTTGCGGCCCGATACCGTCTCGGAGTACCGTCGCGCAGCCGGCCGGGCGGCCGAGGGTCTGTCGCGTGCTCTGGGAGCAACGAAACAGGCAACCGCTCGGGCCGTAGACCGACACGCAACGGGTCGCGACGTTCTACTAGGGGAGAAGTGCACGACTACGTGGCCGGAACATTCGCCGCCAGTGGTGTACCCTCGCTAATGGAACCACGAAGGTCCACCCGGAGTATCGCGCACCGACGGGAGCCAGCCTCGTCGACGATGAATCTCCCCATTCGATCTTTTGGGTTTCTCAGGTTTACCCCTGAACGGTTTCACGTACTCTTGAACTCTCTCTTCAAAGTTCTTTTCAACTTTCCCTCACGGTACTTGTTCGCTATCGGTCTCGTGGTTGTATTTAGCCTTAGATGGAGTTTACCACCCACTTAGGGTTGCACTCTCAAGCAACCCGACTCTATGGAGAGATCCTCCCGAAACGCGTACCGGTCGCTACGGGCCTGGCACCCTCTCCGGGTAAGTGGCCCCATTCAAGATGGACTTGGACGCGGTGCGACGTCACGGGATAAACGGATCCTCCTGAACACTACAATTCCCTGCGGCGGAACCGCGGGATTCAGTGCTGGGCTAATTCCTGTTCGCTCGCCGCTACTAAGGAAATCCTTGTTAGTTTCGTTTCCTCCGCTTAGTAATATGCTTAAATTCAGCGGGTAATCTCGCCTACTCTGAGGTCGTCAATCGTTATTATATAAAAATTATGTGCCACCAGAGAAAAAAGCCGAGACCGCGAAGTAGAGAGAAGATATTTTTGGAGAAGCAGGCACGTGCCTCCCTTCGGTATTATAAATCGTGCTCCCTCTTTTGGATATTGTATCACGAACGGGTCTCCCGGCCGGCGGGAGTACGGGTTCCCCCCGTACACATCCCGGCTCATAACCTGACCCGATGACGGATCGATGTGATCCGATCTCGTGTATGTATATCCAGAGGTGCCATCGCACGATACCAGAGAAAAGGTATATTTGGACTCCCTTCTTCTTCTATAATCGAGAGAATATTTAGTCCCCCCTACCTCTATTATTTTACGCCTCGCCAAAGTGTCTTTTCGTCGCGCATCGTCGATTCGATCCGGGAGGAGACTCTCGCAGAACGACCCTACCGGTTTTTATTTTAACGTCCGTCCGCTATTATTAGCTTTGAGATTCCGCTATCCCTTCACGCCTCGAGCAGTGACTCGCAGCAGAGGGAACCGTGGAAAAATAAGCTTTTCCGTGGACTGGACGACCGGTGAGACCCGCGGTCTCGTATACGATCGACCAACAACGCGACAAAGACATGGGGCGATCGGGGAGACTCGTTTTCTTCAATTGTACGAAGTAGAGTCTTCTTACACACCTTTCGCGGCATCGGCGCCTTTAGGTTCGTCAAAGTTCCAATTCGCGCAGCCGCGCCAACGAGGATTCCGGGGTACAGAAACGTTTTAAACGACGCGTGGAGCAATCACTCTTCTCTCATCGGATGTTTGGCGCAAACACTCTTGTGTGTCGACGGAACGTGGCCGTAGGGAGGGAATGAATATGGCGGCTAGGCGAGGACACGCGCAACGACGGGGAAATACATCGACCCGATCATGTTAACGAGTGATTTTCTAATTTATCATCCCGCACAGCGCCTCCATTCTCTCATGTACACCATCCCCTTGGATCTTCACGGCGTCCCGAAGAACGAGTGTGTTGTGCCCTCGATGTATCGATTGACTGTTCTCTCACTTGTCAACGACGACCCTCTCTTTTATAAAATCCCTGGGGCCGCGTGAACGCGACGATACAGAATGGCGCACATATGCCGCGCCGCACCCTGCTCTTTCTCACTATATCTTTATCTCTCGCTCTTTGGTCTCTCTTTCTCAGGACAAATTTTTCATTTCAGGCGACGTCGGGAGCACGGTAAAAGATCTCGCGCAGAACGTGAAGGCAAATTCTGCACCACCAGTGCGAGTGGAGAGACCGCTGTGTGTGATGATGATGATCCAGGGGAGCGGTGCAGCACACGGGCGGTCGTTATAAAACAACGACGCACAACGCCGTGAAAGCACGCACGCACGCGAGTCCCTGATAACGCGATCATCATTCATCACATTTCGGCTCTCCCTTTCTGGTTCTCGCACGGGTGAGAGTACAACACACGCTTCACGATTCTCACGCGAGCCGTTGCAAACGCCGACGAACGGCCCAACTTTCGCTCGTACGTCGCGTATCTGACGTGTATCATCCGACCCGACTCCGAAACGCGTTACATCGCCGGAAACGCGTGACGGCGAGGATGTGATTATACGCAGACAGACGCAAGCAGTCTTTTGTATGTGATGACGACCCTCAGCCAGGCGTGGTCCAGGAATTGTATCCGTGGACCGCAATGTGCGTTCGAAATGTCGATGTTCATGTGTCCTGCAGTTCACACGTTGACGCGCAATTAGCTGCGTTCTTCATCGACCCACGAGCCAAGTGATCCACCGTTCAGGGTAATCATGTTATTATGTTCGTTATTATCTTTGTTCTCGGTTCGGATAAAGCCGAGGCCGGTACGCCTCCAACCAGCGCGCGAAGGAGGTCCGGGCGTCGCCAGCGATGACGACACGGTGTGTGATTTGTGTCCAGGACGGGAACACCGTCGACGCGTACCGCGGAAACACCGCGACACGTCCGACGGCCGAGCGTACATATTCATTTAAAAACCTTCGAGATGTACTCGGGGCCAGGCCACCGCACGCGACAGCATCCTCTACTTACAACACGCTCCCCCGAAAGCGGACGCACGGCGGGCTTCGATCGGTCCAATCGGACTTTCGCTATCGAAGCTTCACAGCCGGTCCCTTTTTTCGGTTATCGGGGATGCGCGATTAAGCAAGCGATACGCGGGATGCACGTCGACGCGATAGATGCCGCGCCCTAGGTTACCCGGATCCTCTCCAAGGAGAGTGTCGTCCGTCACAGGACTTTTCGGAGAGCGCGACCAAAAGTGAGGAAGCGGGATATGAGAGTGGAAGAAGCGTCGTCCAGAAAGAGAGAGAGAAACGTCGCGAGAAACCGAGGGGCTTCGACGGCGGCTCGTTCCTGCTCTCTCTCTCTCTCTCTCTCTCTCGCGAGCTTTACTTGACCACTCGGAGCGCTTATGGTGTGTTTTCTCGTCCCTGTCTTGGGTCGCGAGTGACTCCTTTCTCGATACGAGCCTCTACACGCTACTAGCGCAGACAACACGCACAGACACGGGGTCTCCCATACGAGGTGAACGCGAATCGACGAGGCGGCGGGTTATCGTAGAGGACGATCGCAACGACGGGTCTAGTTTTTCCCGATCAGTTAACAACGGCCTCTCGAGAAACGTCGCGCGAGCGCACTCGTGATTGCGTTCGTATTATTATCGTCCCGTTCTCAAAGAGGAGGGCGCATCCGGCGGTCTGGCGCGCTTGGCTCTTTGCGCTTCACCGATGACAGCGGACGGGAGAGTCGCGATGAGAAACCAGGTTCTCTCCGTCTGTAGCGACCTCCGCGCGTAAGCCGTGCCACGGCGGTGATAAATGCATTCGCATTTCATTTTTGGTATCTGTTTAAATGCATTCGCATTTAGTTTTTGGTATCTGTTTAAATGCATTCGCATTTAGTTTTTGGTATCTGTTTAAAATGCATTCGCATTTCATTTTTGGTATCTGTTTAAATGCATTCGCATTTAGTTTTTGGTATCTGTTTAAATGCATTCGCATTTAGTTTTTGGTATCTGTTTAAAATGCATTCGCATTTCATTTTTGGTATCTGTTTAAATGCATTCGGATTTAGTTTTTGGTATCTGTTTAAATGCATTCGCATTTAGTTTTTGGTATCTGTTTAAATGCATTCGCATTTAGTTTTTGGTATCTGTTTAAAATGCATTCGCATTTAGTTTTTGGTATCTGTTTATATAAATGCTTTCGCATTTATATAGTGTTTTTGCATAGTTACGGTTTCAAGCTTTCTGCTTT
>CAWLCU010000294.1:267500-272500 GCA_963855975.1 Andrena chrysosceles | reverse complement strand
CACTACACGCTGGACATATCGACAAAGCGCGTATCATTCACGCTGGTCATGTACGTAATAGCGCGGACAAGTGCATGCTGAGCAAACGGGAAAGCGCGAATCGTGCCATGCTGTTCATAACGAGTTGGCCCGTAATGTGCGCGCTAGGCATATCGAGATCTGACACCTCTTGGGTTTGTATCTACTTTCTCCCTCTTTCAAAGTTCGAACTTTCAAGTTCGATACTTTATATGTACCCGACGCTAGCCTTCCTTAGCGTTTTGTTAAATTTACATCGTCCATCTGCGTGGATAAAGAGTTGAATGCATAAGGTAGTACAAGCATACAGATAACTGCATACATGTCACCAACGTCACTTTTGGACGCTCACCACGTAAGGGCCATTCGGTCTTAGACACCGACCCGTGGTAATGCTGTGTGGAGAAATCCAAAACGCAACACGGTCAGAACAGTTGAGAAAGAATCTCGAGGAGCGGTGACTGCTTCTCAACCGAGGTCATAGAATAGCCACGCGCCCAACGCTGCTCCGACCGAGACGTTCGGACCGTCGCTCTCCCTTATAGATACCGAACGGCCGGCCGGAACGCCGGCGCCGCCGTACCTTACGCACGGGCGCTTATGGGTGAAAACCGCCGCTACAACAGCCCGGCCGCCCGGCACGTTTGGACTTAGCCGCGGAGAGCGTCGGAGACAAGAGTAAACCGAATAAACAAATTATTATAAACAATCGCCGGGAACATTATCACGATAAATACACAGTCCCAAACGACATTTGAAAATAATTTCTCGCAACTTAGAAATATTTCGGGTCGAAAGGTGTTTTTCTCTTTTTTCTCGAAAACGAGCGCGACGACCGCGTTCGAACCATTAATGTAATACGTTCGCAATGCAACGAGGAACAAGGATCTATAATTGTTTTGGCGATCGGACGAGTTTGGCTTTTGGACGATGGTGCCGGTGGACTTTGAGATCTGACGGGACTTGGAAATATTTCGGACCGAAAGGTGTTTTTCTCTTTTTTCTCGAAAACGAGCGCGACGACCGCGTTCGAACCATTAATGTAATACGTTCGCAATGCAACGAGGAACAAGGATCTATAATTGTTTTGGCGATCGGACGAGTTTGGCTTCTGGACGATGGTGCCGGTGGACTTTGAGATCTGACGGGACTTGGAAATATTTCGGACCGAAAGGTGTTTTTCGCGTTTTTCTCGAAAACGAGCGCGACGACCGCGGTCGAACCATTAATGTAATACGTTCGCAAAGCAACGAGGAACAAGGATCTATAATTGTTTTGGCGATCGGACGAGTTTGGCTTTTGGACGATGGTGCCGGTGGACTTTGAGATCTGACGGCCCTATTCCCAGTTCCGACGATCGATTTGCACGTCAGAATCGCTACGGACCTCCATCAGGGTTTCCCCTGACTTCGTCCTGACCAGGCATAGTTCACCATCTTTCGGGTCCCAACGTGTACGCTCTAGGTGCGCCTCTTCTCGCAATGAGAACGAGACGCCCCGGGAGTGCGAGGCCGCATCGTAACGCGGCCGATCCTCCCTCGGTCGACGCAAAGGTCGACCTTCACTTTCATTCCGCCTTTAGGTTTCTTTCTCCCAATGTCTCGCGCACATGTTAGACTCCTTGGTCCGTGTTTCAAGACGGGTCCTGAGAGTACCCAAAGCAGTAGCGTCGCCGACCGGTAATTCGAAGCTTGGCCCAGTCCAAGGACACCGCCTGCTAACAGCTGGCCAGGCCCGGGGACGGCACCAGGTCCGTGCCTCCGGGTAAGAACTGACCGGGCTTGCGGCGGGCCTGACGCAAACACATTCGAAAATGGATTGGTTGCGGCCCGATACCGTCTCGGAGTACCGTCGCGCAGCCGGCCGGGCGGCCGAGGGTCTGTCGCGTGCTCTGGGAGCAACGAAACAGGCAACCGCTCGGGCCGTAGACCGACACGCAACGGGTCGCGACGTTCTACTAGGGGAGAAGTGCACGACTACGTGGCCGGAACATTCGCCGCCAGTGGTGTACCCTCGCTAATGAAACCACGAAGGTCCACCCGGAGTATCGCGCACCGACGGGAGCCAGCCTCGTCGACGATGAATCTCCCCATTCGATCTTTTGGGTTTCTCAGGTTTACCCCTGAACGGTTTCACGTACTCTTGAACTCTCTCTTCAAAGTTCTTTTCAACTTTCCCTCACGGTACTTGTTCGCTATCGGTCTCGTGGTTGTATTTAGCCTTAGATGGAGTTTACCACCCACTTAGGGTTGCACTCTCAAGCAACCCGACTCTATGGAGAGATCCTCCCGAAACGCGTACCGGTCGCTACGGGCCTGGCACCCTCTCCGGGTAAGTGGCCCCATTCAAGATGGACTTGGACGCGGTGCGACGTCACGGGATAAACGGATCCTCCTGAACACTACAATTCCCTGCGGCGGAACCGCGGGATTCAGTGCTGGGCTAATTCCTGTTCGCTCGCCGCTACTAAGGAAATCCTTGTTAGTTTCGTTTCCTCCGCTTAGTAATATGCTTAAATTCAGCGGGTAATCTCGCCTACTCTGAGGTCGTCAATCGTTATTATATAAAAATTATGTGCCACCAGAGAAAAAAGCCGAGACCGCGAAGTAGAGAGAAGATATTTTTGGAGAAGCAGGCACGTGCCTCCCTTCGGTATTATAAATCGTGCTCCCTCTTTTGGATATTGTATCACGAACGGGTCTCCCGGCCGGCGGGAGTACGGGTTCCCCCCGTACACATCCCGGCTCATAACCTGACCCGATGACGGATCGATGTGATCCGATCTCGTGTATGTATATCCAGAGGTGCCATCGCACGATACCAGAGAAAAGGTATATTTGGACTCCCTTCTTCTTCTATAATCGAGAGAATATTTAGTCCCCCCTACCTCTATTATTTTACGCCTCGCCAAAGTGTCTTTTCGTCGCGCATCGTCGATTCGATCCGGGAGGAGACTCTCGCAGAACGACCCTACCGGTTTTTATTTTAACGTCCGTCCGCTATTATTAGCTTTGAGATTCCGCTATCCCTTCACGCCTCGAGCAGTGACTCGCAGCAGAGGGAACCGTGGAAAAATAAGCTTTTCCGTGGACTGGACGACCGGTGAGACCCGCGGTCTCGTATACGATCGACCAACAACGCGACAAAGACATGGGGCGATCGGGGAGACTCGTTTTCTTCAATTGTACGAAGTAGAGTCTTCTTACACACCTTTCGCGGCATCGGCGCCTTTAGGTTCGTCAAAGTTCCAATTCGCGCAGCCGCGCCAACGAGGATTCCGGGGTACAGAAACGTTTTAAACGACGCGTGGAGCAATCACTCTTCTCTCATCGGATGTTTGGCGCAAACACTCTTGTGTGTCGACGGAACGTGGCCGTAGGGAGGGAATGAATATGGCGGCTAGGCGAGGACACGCGCAACGACGGGGAAATACATCGACCCGATCATGTTAACGAGTGATTTTCTAATTTATCATCCCGCACAGCGCCTCCATTCTCTCATGTACACCATCCCCTTGGATCTTCACGGCGTCCCGAAGAACGAGTGTGTTGTGCCCTCGATGTATCGATTGACTGTTCTCTCACTTGTCAACGACGACCCTCTCTTTTATAAAATCCCTGGGGCCGCGTGAACGCGACGATACAGAATGGCGCACATATGCCGCGCCGCACCCTGCTCTTTCTCACTCTATCTTTATCTCTCGCTCTTTGGTCTCTCTTTCTCAGGACAAATTTTTCATTTCAGGCGACGTCGGGAGCACGGTAAAAGATCTCGCGCAGAACGTGAAGGCAAATTCTGCACCACCAGTGCGAGTGGAGAGACCGCTGTGTGTGATGATGATGATCCAGGGGAGCGGTGCAGCACACGGGCGGTCGTTATAAAACAACGACGCACAACGCCGTGAAAGCACGCACGCACGCGAGTCCCTGATAACGCGATCATCATTCATCACATTTCGGCTCTCCCTTTCTGGTTCTCGCACGGGTGAGAGTACAACACACGCTTCACGATTCTCACGCGAGCCGTTGCAAACGCCGACGAACGGCCCAACTTTCGCTCGTACGTCGCGTATCTGACGTGTATCATCCGACCCGACTCCGAAACGCGTTACATCGCCGGAAACGCGTGACGGCGAGGATGTGATTATACGCAGACAGACGCAAGCAGTCTTTTGTATGTGATAACGACCCTCAGCCAGGCGTGGTCCAGGAATTGTATCCGTGGACCGCAATGTGCGTTCGAAATGTCGATGTTCATGTGTCCTGCAGTTCACACGTTGACGCGCAATTAGCTGCGTTCTTCATCGACCCACGAGCCAAGTGATCCACCGTTCAGGGTAATCATGTTATTATGTTCGTTATTACCTTTGTTCTCGGTTCGGATAAAGCCGAGGCCGGTACGCCTCCAACCAGCGCGCGAAGGAGGTCCGGGCGTCGCCAGCGATGACGACACGGTGTGTGATTTGTTTCCAGGACGGGAACACCGTCGACGCGTACCGCGGAAACACCGCGACACGTCCGACGGCCGAGCGTACATATTCATTTAAAAACCTTCGAGATGTACTCGGGGCGAGGCCACCGCACGCGACAGCATCCTCTACTTACAACACGCTCCCCCGAAAGCGGACGCACGGCCGGCTTCGATCGGTCCAATCAGACTTTCGCTATCGAAGCTTCACAGCCGGTCCCTTTTTTCGGTTATCGGGGATGCGCGATTAAGCAAGCGATACGCGGGATGCACGTCGACGCGATAGATGCCGCGCCCTAGGTTACCCGGATCCTCTCCAAGGAGAGTGTCGTCCGTCACAGGACTTTTCGGAGAGCGCGACCAAAACTGAGGAAGCGGGATATGAGAGTGGAAGAAGCGTCGTCCAGAAAGAGAGAGAGAAACGTCGCGAGAAACCGAGGGGCTTCGACGGCGGCTCGTTCCTGCTCTCTCTCTCTCTCTCTCTCTCTCTCTCGCGAGCTTTACTTGACCACTCG
>CAWLCU010000294.1:260000-265000 GCA_963855975.1 Andrena chrysosceles | reverse complement strand
AGCACAAAGTTATTCAGAGTCACCAAAGCAAACGATGGGACGGAAGGAGAACCATCCGCCACCGATTGGTTTTGATCTAATAAAAGCGTTCCTTCCATCTCTGGTCGGAACTCTGTTTTGCATGTATTAGCTCTAGAATTACCACAGTTATCCAAGTAAATGTGGGTACGATCTAAGGAACCATAACTGATTTAATGAGCCATTCGCGGTTTCACCTTAATACGGTATGTACTGAGACATGCATGGCTTAATCTTTGAGACAAGCATATGACTACTGGCAGGATCAACCAGGGAGCTTCGCGAAGCATTCCCCTCTATTCGAATTCACACACTTTCGTGTTCTTTCTGTTCTCATCGCGTCGTCCGCTCTTTTAGAGACGGATCGACGATGCCCCACGTTTGATTTTATAAACTTGCACATAGCGTGCAGTTTGAGACATCATATCCTCGATTTGTTCCACTAATTCTATCATCTCGGATATGTGCCTACCTCCTCCTCCTCTCTTACCTCAATACTCCCTTCTAGACACACCGTATATATCCTGGAGGATTTTCCACAGACTAACTCGCTCCATCGGATACGCGTATGTGCCTTTTTCCCTTCCTTCTCTATTATATTTCGGCATCATATCGTTTTGATTCTTCCACGGACTAATATGTGAATCGGATATGTGCCCCTTTTATATATACGTTCACAGAAAGATCTCGGATTCAGACAAAATTCATTACATTTCCCCTTATAAATAAGGGGATGGCATCGGATGCACGATAAAGCGCGTATCACGCGTGCCGCTGCATCCATCGGGAAGCACGGAGTACACGCACGCTAGCATCAACCGTAGAAGCACGGACCACTACACGCTGGACATATCGACAAAGCGCGTATCATTCACGCTGGTCATGTACGTAATAGCGCGGACAAGTGCATGCTGAGCAAACGGGAAAGCGCGAATCGTGCCATGCTGTTCATAACGAGTTGGCCCGTAATGTGCGCGCTAGGCATATCGAGATCTGACACCTCTTGGGTTTGTATCTACTTTCTCCCTCTTTCAAAGTTCGAACTTTCAAGTTCGATACTTTATATGTACCCGACGCTAGCCTTCCTTAGCGTTTTGTTAAATTTACATCGTCCATCTGCGTGGATAAAGAGTTGAATGCATAAGGTAGTACAAGCATACAGATAACTGCATACATGTCACCAACGTCACTTTTGGACGCTCACCACGTAAGGGCCATTCGGTCTTAGACACCGACCCGTGGTAATGCTGTGTGGAGAAATCCAAAACGCAACACGGTCAGAACAGTTGAGAAAGAATCTCGAGGAGCGGTGACTGCTTCTCAACCGAGGTCATAGAATAGCCACGCGCCCAACGCTGCTCCGACCGAGACGTTCGGACCGTCGCTCTCCCTTATAGATACCGAACGGCCGGCCGGAACGCCGGCGCCGCCGTACCTTACGCACGGGCGCTTATGGGTGAAAACCGCCGCTACAACAGCCCGGCCGCCCGGCACGTTTGGACTTAGCCGCGGAGAGCGTCGGAGACAAGAGTAAACCGAATAAACAAATTATTATAAACAATCGCCGGGAACATTATCACGATAAATACACAGTCCCAAACGACATTTGAAAATAATTTCTCGCAACTTAGAAATATTTCGGGTCGAAAGGTGTTTTTCTCTTTTTTCTCGAAAACGAGCGCGACGACCGCGTTCGAACCATTAATGTAATACGTTCGCAATGCAACGAGGAACAAGGATCTATAATTGTTTTGGCGATCGGACGAGTTTGGCTTTTGGACGATGGTGCCGGTGGACTTTGAGATCTGACGGGACTTGGAAATATTTCGGACCGAAAGGTGTTTTTCTCTTTTTTCTCGAAAACGAGCGCGACGACCGCGTTCGAACCATTAATGTAATACGTTCGCAATGCAACGAGGAACAAGGATCTATAATTGTTTTGGCGATCGGACGAGTTTGGCTTTTGGACGATGGTGCCGGTGGACTTTGAGATCTGACGGGACTTGGAAATATTTCGGACCGAAAGGTGTTTTTCGCGTTTTTCTCGAAAACGAGCGCGACGACCGCGGTCGAACCATTAATGTAATACGTTCGCAAAGCAACGAGGAACAAGGATCTATAATTGTTTTGGCGATCGGACGAGTTTGGCTTTTGGACGATGGTGCCGGTGGACTTTGAGATCTGACGGCCCTATTCCCAGTTCCGACGATCGATTTGCACGTCAGAATCGCTACGGACCTCCATCAGGGTTTCCCCTGACTTCGTCCTGACCAGGCATAGTTCACCATCTTTCGGGTCCCAACGTGTACGCTCTAGGTGCGCCTCTTCTCGCAATGAGAACGAGACGCCCCGGGAGTGCGAGGCCGCATCGTAACGCGGCCGATCCTCCCTCGGTCGACGCAAAGGTCGACCTTCACTTTCATTCCGCCTTTAGGTTTCTTTCTCCCAATGTCTCGCGCACATGTTAGACTCCTTGGTCCGTGTTTCAAGACGGGTCCTGAGAGTACCCAAAGCAGTAGCGTCGCCGACCGGTAATTCGAAGCTTGGCCCAGTCCAAGGACACCGCCTGCTAACAGCTGGCCAGGCCCGGGGACGGCACCAGGTCCGTGCCTCCGGGTAAGAACTGACCGGGCTTGCGGCGGGCCTGACGCAAACACATTCGAAAATGGATTGGTTGCGGCCCGATACCGTCTCGGAGTACCGTCGCGCAGCCGGCCGGGCGGCCGAGGGTCTGTCGCGTGCTCTGGGAGCAACGAAACAGGCAACCGCTCGGGCCGTAGACCGACACGCAACGGGTCGCGACGTTCTACTAGGGGAGAAGTGCACGACTACGTGGCCGGAACATTCGCCGCCAGTGGTGTACCCTCGCTAATGGAACCACGAAGGTCCATCCGGAGTATCGCGCACCGACGGGAGCCAGCCTCGTCGACGATGAATCTCCCCATTCGATCTTTTGGGTTTCTCAGGTTTACCCCTGAACGGTTTCACGTACTCTTGAACTCTCTCTTCAAAGTTCTTTTCAACTTTCCCTCACGGTACTTGTTCGCTATCGGTCTCGTGGTTGTATTTAGCCTTAGATGGAGTTTACCACCCACTTAGGGTTGCACTCTCAACCAACCCGACTCTATGGAGAGATCCTCCCGAAACGCGTACCGGTCGCTACGGGCCTGGCACCCTCTCCGGGTAAGTGGCCCCATTCAAGATGGACTTGGACGCGGTGCGACGTCACGGGATAAACGGATCCTCCTGAACACTACAATTCCCTGCGGCGGAACCGCGGGATTCAGTGCTGGGCTAATTCCTGTTCGCTCGCCGCTACTAAGGAAATCCTTGTTAGTTTCGTTTCCTCCGCTTAGTAATATGCTTAAATTCAGCGGGTAATCTCGCCTACTCTGAGGTCGTCAATCGTTATTATATAAAAATTATGTGCCACCAGAGAAAAAAGCCGAGACCGCGATGTAGAGAGAAGATATTTTTGGAGAAGCAGGCACGTGCCTCCCTTCGGTATTATAAATCGTGCTCCCTCTTTTGGATATTCTATCACGAACGGGTCTCCCGGCCGGCGGGAGTACGGTTTCCCCCCGTACACATCCCGGCTCATAACCTGACCCGATGACGGATCGATGTGATCCGATCTCGTGTATGTATATCCAGAGGTGCCATCGCACGATACCAGAGAAAAGGTATATTTGGACTCCCTTCTTCTTCTATAATCGAGAGAATATTTAGTCCCCCCTACCTCTATTATTTTACGCCTCGCCAAAGTGTCTTTTCGTCGCGCATCGTCGATTCGATCCGGGAGGAGACTCTCGCAGAACGACCCTACCGGTTTTTATTTTAACGTCCGTCCGCTATTATTAGCTTTGAGATTCCGCTATCCCTTCACGCCTCGAGCAGTGACTCGCAGCAGAGGGAACCGTGGAAAAATAAGCTTTTCCGTGGACTGGACGACCGGTGAGACCCGCGGTCTCGTATACGATCGACCAACAACGCGACAAAGACATGGGGCGATCGGGGAGACTCGTTTTCTTCAATTGTACGAAGTAGAGTCTTCTTACACACCTTTCGCGGCATCGGCGCCTTTAGGTTCGTCAAAGTTCCAATTCGCGCAGCCGCGCCAACGAGGATTCCGGGGTACAGAAACGTTTTAAACGACGCGTGGAGCAATCACTCTTCTCTCATCGGATGTTTGGCGCAAACACTCTTGTGTGTCGACGGAACGTGGCCGTAGGGAGGGAATGAATATGGCGGCTAGGCGAGGACACGCGCAACGACGGGGAAATACATCGACCCGATCATGTTAACGAGTGATTTTCTAATTTATCATCCCGCACAGCGCCTCCATTCTCTCATGTACACCATCCCCTTGGATCTTCACGGCGTCCCGAAGAACGAGTGTGTTGTGCCCTCGATGTATCGATTGACTGTTCTCTCACTTGTCAACGACGACCCTCTCTTTTATAAAATCCCTGGGGCCGCGTGAACGCGACGATACAGAATGGCGCACATATGCCGCGCCGCACCCTGCTCTTTCTCACTATATCTTTATCTCTCGCTCTTTGGTCTCTCTTTCTCAGGACAAATTTTTCATTTCAGGCGACGTCGGGAGCACGGTAAAAGATCTCGCGCAGAACGTGAAGGCAAATTCTGCACCACCAGTGCGAGTGGAGAGACCGCTGTGTGTGATGATGATGATCCAGGGGACCGGTGCAGCACACGGGCGGTCGTTATAAAACAACGACGCACAACGCCGTGAAAGCACGCACGCACGCGAGTCCCTGATAACGCGATCATCATTCATCACATTTCGGCTCTCCCTTTCTGGTTCTCGCACGGGTGAGAGTACAACACACGCTTCACGATTCTCACGCGAGCCGTTGCAAACGCCGACGAACGGCCCAACTTTCGCTCGTACGTCGCGTATCTGACGTGTATCATCCGACCCGACTCCGAAACGCGTTACATCGTCGGAAACGCGTGAC
>CAWLCU010000294.1:242500-255000 GCA_963855975.1 Andrena chrysosceles | reverse complement strand
TCGGGTCGAAAGGTGTTTTTCTCTTTTTTCTCGAAAACGAGCGCGACGACCGCGTTCGAACCATTAATGTAATACGTTCGCAATGCAACGAGGAACAAGGATCTATAATTGTTTTGGCGATCGGACGAGTTTGGCTTTTGGACGATGGTGCCGGTGGACTTTGAGATCTGACGGGACTTGGAAATATTTCGGACCGAAAGGTGTTTTTCTCTTTTTTCTCGAAAACGAGCGCGACGACCGCGTTCGAACCATTAATGTAATACGTTCGCAATGCAACGAGGAACAAGGATCTATAATTGTTTTGGCGATCGGACGAGTTTGGCTTTTGGACGATGGTGCCGGTGGACTTTGAGATCTGACGGGACTTGGAAATATTTCGGACCGAAAGGTGTTTTTCGCGTTTTTCTCGAAAACGAGCGCGACGACCGCGGTCGAACCATTAATGTAATACGTTCGCAAAGCAACGAGGAACAAGGATCTATAATTGTTTTGGCGATCGGACGAGTTTGGCTTTTGGACGATGGTGCCGGTGGACTTTGAGATCTGACGGCCCTATTCCCAGTTCCGACGATCGATTTGCACGTCAGAATCGCTACGGACCTCCATCAGGGTTTCCCCTGACTTCGTCCTGACCAGGCATAGTTCACCATCTTTCGGGTCCCAACGTGTACGCTCTAGGTGCGCCTCTTCTCGCAATGAGAACGAGACGCCCCGGGAGTGCGAGGCCGCATCGTAACGCGGCCGATCCTCCCTCGGTCGACGCAAAGGTCGACCTTCACTTTCATTCCGCCTTTAGGTTTCTTTCTCCCAATGTCTCGCGCACATGTTAGACTCCTTGGTCCGTGTTTCAAGACGGGTCCTGAGAGTACCCAAAGCAGTAGCGTCGCCGACCGGTAATTCGAAGCTTGGCCCAGTCCAAGGACACCGCCTGCTAACAGCTGGCCAGGCCCGGGGACGGCACCAGGTCCGTGCCTCCGGGTAAGAACTGACCGGGCTTGCGGCGGGCCTGACGCAAACACATTCGAAAATGGATTGGTTGCGGCCCGATACCGTCTCGGAGTACCGTCGCGCAGCCGGCCGGGCGGCCGAGGGTCTGTCGCGTGCTCTGGGAGCAACGAAACAGGCAACCGCTCGGGCCGTAGACCGACACGCAACGGGTCGCGACGTTCTACTAGGGGAGAAGTGCACGACTACGTGGCCGGAACATTCGCCGCCAGTGGTGTACCCTCGCTAATGGAACCACGAAGGTCCATCCGGAGTATCGCGTACCGACGGGAGCCAGCCTCGTCGACGATGAATCTCCCCATTCGATCTTTTGGGTTTCTCAGGTTTACCCCTGAACGGTTTCACGTACTCTTGAACTCTCTCTTCAAAGTTCTTTTCAACTTTCCCTCACGGTACTTGTTCGCTATCGGTCTCGTGGTTGTATTTAGCCTTAGATGGAGTTTACCACCCACTTAGGGTTGCACTCTCAACCAACCCGACTCTATGGAGAGATCCTCCCGAAACGCGTACCGGTCGCTACGGGCCTGGCACCCTCTCCGGGTAAGTGGCCCCATTCAAGATGGACTTGGACGCGGTGCGACGTCACGGGATAAACGGATCCTCCTGAACACTACAATTCCCTGCGGCGGAACCGCGGGATTCAGTGCTGGGCTAATTCCTGTTCGCTCGCCGCTACTAAGGAAATCCTTGTTAGTTTCGTTTCCTCCGCTTAGTAATATGCTTAAATTCAGCGGGTAATCTCGCCTACTCTGAGGTCGTCAATCGTTATTATATAAAAATTATGTGCCACCAGAGAAAAAAGCCGAGACCGCGATGTAGAGAGAAGATATTTTTGGAGAAGCAGGCACGTGCCTCCCTTCGGTATTATAAATCGTGCTCCCTCTTTTGGATATTCTATCACGAACGGGTCTCCCGGCCGGCGGGAGTACGGTTTCCCCCCGTACACATCCCGGCTCATAACCTGACCCGATGACGGATCGATGTGATCCGATCTCGTGTATGTATATCCAGAGGTGCCATCGCACGATACCAGAGAAAAGGTATATTTGGACTCCCTTCTTCTTCTATAATCGAGAGAATATTTAGTCCCCCCTACCTCTATTATTTTACGCCTCGCCAAAGTGTCTTTTCGTCGCGCATCGTCGATTCGATCCGGGAGGAGACTCTCGCAGAACGACCCTACCGGTTTTTATTTTAACGTCCGTCCGCTATTATTAGCTTTGAGATTCCGCTATCCCTTCACGCCTCGAGCAGTGACTCGCAGCAGAGGGAACCGTGGAAAAATAAGCTTTTCCGTGGACTGGACGACCGGTGAGACCCGCGGTCTCGTATACGATCGACCAACAACGCGACAAAGACATGGGGCGATCGGGGAGACTCGTTTTCTTCAATTGTACGAAGTAGAGTCTTCTTACACACCTTTCGCGGCATCGGCGCCTTTAGGTTCGTCAAAGTTCCAATTCGCGCAGCCGCGCCAACGAGGATTCCGGGGTACAGAAACGTTTTAAACGACGCGTGGAGCAATCACTCTTCTCTCATCGGATGTTTGGCGCAAACACTCTTGTGTGTCGACGGAACGTGGCCGTAGGGAGGGAATGAATATGGCGGCTAGGCGAGGACACGCGCAACGACGGGGAAATACATCGACCCGATCATGTTAACGAGTGATTTTCTAATTTATCATCCCGCACAGCGCCTCCATTCTCTCATGTACACCATCCCCTTGGATCTTCACGGCGTCCCGAAGAACGAGTGTGTTGTGCCCTCGATGTATCGATTGACTGTTCTCTCACTTGTCAACGACGACCCTCTCTTTTATAAAATCCCTGGGGCCGCGTGAACGCGACGATACAGAATGGCGCACATATGCCGCGCCGCACCCTGCTCTTTCTCACTCTATCTTTATCTCTCGCTCTTTGGTCTCTCTTTCTCAGGACAAATTTTTCATTTCAGGCGACGTCGGGAGCACGGTAAAAGATCTCGCGCAGAACGTGAAGGCAAATTCTGCACCACCAGTGCGAGTGGAGAGACCGCTGTGTGTGATGATGATGATCCAGGGGAGCGGTGCAGCACACGGGCGGTCGTTATAAAACAACGACGCACAACGCCGTGAAAGCACGCACGCACGCGAGTCCCTGATAACGCGATCATCATTCATCACATTTCGGCTCTCCCTTTCTGGTTCTCGCACGGGTGAGAGTACAACACACGCTTCACGATTCTCACGCGAGCCGTTGCAAACGCCGACGAACGGCCCAACTTTCGCTCGTACGTCGCGTATCTGACGTGTATCATCCGACCCGACTCCGAAACGCGTTACATCGTCGGAAACGCGTGACGGCGAGGATGTGATTATACGCAGACAGACGCAAGCAGTCTTTTGTATGTGATAACGACCCTCAGCCAGGCGTGGTCCAGGAATTGTATCCGTGGACCGCAATGTGCGTTCGAAATGTCGATGTTCATGTGTCCTGCAGTTCACACGTTGACGCGCAATTAGCTGCGTTCTTCATCGACCCACGAGCCAAGTGATCCACCGTTCAGGGTAATCATGTTATTATGTTCGTTATTATCTTTGTTCTCGGTTCGGATAAAGCCGAGGCCGGTACGCCTCCAACCAGCGCGCGAAGGAGGTCCGGGCGTCGCCAGTGATGACGACACGGTGTGTGATTTGTGTCCAGGACGGGAACACCGTCGACGCGTACCGCGGAAACACCGCGACACGTCCGACGGCCGAGCGTACATATTCATTTAAAAACCTTCGAGATGTACTCGGGGCCAGGCCACCGCACGCGACAGCATCCTCTACTTACAACACGCTCCCCCGAAAGCGGACGCACGGCCGGCTTCGATCGGTCCAATCGGACTTTCGCTATCGAAGCTTCACAGCCGGTCCCTTTTTTCGGTTATCGGGGATGCGCGATTAAGCAAGCGATACGCGGGATGCACGTCGACGCGATAGATGCCGCGCCCTAGGTTACCCGGATCCTCTCCAAGGAGAGTGTCGTCCGTCACAGGACTTTTCGGAGAGCGCGACCAAAACTGAGGAAGCGGGATATGAGAGTGGAAGAAGCGTCGTCCAGAAAGAGAGAGAGAAACGTCGCGAGAAACCGAGGGGCTTCGACGGCGGCTCGTTCCTGCTCTCTCTCTCTCTCTCTCTCGCGAGCTTTACTTGACCACTCGGCGCGCTTATGGTGTGTTTTCTCGTCCCTGTCTTGGGTCGCGAGTGACTCCTTTCTCGATACGAGCCTCTACACGCTACTAGCGCAGACAACACGCACAGACACGGGGTCTCCCATACGAGGTGAACGCGAATCGACGAGGCGGCGGGTTATCGTAGAGGACGATCGCAACGACGGGTCTAGTTTTTCCCGATCAGTTAACAACGGCCTCTCGAGAAACGTCGCGCGAGCGCACTCGTGATTGCGTTCGTATTATTATCGTCCCGTTCTCAAAGAGGAGGGCGCATCCGGCGGTCTGGCGCGCTTGGCTCTTTGCGCTTCACCGATGACAGCGGACGGGAGAGTCGCGATGAGAAACCAGGTTCTCTCCGTCTGTAGCGACCTCCGCGCGTAAGCCGTGCCACGGCGGTGATAAATGCATTCGCATTTCATTTTTGGTATCTGTTTAAATGCATTCGCATTTAGTTTTTGGTATCTGTTTAAATGCATTCGCATTTAGTTTTTGGTATCTGTTTAAAATGCATTCGCATTTCATTTTTGGTATCTGTTTAAATGCATTCGCATTTAGTTTTTGGTATCTGTTTAAATTCATTCGCATTTAGTTTTTGGTATCTGTTTATATAAATGCTTTCGCATTTATATAGTGTTTTTGCATAGTTACGGTTTCAAGCTTTCTGCTTTTTGCTCTTTGAGCCTTGTTAATGATCCTTCCGCAGGTTCACCTACGGAAACCTTGTTACGACTTTTACTTCCTCTAAATGATCAAGTTTGGTCATCTTCCCGGATACATCGGCAATGCCGAGACATTGCCGCGCACCAGTCCGAAGACCTCACTAAATCATTCAATCGGTAGTAGCGACGGGCGGTGTGTACAAAGGGCAGGGACGTAATCAACGCGAGCTTATGACTCGCGCTTACTGGGAATTCCTCGTTCATGGGGAATAATTGCAAGCCCCAATCCCTAGCACGAAGGAGGTTCAGCGGGTTACCCGGGCCTTTCGGCCAGGGAAAACACGCTGATTCCTTCAGTGTAGCGCGCGTGCGGCCCAGAACATCTAAGGGCATCACAGACCTGTTATTGCTCAATCTCGTGCGACTAGAAGCCGCCTGTCCCTCTAAGAAGATTTGTTTGTACGTTGGTAGTAAAAACCCACCGACCGAAGTCGGGGACCTTCGTGATACCATAAGTTACGTCTATTTAGCAGGCTAGAGTCTCGTTCGTTATCGGAATTAACCAGACAAATCGCTCCACCAACTAAGAACGGTCATGCACCAACACCCACCGAATCAAGAAAGAGCTATAAATCTGTCAATCCTTCCGGTGTCCGGGCCTGGTGAGGTTTCCCGTGTTGAGTCAAATTAAGCCGCAGGCTCCACTCCTGGTGGTGCCCTTCCGTCAATTCCTTTAAGTTTCAGCTTTGCAACCATACTTCCCCCGGAACCCAAAAGCTTTGGTTTCCCGGAAGCTGCCCGCCGAGTCATCGGAGGAACTTCGGCGGATCGCTAGCTGGCATCGTTTATGGTTAGAACTAGGGCGGTATCTGATCGCCTTCGAACCTCTAACTTTCGTTCTTGATTAATGAAAACATTTTTGGCAAATGCTTTCGCTTCTGTCCGTCTTGCGACGATCCAAGAATTTCACCTCTAACGTCGCAATACGAATGCCCCCATCTGTCCCTATTAATCATTACCTCGGGGTTCCGAAAACCAACAAAATAGAACCGAGGTCCTATTCCATTATTCCATGCACACAGTATTCAGGCGAAGGTAGCCTGCTTTGAGCACTCTAATTTGTTCAAAGTAAACGTACCGGCCCACCTCGACACTCAGTGAAGAGCACCGCGATGGGATATTAGTTGGACCGCCCCGTGAAGAGCTAAGCCCACCGGTAGGACGTACCACATAATGCCAGTTAAACACCGCGAGCGGTGAACCGACACTGTGACACACAGATTCAACTACGAGCTTTTTAACCGCAACAACTTTAATATACGCTATTGGAGCTGGAATTATCGCGGCTGCTGGCACCAGACTTGCCCTCCAATGGATCCTTGTTAAAGGATTTAAAGTGTACTCATTCCGATTACGGGGCCTCGGATGAGTCCCGTATCGTTATTTTTCGTCACTACCTCCCCGTGCCGGGAGTGGGTAATTTGCGCGCCTGCTGCCTTCCTTGGATGTGGTAACCGTTTCTCAGGCTCCCTCTCCGGAATCGAACCCTGATTCCCCGTTACCCGTTACAACCATGGTAGGCGCAGAACCTACCATCGACAGTTGATAAGGCAGACATTTGAAAGATGCGTCGCCGGTGCTAGATGACCATGCGATCAGCACAAAGTTATTCAGAGTCACCAAAGCAAACGATGGGACGGAAGGAGAACCATCCGCCACCGATTGGTTTTGATCTAATAAAAGCGTTCCTTCCATCTCTGGTCGGAACTCTGTTTTGCATGTATTAGCTCTAGAATTACCACAGTTATCCAAGTAAATGTGGGTACGATCTAAGGAACCATAACTGATTTAATGAGCCATTCGCGGTTTCACCTTAATACGGTATGTACTGAGACATGCATGGCTTAATCTTTGAGACAAGCATATGACTACTGGCAGGATCAACCAGGGAGCTTCGCGAAGCATTCCCCTCTATTCGAATTCACACACTTTCGTGTTCTTTCTGTTCTCATCGCGTCGTCCGCTCTTTTAGAGACGGATCGACGATGCCCCACGTTTGATTTTATAAACTTGCACATAGCGTGCAGTTTGAGACATCATATCCTCGATTTGTTCCACTAATTCTATCATCTCGGATATGTGCCTACCTCCTCCTCCTCTCTTACCTCAATACTCCCTTCTAGACACACCGTATATATCCTGGAGGATTTTCCACAGACTAACTCGCTCCATCGGATACGCGTATGTGCCTTTTTCCCTTCCTTCTCTATTATATTTCGGCATCATATCGTTTTGATTCTTCCACGGACTAATATGTGAATCGGATATGTGCCCCTTTTATATATACGTTCACAGAAAGATCTCGGATTCAGACAAAATTCATTACATTTCCCCTTATAAATAAGGGGATGGCATCGGATGCACGATAAAGCGCGTATCACGCGTGCCGCTGCATCCATCGGGAAGCACGGAGTACACGCACGCTAGCATCAACCGTAGAAGCACGGACCACTACACGCTGGACATATCGACAAAGCGCGTATCATTCACGCTGGTCATGTACGTAATAGCGCGGACAAGTGCATGCTGAGCAAACGGGAAAGCGCGAATCGTGCCATGCTGTTCATAACGAGTTGGCCCGTAATGTGCGCGCTAGGCATATCGAGATCTGACACCTCTTGGGTTTGTATCTACTTTCTCCCTCTTTCAAAGTTCGAACTTTCAAGTTCGATACTTTATATGTACCCGACGCTAGCCTTCCTTAGCGTTTTGTTAAATTTACATCGTCCATCTGCGTGGATAAAGAGTTGAATGCATAAGGTAGTACAAGCATACAGATAACTGCATACATGTCACCAACGTCACTTTTGGACGCTCACCACGTAAGGGCCATTCGGTCTTAGACACCGACCCGTGGTAATGCTGTGTGGAGAAATCCAAAACGCAACACGGTCAGAACAGTTGAGAAAGAATCTCGAGGAGCGGTGACTGCTTCTCAACCGAGGTCATAGAATAGCCACGCGCCCAACGCTGCTCCGACCGAGACGTTCGGACCGTCGCTCTCCCTTATAGATACCGAACGGCCGGCCGGAACGCCGGCGCCGCCGTACCTTACGCACGGGCGCTTATGGGTGAAAACCGCCGCTACAACAGCCCGGCCGCCCGGCACGTTTGGACTTAGCCGCGGAGAGCGTCGGAGACAAGAGTAAACCGAATAAACAAATTATTATAAACAATCGCCGGGAACATTATCACGATAAATACACAGTCCCAAACGACATTTGAAAATAATTTCTCGCAACTTAGAAATATTTCGGGTCGAAAGGTGTTTTTCTCTTTTTTCTCGAAAACGAGCGCGACGACCGCGTTCGAACCATTAATGTAATACGTTCGCAATGCAACGAGGAACAAGGATCTATAATTGTTTTGGCGATCGGACGAGTTTGGCTTTTGGACGATGGTGCCGGTGGACTTTGAGATCTGACGGCCCTATTCCCAGTTCCGACGATCGATTTGCACGTCAGAATCGCTACGGACCTCCATCAGGGTTTCCCCTGACTTCGTCCTGACCAGGCATAGTTCACCATCTTTCGGGTCCCAACGTGTACGCTCTAGGTGCGCCTCTTCTCGCAATGAGAACGAGACGCCCCGGGAGTGCGAGGCCGCATCGTAACGCGGCCGATCCTCCCTCGGTCGACGCAAAGGTCGACCTTCACTTTCATTCCGCCTTTAGGTTTCTTTCTCCCAATGTCTCGCGCACATGTTAGACTCCTTGGTCCGTGTTTCAAGACGGGTCCTGAGAGTACCCAAAGCAGTAGCGTCGCCGACCGGTAATTCGAAGCTTGGCCCAGTCCAAGGACACCGCCTGCTAACAGCTGGCCAGGCCCGGGGACGGCACCAGGTCCGTGCCTCCGGGTAAGAACTGACCGGGCTTGCGGCGGGCCTGACGCAAACACATTCGAAAATGGATTGGTTGCGGCCCGATACCGTCTCGGAGTACCGTCGCGCAGCCGGCCGGGCGGCCGAGGGTCTGTCGCGTGCTCTGAGAGCAACGAAACAGGCAAACGCTCGGGCCGTAGACCGACACGCAACGGGTCGCGACGTTCTACTAGGGGAGAAGTGCACGACTACGTGGCCGGAACATTCGCCGCCAGTGGTGTACCCTCGCTAATGGAACCACGAAGGTCCACCCGGAGTATCGCGCACCGACGGGAGCCAGCCTCGTCGACGATGAATCTCCCCATTCGATCTTTTGGGTTTCTCAGGTTTACCCCTGAACGGTTTCACGTACTCTTGAACTCTCTCTTCAAAGTTCTTTTCAACTTTCCCTCACGGTACTTGTTCGCTATCGGTCTCGTGGTTGTATTTAGCCTTAGATGGAGTTTACCACCCACTTAGGGTTGCACTCTCAACCAACCCGACTCTATGGAGAGATCCTCCCGAAACGCGTACCGGTCGCTACGGGCCTGGCACCCTCTCCGGGTAAGTGGCCCCATTCAAGATGGACTTGGACGCGGTGCGACGTCACGGGATAAACGGATCCTCCTGAACACTACAATTCCCTGCGGCGGAACCGCGGGATTCAGTGCTGGGCTAATTCCTGTTCGCTCGCCGCTACTAAGGAAATCCTTGTTAGTTTCGTTTCCTCCGCTTAGTAATATGCTTAAATTCAGCGGGTAATCTCGCCTACTCTGAGGTCGTCAATCGTTATTATATAAAAATTATGTGCCACCAGAGAAAAAAGCCGAGACCGCGAAGTAGAGAGAAGATATTTTTGGAGAAGCAGGCACGTGCCTCCCTTCGGTATTATAAATCGTGCTCCCTCTTTTGGATATTGTATCACGAACGGGTCTCCCGGCCGGCGGGAGTACGGGTTCCCCCCGTACACATCCCGGCTCATAACCTGACCCGATGACGGATCGATGTGATCCGATCTCGTGTATGTATATCCAGAGGTGGCATCGCACGATACCAGAGAAAAGGTATATTTGGACTCCCTTCTTCTTCTATAATCGAGAGAATATTTAGTCCCCCCTACCTCTATTATTTTACGCCTCGCCAAAGTGTCTTTTCGTCGCGCATCGTCGATTCGATCCGGGAGGAGACTCTCGCAGAACGACCCTACCGGTTTTTATTTTAACGTCCGTCCGCTATTATTAGCTTTGAGATTCCGCTATCCCTTCACGCCTCGAGCAGTGACTCGCAGCAGAGGGAACCGTGGAAAAATAAGCTTTTCCGTGGACTGGACGACCGGTGAGACCCGCGGTCTCGTATACGATCGACCAACAACGCGACAAAGACATGGGGCGATCGGGGAGACTCGTTTTCTTCAATTGTACGAAGTAGAGTCTTCTTACACACCTTTCGCGGCATCGGCGCCTTTAGGTTCGTCAAAGTTCCAATTCGCGCAGCCGCGCCAACGAGGATTCCGGGGTACAGAAACGTTTTAAACGACGCGTGGAGCAATCACTCTTCTCTCATCGGATGTTTGGCGCAAACACTCTTGTGTGTCGACGGAACGTGGCCGTAGGGAGGGAATGAATATGGCGGCTAGGCGAGGACACGCGCAACGACGGGGAAATACATCGACCCGATCATGTTAACGAGTGATTTTCTAATTTATCATCCCGCACAGCGCCTCCATTCTCTCATGTACACCATCCCCTTGGATCTTCACGGCGTCCCGAAGAACGAGTGTGTTGTGCCCTCGATGTATCGATTGACTGTTCTCTCACTTGTCAACGACGACCCTCTCTTTTATAAAATCCCTGGGGCCGCGTGAACGCGACGATACAGAATGGCGCACATATGCCGCGCCGCACCCTGCTCTTTCTCACTCTATCTTTATCTCTCGCTCTTTGGTCTCTCTTTCTCAGGACAAATTTTTCATTTCAGGCGACGTCGGGAGCACGGTAAAAGATCTCGCGCAGAACGTGAAGGCAAATTCTGCACCACCAGTGCGAGTGGAGAGACCGCTGTGTGTGATGATGATGATCCAGGGGAGCGGTGCAGCACACGGGCGGTCGTTATAAAACAACGACGCACAACGCCGTGAAAGCACGCACGCACGCGAGTCCCTGATAACGCGATCATCATTCATCACATTTCGGCTCTCCCTTTCTGGTTCTCGCACGGGTGAGAGTACAACACACGCTTCACGATTCTCACGCGAGCCGTTGCAAACGCCGACGAACGGCCCAACTTTCGCTCGTACGTCGCGTATCTGACGTGTATCATCCGACCCGACTCCGAAACGCGTTACATCGTCGGAAACGCGTGACGGCGAGGATGTGATTATACGCAGACAGACGCAAGCAGTCTTTTGTATGTGATAACGACCCTCAGCCAGGCGTGGTCCAGGAATTGTATCCGTGGACCGCAATGTGCGTTCGAAATGTCGATGTTCATGTGTCCTGCAGTTCACACGTTGACGCGCAATTAGCTGCGTTCTTCATCGACCCACGAGCCAAGTGATCCACCGTTCAGGGTAATCATGTTATTATGTTCGTTATTATCTTTGTTCTCGGTTCGGATAAAGCCGAGGCCGGTACGCCTCCAACCAGCGCGCGAAGGAGGTCCGGGCGTCGCCAGCGATGACGACACGGTGTGTGATTTGTGTCCAGGACGGGAACACCGTCGACGCGTACCGCGGAAACACCGCGACACGTCCGACGGCCGAGCGTACATATTCATTTAAAAACCTTCGAGATGTACTCGGGGCCAGGCCACCGCACGCGACAGCATCCTCTACTTACAACACGCTCCCCCGAAAGCGGACGCACGGCCGGCTTCGATCGGTCCAATCGGACTTTCGCTATCGAAGCTTCACAGCCGGTCCCTTTTTTCGGTTATCGGGGATGCGCGATTAAGCAAGCGATACGCGGGATGCACGTCGACGCGATAGATGCCGCGCCCTAGGTTACCCGGATCCTCTCCAAGGAGAGTGTCGTCCGTCACAGGACTTTTCGGAGAGCGCGACCAAAACTGAGGAAGCGGGATATGAGAGTGGAAGAAGCGTCGTCCAGAAAGAGAGAGAGAAACGTCGCGAGAAACCGAGGGGCTTCGACGGCGGCTCGTTCCTGCTCTCTCTCTCTCTCTCTCTCGCGAGCTTTACTTGACCACTCGGCGCGCTTATGGTGTGTTTTCTCGTCCCTGTCTTGGGTCGCGAGTGACTCCTTTCTCGATACGAGCCTCTACACGCTACTAGCGCAGACAACACGCACAGACACGGGGTCTCCCATACGAGGTGAACGCGAATCGACGAGGCGGCGGGTTATCGTAGAGGACGATCGCAACGACGGGTCTAGTTTTTCCCGATCAGTTAACAACGGCCTCTCGAGAAACGTCGCGCGAGCGCACTCGTGATTGCGTTCGTATTATTATCGTCCCGTTCTCAAAGAGGAGGGCGCATCCGGCGGTCTGGCGCGCTTGGCTCTTTGCGCTTCACCGATGACAGCGGACGGGAGAGTCGCGATGAGAAACCAGGTTCTCTCCGTCTGTAGCGACCTCCGCGCGTAAGCCGTGCCACGGCGGTGATAAATGCATTCGCATTTCATTTTTGGTATCTGTTTAAATGCATTCGCATTTAGTTTTTGGTATCTGTTTAAATGCATTCGCATTTAGTTTTTGGTATCTGTTTAA
>CAWLCU010000294.1:220000-240000 GCA_963855975.1 Andrena chrysosceles | reverse complement strand
ACGTTCACAGAAAGATCTCGGATTCAGACAAAATTCATTACATTTCCCCTTATAAATAAGGGGATGGCATCGGATGCACGATAAAGCGCGTATCACGCGTGCCGCTGCATCCATCGGGAAGCACGGAGTACACGCACGCTAGCATCAACCGTAGAAGCACGGACCACTACACGCTGGACATATCGACAAAGCGCGTATCATTCACGCTGGTCATGTACGTAATAGCGCGGACAAGTGCATGCTGAGCAAACGGGAAAGCGCGAATCGTGCCATGCTGTTCATAACGAGTTGGCCCGTAATGTGCGCGCTAGGCATATCGAGATCTGACACCTCTTGGGTTTGTATCTACTTTCTCCCTCTTTCAAAGTTCGAACTTTCAAGTTCGATACTTTATATGTACCCGACGCTAGCCTTCCTTAGCGTTTTGTTAAATTTACATCGTCCATCTGCGTGGATAAAGAGTTGAATGCATAAGGTAGTACAAGCATACAGATAACTGCATACATGTCACCAACGTCACTTTTGGACGCTCACCACGTAAGGGCCATTCGGTCTTAGACACCGACCCGTGGTAATGCTGTGTGGAGAAATCCAAAATGCAACACGGTCAGAACAGTTGAGAAAGAATCTCGAGGAGCGGTGACTGCTTCTCAACCGAGGTCATAGAATAGCCACGCGCCCAACGCTGCTCCGACCGAGACGTTCGGACCGTCGCTCTCCCTTATAGATACCGAACGGCCGGCCGGAACGCCGGCGCCGCCGTACCTTACGCACGGGCGCTTATGGGTGAAAACCGCCGCTACAACAGCCCGGCCGCCCGGCACGTTTGGACTTAGCCGCGGAGAGCGTCGGAGACAAGAGTAAACCGAATAAACAAATTATTATAAACAATCGCCGGGAACATTATCACGATAAATACACAGTCCCAAACGACATTTGAAAATAATTTCTCGCAACTTAGAAATATTTCGGGTCGAAAGGTGTTTTTCTCTTTTTTCTCGAAAACGAGCGCGACGACCGCGTTCGAACCATTAATGTAATACGTTCGCAATGCAACGAGGAACAAGGATCTATAATTGTTTTGGCGATCGGACGAGTTTGGCTTTTGGACGATGGTGCCGGTGGACTTTGAGATCTGACGGGACTTGGAAATATTTCGGACCGAAAGGTGTTTTTCTCTTTTTTCTCGAAAACGAGCGCGACGACCGCGTTCGAACCATTAATGTAATACGTTCGCAATGCAACGAGGAACAAGGATCTATAATTGTTTTGGCGATCGGACGAGTTTGGCTTTTGGACGATGGTGCCGGTGGACTTTGAGATCTGACGGCCCAATTCCCAGTTCCGACGATCGATTTGCACGTCAGAATCGCTACGGACCTCCATCAGGGTTTCCCCTGACTTCGTCCTGACCAGGCATAGTTCACCATCTTTCGGGTCCCAACGTGTACGCTCTAGGTGCGCCTCTTCTCGCAATGAGAACGAGACGCCCCGGGAGTGCGAGGCCGCATCGTAACGCGGCCGATCCTCCCTCGGTCGACGCAAAGGTCGACCTTCACTTTCATTCCGCCTTTAGGTTTCTTTCTCCCAATGTCTCGCGCACATGTTAGACTCCTTGGTCCGTGTTTCAAGACGGGTCCTGAGAGTACCCAAAGCAGTAGCGTCGCCGACCGGTAATTCGAAGCTTGGCCCAGTCCAAGGACACCGCCTGCTAACAGCTGGCCAGGCCCGGGGACGGCACCAGGTCCGTGCCTCCGGGTAAGAACTGACCGGGCTTGCGGCGGGCCTGACGCAAACACATTCGAAAATGGATTGGTTGCGGCCCGATACCGTCTCGGAGTACCGTCGCGCAGCCGGCCGGGCGGCCGAGGGTCTGTCGCGTGCTCTGAGAGCAACGAAACAGGCAACCGCTCGGGCCGTAGACCGACACGCAACGGGTCGCGACGTTCTACTAGGGGAGAAGTGCACGACTACGTGGCCGGAACATTCGCCGCCAGTGGTGTACCCTCGCTAATGGAACCACGAAGGTCCACCCGGAGTATCGCGCACCGACGGGAGCCAGCCTCGTCGACGATGAATCTCCCCATTCGATCTTTTGGGTTTCTCAGGTTTACCCCTGAACGGTTTCACGTACTCTTGAACTCTCTCTTCAAAGTTCTTTTCAACTTTCCCTCACGGTACTTGTTCGCTATCGGTCTCGTGGTTGTATTTAGCCTTAGATGGAGTTTACCACCCACTTAGGGTTGCACTCTCAACCAACCCGACTCTATGGAGAGATCCTCCCGAAACCCGTACCGGTCGCTACGGGCCTGGCACCCTCTCCGGGTAAGTGGCCCCATTCAAGATGGACTTGGACGCGGTGCGACGTCACGGGATAAACGGATCCTCCTGAACACTACAATTCCCTGCGGCGGAACCGCGGGATTCAGTGCTGGGCTAATTCCTGTTCGCTCGCCGCTACTAAGGAAATCCTTGTTAGTTTCGTTTCCTCCGCTTAGTAATATGCTTAAATTCAGCGGGTAATCTCGCCTACTCTGAGGTCGTCAATCGTTATTATATAAAAATTATGTGCCACCAGAGAAAAAAGCCGAGACCGCGAAGTAGAGAGAAGATATTTTTGGAGAAGCAGGCACGTGCCTCCCTTCGGTATTATAAATCGTGCTCCCTCTTTTGGATATTGTATCACGAACGGGTCTCCCGGCCGGCGGGAGTACGGGTTCCCCCCGTACACATCCCGGCTCATAACCTGACCCGATGACGGATCGATGTGATCCGATCTCGTGTATGTATATCCAGAGGTGGCATCGCACGATACCAGAGAAAAGGTATATTTGGACTCCCTTCTTCTTCTATAATCGAGAGAATATTTAGTCCCCCCTACCTCTATTATTTTACGCCTCGCCAAAGTGTCTTTTCGTCGCGCATCGTCGATTCGATCCGGGAGGAGACTCTCGCAGAACGACCCTACCGGTTTTTATTTTAACGTCCGTCCGCTATTATTAGCTTTGAGATTCCGCTATCCCTTCACGCCTCGAGCAGTGACTCGCAGCAGAGGGAACCGTGGAAAAATAAGCTTTTCCGTGGACTGGACGACCGGTGAGACCCGCGGTCTCGTATACGATCGACCAACAACGCGACAAAGACATGGGGCGATCGGGGAGACTCGTTTTCTTCAATTGTACGAAGTAGAGTCTTCTTACACACCTTTCGCGGCATCGGCGCCTTTAGGTTCGTCAAAGTTCCAATTCGCGCAGCCGCGCCAACGAGGATTCCGGGGTACAGAAACGTTTTAAACGACGCGTGGAGCAATCACTCTTTTCTCATCGGATGTTTGGCGCAAACACTCTTGTGTGTCGACGGAACGTGGCCGTAGGGAGGGAATGAATATGGCGGCTAGGCGAGGACACGCGCAACGACGGGGAAATACATCGACCCGATCATGTTAACGAGTGATTTTCTAATTTATCATCCCGCACAGCGCCTCCATTCTCTCATGTACACCATCCCCTTGGATCTTCACGGCGTCCCGAAGAACGAGTGTGTTGTGCCCTCGATGTATCGATTGACTGTTCTCTCACTTGTCAACGACGACCCTCTCTTTTATAAAATCCCTGGGGCCGCGTGAACGCGACGATACAGAATGGCGCACATATGCCGCGCCGCACCCTGCTCTTTCTCACTCTATCTTTATCTCTCGCTCTTTGGTCTCTCTTTCTCAGGACAAATTTTTCATTTCAGGCGACGTCGGGAGCACGGTAAAAGATCTCGCGCAGAACGTGAAGGCAAATTCTGCACCACCAGTGCGAGTGGAGAGACCGCTGTGTGTGATGATGATGATCCAGGGGAGCGGTGCAGCACACGGGCGGTCGTTATAAAACAACGACGCACAACGCCGTGAAAGCACGCACGCACGCGAGTCCCTGATAACGCGATCATCATTCATCACATTTCGGCTCTCCCTTTCTGGTTCTCGCACGGGTGAGAGTACAACACACGCTTCACGATTCTCACGCGAGCCGTTGCAAACGCCGACGAACGGCCCAACTTTCGCTCGTACGTCGCGTATCTGACGTGTATCATCCGACCCGACTCCGAAACGCGTTACATCGTCGGAAACGCGTGACGGCGAGGATGTGATTATACGCAGACAGACGCAAGCAGTCTTTTGTATGTGATAACGACCCTCAGCCAGGCGTGGTCCAGGAATTGTATCCGTGGACCGCAATGTGCGTTCGAAATGTCGATGTTCATGTGTCCTGCAGTTCACACGTTGACGCGCAATTAGCTGCGTTCTTCATCGACCCACGAGCCAAGTGATCCACCGTTCAGGGTAATCATGTTATTATGTTCGTTATTATCTTTGTTCTCGGTTCGGATAAAGCCGAGGCCGGTACGCCTCCAACCAGCGCGCGAAGGAGGTCCGGGCGTCGCCAGTGATGACGACACGGTGTGTGATTTGTGTCCAGGACGGGAACACCGTCGACGCGTACCGCGGAAACACCGCGACACGTCCGACGGCCGAGCGTACATATTCATTTAAAAACCTTCGAGATGTACTCGGGGCCAGGCCACCGCACGCGACAGCATCCTCTACTTACAACACGCTCCCCCGAAAGCGGACGCACGGCCGGCTTCGATCGGTCCAATCGGACTTTCGCTATCGAAGCTTCACAGCCGGTCCCTTTTTTCGGTTATCGGGGATGCGCGATTAAGCAAGCGATACGCGGGATGCACGTCGACGCGATAGATGCCGCGCCCTAGGTTACCCGGATCCTCTCCAAGGAGAGTGTCGTCCGTCACAGGACTTTTCGGAGAGCGCGACCAAAACTGAGGAAGCGGGATATGAGAGTGGAAGAAGCGTCGTCCAGAAAGAGAGAGAGAAACGTCGCGAGAAACCGAGGGGCTTCGACGGCGGCTCGTTCCTGCTCTCTCTCTCTCTCTCTCTCGCGAGCTTTACTTGACCACTCGGCGCGCTTATGGTGTGTTTTCTCGTCCCTGTCTTGGGTCGCGAGTGACTCCTTTCTCGATACGAGCCTCTACACGCTACTAGCGCAGACAACACGCACAGACACGGGGTCTCCCATACGAGGTGAACGCGAATCGACGAGGCGGCGGGTTATCGTAGAGGACGATCGCAACGACGGGTCTAGTTTTTCCCGATCAGTTAACAACGGCCTCTCGAGAAACGTCGCGCGAGCGCACTCGTGATTGCGTTCGTATTATTATCGTCCCGTTCTCAAAGAGGAGGGCGCATCCGGCGGTCTGGCGCGCTTGGCTCTTTGCGCTTCACCGATGACAGCGGACGGGAGAGTCGCGATGAGAAACCAGGTTCTCTCCGTCTGTAGCGACCTCCGCGCGTAAGCCGTGCCACGGCGGTGATAAATGCATTCGCATTTCATTTTTGGTATCTGTTTAAATGCATTCGCATTTAGTTTTTGGTATCTGTTTAAATGCATTCGCATTTAGTTTTTGGTATCTGTTTAAAATGCATTCGCATTTCATTTTTGGTATCTGTTTAAATGCATTCGCATTTAGTTTTTGGTATCTGTTTAAATTCATTCGCATTTAGTTTTTGGTATCTGTTTATATAAATGCTTTCGCATTTATATAGTGTTTTTGCATAGTTACGGTTTCAAGCTTTCTGCTTTTTGCTCTTTGAGCCTTGTTAATGATCCTTCCGCAGGTTCACCTACGGAAACCTTGTTACGACTTTTACTTCCTCTAAATGATCAAGTTTGGTCATCTTCCCGGATACATCGGCAATGCCGAGACATTGCCGCGCACCAGTCCGAAGACCTCACTAAATCATTCAATCGGTAGTAGCGACGGGCGGTGTGTACAAAGGGCAGGGACGTAATCAACGCGAGCTTATGACTCGCGCTTACTGGGAATTCCTCGTTCATGGGGAATAATTGCAAGCCCCAATCCCTAGCACGAAGGAGGTTCAGCGGGTTACCCGGGCCTTTCGGCCAGGGAAAACACGCTGATTCCTTCAGTGTAGCGCGCGTGCGGCCCAGAACATCTAAGGGCATCACAGACCTGTTATTGCTCAATCTCGTGCGACTAGAAGCCGCCTGTCCCTCTAAGAAGATTTGTTTGTACGTTGGTAGTAAAAACCCACCGACCGAAGTCGGGGACCTTCGTGATACCATAAGTTACGTCTATTTAGCAGGCTAGAGTCTCGTTCGTTATCGGAATTAACCAGACAAATCGCTCCACCAACTAAGAACGGTCATGCACCAACACCCACCGAATCAAGAAAGAGCTATAAATCTGTCAATCCTTCCGGTGTCCGGGCCTGGTGAGGTTTCCCGTGTTGAGTCAAATTAAGCCGCAGGCTCCACTCCTGGTGGTGCCCTTCCGTCAATTCCTTTAAGTTTCAGCTTTGCAACCATACTTCCCCCGGAACCCAAAAGCTTTGGTTTCCCGGAAGCTGCCCGCCGAGTCATCGGAGGAACTTCGGCGGATCGCTAGCTGGCATCGTTTATGGTTAGAACTAGGGCGGTATCTGATCGCCTTCGAACCTCTAACTTTCGTTCTTGATTAATGAAAACATTTTTGGCAAATGCTTTCGCTTCTGTCCGTCTTGCGACGATCCAAGAATTTCACCTCTAACGTCGCAATACGAATGCCCCCATCTGTCCCTATTAATCATTACCTCGGGGTTCCGAAAACCAACAAAATAGAACCGAGGTCCTATTCCATTATTCCATGCACACAGTATTCAGGCGAAGGTAGCCTGCTTTGAGCACTCTAATTTGTTCAAAGTAAACGTACCGGCCCACCTCGACACTCAGTGAAGAGCACCGCGATGGGATATTAGTTGGACCGCCCCGTGAAGAGCTAAGCCCACCGGTAGGACGTACCACATAATGCCAGTTAAACACCGCGAGCGGTGAACCGACACTGTGACACACAGATTCAACTACGAGCTTTTTAACCGCAACAACTTTAATATACGCTATTGGAGCTGGAATTATCGCGGCTGCTGGCACCAGACTTGCCCTCCAATGGATCCTTGTTAAAGGATTTAAAGTGTACTCATTCCGATTACGGGGCCTCGGATGAGTCCCGTATCGTTATTTTTCGTCACTACCTCCCCGTGCCGGGAGTGGGTAATTTGCGCGCCTGCTGCCTTCCTTGGATGTGGTAACCGTTTCTCAGGCTCCCTCTCCGGAATCGAACCCTGATTCCCCGTTACCCGTTACAACCATGGTAGGCGCAGAACCTACCATCGACAGTTGATAAGGCAGACATTTGAAAGATGCGTCGCCGGTGCTAGATGACCATGCGATCAGCACAAAGTTATTCAGAGTCACCAAAGCAAACGATGGGACGGAAGGAGAACCATCCGCCACCGATTGGTTTTGATCTAATAAAAGCGTTCCTTCCATCTCTGGTCGGAACTCTGTTTTGCATGTATTAGCTCTAGAATTACCACAGTTATCCAAGTAAATGTGGGTACGATCTAAGGAACCATAACTGATTTAATGAGCCATTCGCGGTTTCACCTTAATACGGTATGTACTGAGACATGCATGGCTTAATCTTTGAGACAAGCATATGACTACTGGCAGGATCAACCAGGGAGCTTCGCGAAGCATTCCCCTCTATTCGAATTCACACACTTTCGTGTTCTTTCTGTTCTCATCGCGTCGTCCGCTCTTTTAGAGACGGATCGACGATGCCCCACGTTTGATTTTATAAACTTGCACATAGCGTGCAGTTTGAGACATCATATCCTCGATTTGTTCCACTAATTCTATCATCTCGGATATGTGCCTACCTCCTCCTCCTCTCTTACCTCAATACTCCCTTCTAGACACACCGTATATATCCTGGAGGATTTTCCACAGACTAACTCGCTCCATCGGATACGCGTATGTGCCTTTTTCCCTTCCTTCTCTATTATATTTCGGCATCATATCGTTTTGATTCTTCCACGGACTAATATGTGAATCGGATATGTGCCCCTTTTATATATACGTTCACAGAAAGATCTCGGATTCAGACAAAATTCATTACATTTCCCCTTATAAATAAGGGGATGGCATCGGATGCACGATAAAGCGCGTATCACGCGTGCCGCTGCATCCATCGGGAAGCACGGAGTACACGCACGCTAGCATCAACCGTAGAAGCACGGACCACTACACGCTGGACATATCGACAAAGCGCGTATCATTCACGCTGGTCATGTACGTAATAGCGCGGACAAGTGCATGCTGAGCAAACGGGAAAGCGCGAATCGTGCCATGCTGTTCATAACGAGTTGGCCCGTAATGTGCGCGCTAGGCATATCGAGATCTGACACCTCTTGGGTTTGTATCTACTTTCTCCCTCTTTCAAAGTTCGAACTTTCAAGTTCGATACTTTATATGTACCCGACGCTAGCCTTCCTTTGCGTTTTGTTAAATTTACATCGTCCATCTGCGTGGATAAAGAGTTGAATGCATAAGGTAGTACAAGCATACAGATAACTGCATACATGTCACCAACGTCACTTTTGGACGCTCACCACGTAAGGGCCATTCGGTCTTAGACACCGACCCGTGGTAATGCTGTGTGGAGAAATCCAAAACGCAACACGGTCAGAACAGTTGAGAAAGAATCTCGAGGAGCGGTGACTGCTTCTCAACCGAGGTCATAGAATAGCCACGCGCCCAACGCTGCTCCGACCGAGACGTTCGGACCGTCGCTCTCCCTTATAGATACCGAACGGCCGGCCGGAACGCCGGCGCCGCCGTACCTTACGCACGGGCGCTTATGGGTGAAAACCGCCGCTACAACAGCCCGGCCGCCCGGCACGTTTGGACTTAGCCGCGGAGAGCGTCGGAGACAAGAGTAAACCGAATAAACAAATTATTATAAACAATCGCCGGGAACATTATCACGATAAATACACAGTCCCAAACGACATTTGAAAATAATTTCTCGCAACTTAGAAATATTTCGGGTCGAAAGGTGTTTTTCTCTTTTTTCTCGAAAACGAGCGCGACGACCGCGTTCGAACCATTAATGTAATACGTTCGCAATGCAACGAGGAACAAGGATCTATAATTGTTTTGGCGATCGGACGAGTTTGGCTTTTGGACGATGGTGCCGGTGGACTTTGAGATCTGACGGGACTTGGAAATATTTCGGACCGAAAGGTGTTTTTCTCTTTTTTCTCGAAAACGAGCGCGACGACCGCGTTCGAACCATTAATGTAATACGTTCGCAATGCAACGAGGAACAAGGATCTATAATTGTTTTGGCGATCGGACGAGTTTGGCTTTTGGACGATGGTGCCGGTGGACTTTGAGATCTGACGGCCCTATTCCCAGTTCCGACGATCGATTTGCACGTCAGAATCGCTACGGACCTCCATCAGGGTTTCCCCTGACTTCGTCCTGACCAGGCATAGTTCACCATCTTTCGGGTCCCAACGTGTACGCTCTAGGTGCGCCTCTTCTCGCAATGAGAACGAGACGCCCCGGGAGTGCGAGGCCGCATCGTAACGCGGCCGATCCTCCCTCGGTCGACGCAAAGGTCGACCTTCACTTTCATTCCGCCTTTAGGTTTCTTTCTCCCAATGTCTCGCGCACATGTTAGACTCCTTGGTCCGTGTTTCAAGACGGGTCCTGAGAGTACCCAAAGCAGTAGCGTCGCCGACCGGTAATTCGAAGCTTGGCCCAGTCCAAGGACACCGCCTGCTAACAGCTGGCCAGGCCCGGGGACGGCACCAGGTCCGTGCCTCCGGGTAAGAACTGACCGGGCTTGCGGCGGGCCTGACGCAAACACATTCGAAAATGGATTGGTTGCGGCCCGATACCGTCTCGGAGTACCGTCGCGCAGCCGGCCGGGCGGCCGAGGGTCTGTCGCGTGCTCTGAGAGCAACGAAACAGGCAACCGCTCGGGCCGTAGACCGACACGCAACGGGTCGCGACGTTCTACTAGGGGAGAAGTGCACGACTACGTGGCCGGAACATTCGCCGCCAGTGGTGTACCCTCGCTAATGGAACCACGAAGGTCCACCCGGAGTATCGCGCACCGACGGGAGCCAGCCTCGTCGACGATGAATCTCCCCATTCGATCTTTTGGGTTTCTCAGGTTTACCCCTGAACGGTTTCACGTACTCTTGAACTCTCTCTTCAAAGTTCTTTTCAACTTTCCCTCACGGTACTTGTTCGCTATCGGTCTCGTGGTTGTATTTAGCCTTAGATGGAGTTTACCACCCACTTAGGGTTGCACTCTCAACCAACCCGACTCTATGGAGAGATCCTCCCGAAACGCGTACCGGTCGCTACGGGCCTGGCACCCTCTCCGGGTAAGTGGCCCCATTCAAGATGGACTTGGACGCGGTGCGACGTCACGGGATAAACGGATCCTCCTGAACACTACAATTCCCTGCGGCGGAACCGCGGGATTCAGTGCTGGGCTAATTCCTGTTCGCTCGCCGCTACTAAGGAAATCCTTGTTAGTTTCGTTTCCTCCGCTTAGTAATATGCTTAAATTCAGCGGGTAATCTCGCCTACTCTGAGGTCGTCAATCGTTATTATATAAAAATTATGTGCCACCAGAGAAAAAAGCCGAGACCGCGAAGTAGAGAGAAGATATTTTTGGAGAAGCAGGCACGTGCCTCCCTTCGGTATTATAAATCGTGCTCCCTCTTTGGATATTGTATCACGAACGGGTCTCCCGGCCGGCGGGAGTACGGGTTCCCCCCGTACACATCCCGGCTCATAACCTGACCCGATGACGGATCGATGTGATCCGATCTCGTGTATGTATATCCAGAGGTGGCATCGCACGATACCAGAGAAAAGGTATATTTGGACTCCCTTCTTCTTCTATAATCGAGAGAATATTTAGTCCCCCCTACCTCTATTATTTTACGCCTCGCCAAAGTGTCTTTTCGTCGCGCATCGTCGATTCGATCCGGGAGGAGACTCTCGCAGAACGACCCTACCGGTTTTTATTTTAACGTCCGTCCGCTATTATTAGCTTTGAGATTCCGCTATCCCTTCACGCCTCGAGCAGTGACTCGCAGCAGAGGGAACCGTGGAAAAATAAGCTTTTCCGTGGACTGGACGACCGGTGAGACCCGCGGTCTCGTATACGATCGACCAACAACGCGACAAAGACATGGGGCGATCGGGGAGACTCGTTTTCTTCAATTGTACGAAGTAGAGTCTTCTTACACACCTTTCGCGGCATCGGCGCCTTTAGGTTCGTCAAAGTTCCAATTCGCGCAGCCGCGCCAACGAGGATTCCGGGGTACAGAAACGTTTTAAACGACGCGTGGAGCAATCACTCTTCTCTCATCGGATGTTTGGCGCAAACACTCTTGTGTGTCGACGGAACGTGGCCGTAGGGAGGGAATGAATATGGCGGCTAGGCGAGGACACGCGCAACGACGGGGAAATACATCGACCCGATCATGTTAACGAGTGATTTTCTAATTTATCATCCCGCACAGCGCCTCCATTCTCTCATGTACACCATCCCCTTGGATCTTCACGGCGTCCCGAAGAACGAGTGTGTTGTGCCCTCGATGTATCGATTGACTGTTCTCTCACTTGTCAACGACGACCCTCTCTTTTATAAAATCCCTGGGGCCGCGTGAACGCGACGATACAGAATGGCGCACATATGCCGCGCCGCACCCTGCTCTTTCTCACTCTATCTTTATCTCTCGCTCTTTGGTCTCTCTTTCTCAGGACAAATTTTTCATTTCAGGCGACGTCGGGAGCACGGTAAAAGATCTCGCGCAGAACGTGAAGGCAAATTCTGCACCACCAGTGCGAGTGGAGAGACCGCTGTGTGTGATGATGATGATCCAGGGGAGCGGTGCAGCACACGGGCGGTCGTTATAAAACAACGACGCACAACGCCGTGAAAGCACGCACGCACGCGAGTCCCTGATAACGCGATCATCATTCATCACATTTCGGCTCTCCCTTTCTGGTTCTCGCACGGGTGAGAGTACAACACACGCTTCACGATTCTCACGCGAGCCGTTGCAAACGCCGACGAACGGCCCAACTTTCGCTCGTACGTCGCGTATCTGACGTGTATCATCCGACCCGACTCCGAAATGCGTTACATCGTCGGAAACGCGTGACGGCGAGGATGTGATTATACGCAGACAGACGCAAGCAGTCTTTTGTATGTGATAACGACCCTCAGCCAGGCGTGGTCCAGGAATTGTATCCGTGGACCGCAATGTGCGTTCGAAATGTCGATGTTCATGTGTCCTGCAGTTCACACGTTGACGCGCAATTAGCTGCGTTCTTCATCGACCCACGAGCCAAGTGATCCACCGTTCAGGGTAATCATGTTATTATGTTCGTTATTATCTTTGTTCTCGGTTCGGATAAAGCCGAGGCCGGTACGCCTCCAACCAGCGCGCGAAGGAGGTCCGGGCGTCGCCAGTGATGACGACACGGTGTGTGATTTGTGTCCAGGACGGGAACACCGTCGACGCGTACCGCGGAAACACCGCGACACGTCCGACGGCCGAGCGTACATATTCATTTAAAAACCTTCGAGATGTACTCGGGGCCAGGCCACCGCACGCGACAGCATCCTCTACTTACAACACGCTCCCCCGAAAGCGGACGCACGGCCGGCTTCGATCGGTCCAATCGGACTTTCGCTATCGAAGCTTCACAGCCGGTCCCTTTTTTCGGTTATCGGGGATGCGCGATTAAGCAAGCGATACGCGGGATGCACGTCGACGCGATAGATGCCGCGCCCTAGGTTACCCGGATCCTCTCCAAGGAGAGTGTCGTCCGTCACAGGACTTTTCGGAGAGCGCGACCAAAACTGAGGAAGCGGGATATGAGAGTGGAAGAAGCGTCGTCCAGAAAGAGAGAGAGAAACGTCGCGAGAAACCGAGGGGCTTCGACGGCGGCTCGTTCCTGCTCTCTCTCTCTCTCTCTCTCGCGAGCTTTACTTGACCACTCGGCGCGCTTATGGTGTGTTTTCTCGTCCCTGTCTTGGGTCGCGAGTGACTCCTTTCTCGATACGAGCCTCTACACGCTACTAGCGCAGACAACACGCACAGACACGGGGTCTCCCATACGAGGTGAACGCGAATCGACGAGGCGGCGGGTTATCGTAGAGGACGATCGCAACGACGGGTCTAGTTTTTCCCGATCAGTTAACAACGGCCTCTCGAGAAACGTCGCGCGAGCGCACTCGTGATTGCGTTCGTATTATTATCGTCCCGTTCTCAAAGAGGAGGGCGCATCCGGCGGTCTGGCGCGCTTGGCTCTTTGCGCTTCACCGATGACAGCGGACGGGAGAGTCGCGATGAGAAACCAGGTTCTCTCCGTCTGAAGCGACCTCCGCGCGTAAGCCGTGCCACGGCGGTGATAAATGCATTCGCATTTCATTTTTGGTATCTGTTTAAATGCATTCGCATTTAGTTTTTGGTATCTGTTTAAATGCATTCGCATTTAGTTTTTGGTATCTGTTTAAAATGCATTCGCATTTCATTTTTGGTATCTGTTTAAATGCATTCGCATTTAGTTTTTGGTATCTGTTTAAATTCATTCGCATTTAGTTTTTGGTATCTGTTTATATAAATGCTTTCGCATTTATATAGTGTTTTTGCATAGTTACGGTTTCAAGCTTTCTGCTTTTTGCTCTTTGAGCCTTGTTAATGATCCTTCCGCAGGTTCACCTACGGAAACCTTGTTACGACTTTTACTTCCTCTAAATGATCAAGTTTGGTCATCTTCCCGGATACATCGGCAATGCCGAGACATTGCCGCGCACCAGTCCGAAGACCTCACTAAATCATTCAATCGGTAGTAGCGACGGGCGGTGTGTACAAAGGGCAGGGACGTAATCAACGCGAGCTTATGACTCGCGCTTACTGGGAATTCCTCGTTCATGGGGAATAATTGCAAGCCCCAATCCCTAGCACGAAGGAGGTTCAGCGGGTTACCCGGGCCTTTCGGCCAGGGAAAACACGCTGATTCCTTCAGTGTAGCGCGCGTGCGGCCCAGAACATCTAAGGGCATCACAGACCTGTTATTGCTCAATCTCGTGCGACTAGAAGCCGCCTGTCCCTCTAAGAAGATTTGTTTGTACGTTGGTAGTAAAAACCCACCGACCGAAGTCGGGGACCTTCGTGATACCATAAGTTACGTCTATTTAGCAGGCTAGAGTCTCGTTCGTTATCGGAATTAACCAGACAAATCGCTCCACCAACTAAGAACGGTCATGCACCAACACCCACCGAATCAAGAAAGAGCTATAAATCTGTCAATCCTTCCGGTGTCCGGGCCTGGTGAGGTTTCCCGTGTTGAGTCAAATTAAGCCGCAGGCTCCACTCCTGGTGGTGCCCTTCCGTCAATTCCTTTAAGTTTCAGCTTTGCAACCATACTTCCCCCGGAACCCAAAAGCTTTGGTTTCCCGGAAGCTGCCCGCCGAGTCATCGGAGGAACTTCGGCGGATCGCTAGCTGGCATCGTTTATGGTTAGAACTAGGGCGGTATCTGATCGCCTTCGAACCTCTAACTTTCGTTCTTGATTAATGAAAACATTTTTGGCAAATGCTTTCGCTTCTGTCCGTCTTGCGACGATCCAAGAATTTCACCTCTAACGTCGCAATACGAATGCCCCCATCTGTCCCTATTAATCATTACCTCGGGGTTCCGAAAACCAACAAAATAGAACCGAGGTCCTATTCCATTATTCCATGCACACAGTATTCAGGCGAAGGTAGCCTGCTTTGAGCACTCTAATTTGTTCAAAGTAAACGTACCGCCGGCCCACCTCGACACTCAGTGAAGAGCACCGCGATGGGATATTAGTTGGACCGCCCCGTGAAGAGCTAAGCCCACCGGTAGGACGTACCACATAATGCCAGTTAAACACCGCGAGCGGTGAACCGACACTGTGACACACAGATTCAACTACGAGCTTTTTAACCGCAAGAACTTTAATATACGCTATTGGAGCTGGAATTATCGCGGCTGCTGGCACCAGACTTGCCCTCCAATGGATCCTTGTTAAAGGATTTAAAGTGTACTCATTCCGATTACGGGGCCTCGGATGAGTCCCGTATCGTTATTTTTCGTCACTACCTCCCCGTGCCGGGAGTGGGTAATTTGCGCGCCTGCTGCCTTCCTTGGATGTGGTAACCGTTTCTCAGGCTCCCTCTCCGGAATCGAACCCTGATTCCCCGTTACCCGTTACAACCATGGTAGGCGCAGAACCTACCATCGACAGTTGATAAGGCAGACATTTGAAAGATGCGTCGCCGGTGCTAGATGACCATGCGATCAGCACAAAGTTATTCAGAGTCACCAAAGCAAACGATGGGACGGAAGGAGAACCATCCGCCACCGATTGGTTTTGATCTAATAAAAGCGTTCCTTCCATCTCTGGTCGGAACTCTGTTTTGCATGTATTAGCTCTAGAATTACCACAGTTATCCAAGTAAATGTGGGTACGATCTAAGGAACCATAACTGATTTAATGAGCCATTCGCGGTTTCACCTTAATACGGTATGTACTGAGACATGCATGGCTTAATCTTTGAGACAAGCATATGACTACTGGCAGGATCAACCAGGGAGCTTCGCGAAGCATTCCCCTCTATTCGAATTCACACACTTTCGTGTTCTTTCTGTTCTCATCGCGTCGTCCGCTCTTTTAGAGACGGATCGACGATGCCCCACGTTTGATTTTATAAACTTGCACATAGCGTGCAGTTTGAGACATCATATCCTCGATTTGTTCCACTAATTCTATCATCTCGGATATGTGCCTACCTCCTCCTCCTCTCTTACCTCAATACTCCCTTCTAGACACACCGTATATATCCTGGAGGATTTTCCACAGACTAACTCGCTCCATCGGATACGCGTATGTGCCTTTTTCCCTTCCTTCTCTATTATATTTCGGCATCATATCGTTTTGATTCTTCCACGGACTAATATGTGAATCGGATATGTGCCCCTTTTATATATACGTTCACAGAAAGATCTCGGATTCAGACAAAATTCATTACATTTCCCCTTATAAATAAGGGGATGGCATCGGATGCACGATAAAGCGCGTATCACGCGTGCCGCTGCATCCATCGGGAAGCACGGAGTACACGCACGCTAGCATCAACCGTAGAAGCACGGACCACTACACGCTGGACATATCGACAAAGCGCGTATCATTCACGCTGGTCATGTACGTAATAGCGCGGACAAGTGCATGCTGAGCAAACGGGAAAGCGCGAATCGTGCCATGCTGTTCATAACGAGTTGGCCCGTAATGTGCGCGCTAGGCATATCGAGATCTGACACCTCTTGGGTTTGTATCTACTTTCTCCCTCTTTCAAAGTTCGAACTTTCAAGTTCGATACTTTATATGTACCCGACGCTAGCCTTCCTTAGCGTTTTGTTAAATTTACATCGTCCATCTGCGTGGATAAAGAGTTGAATGCATAAGGTAGTACAAGCATACAGATAACTGCATACATGTCACCAACGTCACTTTTGGACGCTCACCACGTAAGGGCCATTCGGTCTTAGACACCGACCCGTGGTAATGCTGTGTGGAGAAATCCAAAATGCAACACGGTCAGAACAGTTGAGAAAGAATCTCGAGGAGCGGTGACTGCTTCTCAACCGAGGTCATAGAATAGCCACGCGCCCAACGCTGCTCCGACCGAGACGTTCGGACCGTCGCTCTCCCTTATAGATACCGAACGGCCGGCCGGAACGCCGGCGCCGCCGTACCTTACGCACGGGCGCTTATGGGTGAAAACCGCCGCTACAACAGCCCGGCCGCCCGGCACGTTTGGACTTAGCCGCGGAGAGCGTCGGAGACAAGAGTAAACCGAATAAACAAATTATTATAAACAATCGCCGGGAACATTATCACGATAAATACACAGTCCCAAACGACATTTGAAAATAATTTCTCGCAACTTAGAAATATTTCGGGTCGAAAGGTGTTTTTCTCTTTTTTCTCGAAAACGAGCGCGACGACCGCGTTCGAACCATTAATGTAATACGTTCGCAATGCAACGAGGAACAAGGATCTATAATTGTTTTGGCGATCGGACGAGTTTGGCTTTTGGACGATGGTGCCGGTGGACTTTGAGATCTGACGGGACTTGGAAATATTTCGGACCGAAAGGTGTTTTTCTCTTTTTTCTCGAAAACGAGCGCGACGACCGCGTTCGAACCATTAATGTAATACGTTCGCAATGCAACGAGGAACAAGGATCTATAATTGTTTTGGCGATCGGACGAGTTTGGCTTTTGGACGATGGTGCCGGTGGACTTTGAGATCTGACGGCCCTATTCCCAGTTCCGACGATCGATTTGCACGTCAGAATCGCTACGGACCTCCATCAGGGTTTCCCCTGACTTCGTCCTGACCAGGCATAGTTCACCATCTTTCGGGTCCCAACGTGTACGCTCTAGGTGCGCCTCTTCTCGCAATGAGAACGAGACGCCCCGGGAGTGCGAGGCCGCATCGTAACGCGGCCGATCCTCCCTCGGTCGACGCAAAGGTCGACCTTCACTTTCATTCCGCCTTTAGGTTTCTTTCTCCCAATGTCTCGCGCACATGTTAGACTCCTTGGTCCGTGTTTCAAGACGGGTCCTGAGAGTACCCAAAGCAGTAGCGTCGCCGACCGGTAATTCGAAGCTTGGCCCAGTCCAAGGACACCGCCTGCTAACAGCTGGCCAGGCCCGGGGACGGCACCAGGTCCGTGCCTCCGGGTAAGAACTGACCGGGCTTGCGGCGGGCCTGACGCAAACACATTCGAAAATGGATTGGTTGCGGCCCGATACCGTCTCGGAGTACCGTCGCGCAGCCGGCCGGGCGGCCGAGGGTCTGTCGCGTGCTCTGAGAGCAACGAAACAGGCAACCGCTCGGGCCGTAGACCGACACGCAACGGGTCGCGACGTTCTACTAGGGGAGAAGTGCACAACTACGTGGCCGGAACATTCGCCGCCAGTGGTGTACCCTCGCTAATGGAACCACGAAGGTCCACCCGGAGTATCGCGCACCGACGGGAGCCAGCCTCGTCGACGATGAATCTCCCCATTCGATCTTTTGGGTTTCTCAGGTTTACCCCTGAACGGTTTCACGTACTCTTGAACTCTCTCTTCAAAGTTCTTTTCAACTTTCCCTCACGGTACTTGTTCGCTATCGGTCTCGTGGTTGTATTTAGCCTTAGATGGAGTTTACCACCCACTTAGGGTTGCACTCTCAACCAACCCGACTCTATGGAGAGATCCTCCCGAAACGCGTACCGGTCGCTACGGGCCTGGCACCCTCTCCGGGTAAGTGGCCCCATTCAAGATGGACTTGGACGCGGTGCGACGTCACGGGATAAACGGATCCTCCTGAACACTACAATTCCCTGCGGCGGAACCGCGGGATTCAGTGCTGGGCTAATTCCTGTTCGCTCGCCGCTACTAAGGAAATCCTTGTTAGTTTCGTTTCCTCCGCTTAGTAATATGCTTAAATTCAGCGGGTAATCTCGCCTACTCTGAGGTCGTCAATCGTTATTATATAAAAATTATGTGCCACCAGAGAAAAAAGCCGAGACCGCGAAGTAGAGAGAAGATATTTTTGGAGAAGCAGGCACGTGCCTCCCTTCGGTATTATAAATCGTGCTCCCTCTTTTGGATATTGTATCACGAACGGGTCTCCCGGCCGGCGGGAGTACGGGTTCCCCCCGTACACATCCCGGCTCATAACCTGACCCGATGACGGATCGATGTGATCCGATCTCGTGTATGTATATCCAGAGGTGCCATCGCACGATACCAGAGAAAAGGTATATTTGGACTCCCTTCTTCTTCTATAATCGAGAGAATATTTAGTCCCCCCTACCTCTATTATTTTACGCCTCGCCAAAGTGTCTTTTCGTCGCGCATCGTCGATTCGATCCGGGAGGAGACTCTCGCAGAACGACCCAACCGGTTTTTATTTTAACGTCCGTCCGCTATTATTAGCTTTGAGATTCCGCTATCCCTTCACGCCTCGAGCAGTGACTCGCAGCAGAGGGAACCGTGGAAAAATAAGCTTTTCCGTGGACTGGACGACCGGTGAGACCCGCGGTCTCGTATACGATCGACCAACAACGCGACAAAGACATGGGGCGATCGGGGAGACTCGTTTTCTTCAATTGTACGAAGTAGAGTCTTCTTACACACCTTTCGCGGCATCGGCGCCTTTAGGTTCGTCAAAGTTCCAATTCGCGCAGCCGCGCCAACGAGGATTCCGGGGTACAGAAACGTTTTAAACGACGCGTGGAGCAATCACTCTTCTCTCATCGGATGTTTGGCGCAAACACTCTTGTGTGTCGACGGAACGTGGCCGTAGGGAGGGAATGAATATGGCGGCTAGGCGAGGACACGCGCAACGACGGGGAAATACATCGACCCGATCATGTTAACGAGTGATTTTCTAATTTATCATCCCGCACAGCGCCTCCATTCTCTCATGTACACCATCCCCTTGGATCTTCACGGCGTCCCGAAGAACGAGTGTGTTGTGCCCTCGATGTATCGATTGACTGTTCTCTCACTTGTCAACGACGACCCTCTCTTTTATAAAATCCCTGGGGCCGCGTGAACGCGACGATACAGAATGGCGCACATATGCCGCGCCGCACCCTGCTCTTTCTCACTCTATCTTTATCTCTCGCTCTTTGGTCTCTCTTTCTCAGGACAAATTTTTCATTTCAGGCGACGTCGGGAGCACGGTAAAAGATCTCGCGCAGAACGTGAAGGCAAATTCTGCACCACCAGTGCGAGTGGAGAGACCGCTGTGTGTGATGATGATGATCCAGGGGAGCGGTGCAGCACACGGGCGGTCGTTATAAAACAACGACGCACAACGCCGTGAAAGCACGCACGCACGCGAGTCCCTGATAACGCGATCATCATTCATCACATTTCGGCTCTCCCTTTCTGGTTCTCGCACGGGTGAGAGTACAACACACGCTTCACGATTCTCACGCGAGCCGTTGCAAACGCC
>CAWLCU010000294.1:210000-215000 GCA_963855975.1 Andrena chrysosceles | reverse complement strand
AACAAATTATTATAAACAATCGCCGGGAACATTATCACGATAAATACACAGTCCCAAACGACATTTGAAAATAATTTCTCGCAACTTAGAAATATTTCGGGTCGAAAGGTGTTTTTCTCTTTTTTCTCGAAAACGAGCGCGACGACCGCGTTCGAACCATTAATGTAATACGTTCGCAATGCAACGAGGAACAAGGATCTATAATTGTTTTGGCGATCGGACGAGTTTGGCTTTTGGACGATGGTGCCGGTGGACTTTGAGATCTGACGGGACTTGGAAATATTTCGGACCGAAAGGTGTTTTTCTCTTTTTTCTCGAAAACGAGCGCGACGACCGCGTTCGAACCATTAATGTAATACGTTCGCAATGCAACGAGGAACAAGGATCTATAATTGTTTTGGCGATCGGACGAGTTTGGCTTTTGGACGATGGTGCCGGTGGACTTTGAGATCTGACGGCCCTATTCCCAGTTCCGACGATCGATTTGCACGTCAGAATCGCTACGGACCTCCATCAGGGTTTCCCCTGACTTCGTCCTGACCAGGCATAGTTCACCATCTTTCGGGTCCCAACGTGTACGCTCTAGGTGCGCCTCTTCTCGCAATGAGAACGAGACGCCCCGGGAGTGCGAGGCCGCATCGTAACGCGGCCGATCCTCCCTCGGTCGACGCAAAGGTCGACCTTCACTTTCATTCCGCCTTTAGGTTTCTTTCTCCCAATGTCTCGCGCACATGTTAGACTCCTTGGTCCGTGTTTCAAGACGGGTCCTGAGAGTACCCAAAGCAGTAGCGTCGCCGACCGGTAATTCGAAGCTTGGCCCAGTCCAAGGACACCGCCTGCTAACAGCTGGCCAGGCCCGGGGACGGCACCAGGTCCGTGCCTCCGGGTAAGAACTGACCGGGCTTGCGGCGGGCCTGACGCAAACACATTCGAAAATGGATTGGTTGCGGCCCGATACCGTCTCGGAGTACCGTCGCGCAGCCGGCCGGGCGGCCGAGGGTCTGTCGCGTGCTCTGAGAGCAACGAAACAGGCAACCGCTCGGGCCGTAGACCGACACGCAACGGGTCGCGACGTTCTACTAGGGGAGAAGTGCACAACTACGTGGCCGGAACATTCGCCGCCAGTGGTGTACCCTCGCTAATGGAACCACGAAGGTCCACCCGGAGTATCGCGCACCGACGGGAGCCAGCCTCGTCGACGATGAATCTCCCCATTCGATCTTTTGGGTTTCTCAGGTTTACCCCTGAACGGTTTCACGTACTCTTGAACTCTCTCTTCAAAGTTCTTTTCAACTTTCCCTCACGGTACTTGTTCGCTATCGGTCTTGTGGTTGTATTTAGCCTTAGATGGAGTTTACCACCCACTTAGGGTTGCACTCTCAACCAACCCGACTCTATGGAGAGATCCTCCCGAAACGCGTACCGGTCGCTACGGGCCTGGCACCCTCTCCGGGTAAGTGGCCCCATTCAAGATGGACTTGGACGCGGTGCGACGTCACGGGATAAACGGATCCTCCTGAACACTACAATTCCCTGCGGCGGAACCGCGGGATTCAGTGCTGGGCTAATTCCTGTTCGCTCGCCGCTACTAAGGAAATCCTTGTTAGTTTCGTTTCCTCCGCTTAGTAATATGCTTAAATTCAGCGGGTAATCTCGCCTACTCTGAGGTCGTCAATCGTTATTATATAAAAATTATGTGCCACCAGAGAAAAAAGCCGAGACCGCGAAGTAGAGAGAAGATATTTTTGGAGAAGCAGGCACGTGCCTCCCTTCGGTATTATAAATCGTGCTCCCTCTTTTGGATATTGTATCACGAACGGGTCTCCCGGCCGGCGGGAGTACGGGTTCCCCCCGTACACATCCCGGCTCATAACCTGACCCGATGACGGATCGATGTGATCCGATCTCGTGTATGTATATCCAGAGGTGCCATCGCACGATACCAGAGAAAAGGTATATTTGGACTCCCTTCTTCTTCTATAATCGAGAGAATATTTAGTCCCCCCTACCTCTATTATTTTACGCCTCGCCAAAGTGTCTTTTCGTCGCGCATCGTCGATTCGATCCGGGAGGAGACTCTCGCAGAACGACCCTACCGGTTTTTATTTTAACGTCCGTCCGCTATTATTAGCTTTGAGATTCCGCTATCCCTTCACGCCTCGAGCAGTGACTCGCAGCAGAGGGAACCGTGGAAAAATAAGCTTTTCCGTGGACTGGACGACCGGTGAGACCCGCGGTCTCGTATACGATCGACCAACAACGCGACAAAGACATGGGGCGATCGGGGAGACTCGTTTTCTTCAATTGTACGAAGTAGAGTCTTCTTACACACCTTTCGCGGCATCGGCGCCTTTAGGTTCGTCAAAGTTCCAATTCGCGCAGCCGCGCCAACGAGGATTCCGGGGTACAGAAACGTTTTAAACGACGCGTGGAGCAATCACTCTTCTCTCATCGGATGTTTGGCGCAAACACTCTTGTGTGTCGACGGAACGTGGCCGTAGGGAGGGAATGAATATGGCGGCTAGGCGAGGACACGCGCAACGACGGGGAAATACATCGACCCGATCATGTTAACGAGTGATTTTCTAATTTATCATCCCGCACAGCGCCTCCATTCTCTCATGTACACCATCCCCTTGGATCTTCACGGCGTCCCGAAGAACGAGTGTGTTGTGCCCTCGATGTATCGATTGACTGTTCTCTCACTTGTCAACGACGACCCTCTCTTTTATAAAATCCCTGGGGCCGCGTGAACGCGACGATACAGAATGGCGCACATATGCCGCGCCGCACCCTGCTCTTTCTCACTCTATCTTTATCTCTCGCTCTTTGGTCTCTCTTTCTCAGGACAAATTTTTCATTTCAGGCGACGTCGGGAGCACGGTAAAAGATCTCGCGCAGAACGTGAAGGCAAATTCTGCACCACCAGTGCGAGTGGAGAGACCGCTGTGTGTGATGATGATGATCCAGGGGAGCGGTGCAGCACACGGGCGGTCGTTATAAAACAACGACGCACAACGCCGTGAAAGCACGCACGCACGCGAGTCCCTGATAACGCGATCATCATTCATCACATTTCGGCTCTCCCTTTCTGGTTCTCGCACGGGTGAGAGTACAACACACGCTTCACGATTCTCACGCGAGCCGTTGCAAACGCCGACGAACGGCCCAACTTTCGCTCGTACGTCGCGTATCTGACGTGTATCATCCGACCCGACTCCGAAACGCGTTACATCGTCGGAAACGCGTGACGGCGAGGATGTGATTATACGCAGACAGACGCAAGCAGTCTTTTGTATGTGATAACGACCCTCAGCCAGGCGTGGTCCAGGAATTGTATCCGTGGACCGCAATGTGCGTTCGAAATGTCGATGTTCATGTGTCCTGCAGTTCACACGTTGACGCGCAATTAGCTGCGTTCTTCATCGACCCACGAGCCAAGTGATCCACCGTTCAGGGTAATCATGTTATTATGTTCGTTATTATCTTTGTTCTCGGTTCGGATAAAGCCGAGGCCGGTACGCCTCCAACCAGCGCGCGAAGGAGGTCCGGGCGTCGCCAGCGATGACGACACGGTGTGTGATTTGTGTCCAGGACGGGAACACCGTCGACGCGTACCGCGGAAACACCGCGACACGTCCGACGGCCGAGCGTACATATTCATTTAAAAACCTTCGAGATGTACTCGGGGCGAGGCCACCGCACGCGACAGCATCCTCTACTTACAACACGCTCCCCCGAAAGCGGACGCACGGCCGGCTTCGATCGGTCCAATCGGACTTTCGCTATCGAAGCTTCACAGCCGGTCCCTTTTTTCGGTTATCGGGGATGCGCGATTAAGCAAGCTATACGCGGGATGCACGTCGACGCGATAGATGCCGCGCCCTAGGTTACCCGGATCCTCTCCAAGGAGAGTGTCGTCCGTCACAGGACTTTTCGGAGAGCGCGACCAAAACTGAGGAAGCGGGATATGAGAGTGGAAGAAGCGTCGTCCAGAAAGAGAGAGAGAAACGTCGCGAGAAACCGAGGGGCTTCGACGGCGGCTCGTTCCTGCTCTCTCTCTCTCTCTCTCTCTCTCGCGAGCTTTACTTGACCACTCGGAGCGCTTATGGTGTGTTTTCTCGTCCCTGTCTTGGGTCGCGAGTGACTCCTTTCTCGATACGAGCCTCTACACGCTACTAGCGCAGACAACACGCACAGACCCGGGGTCTCCCATACGAGGTGAACGCGAATCGACGAGGCGGCGGGTTATCGTAGAGGACGATCGCAACGACGGGTCTAGTTTTTCCCGATCAGTTAACAACGGCCTCTCGAGAAACGTCGCGCGAGCGCACTCGTGATTGCGTTCGTATTATTATCGTCCCGTTCTCAAAGAGGAGGGCGCATCCGGCGGTCTGGCGCGCTTGGCTCTTTGCGCTTCACCGATGACAGCGGACGGGAGAGTCGCGATGAGAAACCAGGTTCTCTCCGTCTGTAGCGACCTCCGCGCGTAAGCCGTGCCACGGCGGTGATAAATGCATTCGCATTTCATTTTTGGTATCTGTTTAAATGCATTCGCATTTAGTTTTTGGTATCTGTTTAAATGCATTCGCATTTAGTTTTTGGTATCTGTTTAAAATGCATTCGCATTTCATTTTTGGTATCTGTTTAAATGCATTCGCATTTAGTTTTTGGTATCTGTTTAAATGCATTCGCATTTAGTTTTTGGTATCTGTTTAAAATGCATTCGCATTTCATTTTTGGTATCTGTTTAAATGCATTCGGATTTAGTTTTTGGTATCTGTTTAAATGCATTCGCATTTAGTTTTTGGTATCTGTTTAAATGCATTCGCATTTAGTTTTTGGTATCTGTTTAAAATGCATTCGCATTTAGTTTTTGGTATCTGTTTATATAAATGCTTTCGCATTTATATAGTGTTTTTGCATAGTTACGGTTTCAAGCTTTCTGCTTTTTGCTCTTTGAGCCTTGTTAATGATCCTTCCGCAGGTTCACCTACGGA
>CAWLCU010000294.1:0-207500 GCA_963855975.1 Andrena chrysosceles | reverse complement strand
AACCGTTACTTACTAGTTATTAAATCGTTACTTACTATTTATTAAATCGTTACTTACTATTTATTAAATCGTTACTTACTATTTCTTAAATTGTTACTTACTATTTATTAAACTGTTACTTACTATTTATTAAATGTTACTTACTATTTATTAAATCGTTACTTACAGTTTATTAAATCGTTACTTACTATTTATTAAATCATTACATACTATTTATTAAATCGTTACATACTATTTATTAAATCGTTACTTACTATTTATTAAATCGTTACTTACTATTTATTAAATCGTTACATACTATTTATTAAATCGTTACTTACTATTTATTAAATCGTTACATACTATTTATTAAATCGTTACTTACTATTTATTAAATCGTTACTTACTATTTATTAAATCGTTACTTACTATTTATTAAATCGTTACTTACTATTTATTAAATCGTTACATACTATTTATTAAATCGTTACTTACTATTTATTAAATCGTTTCTTACTATTTATTAAATCGTTACTTACTATTTATTAAATCGTTACTTACTATTTATTAAATCGTTACATACTATTTATTAAATCGTTACTTACTATTTATTAAATCGTTACTTACTATTTATTAATTTGTTACTTACTAGTTATTAAATTGTTACTTACTAGTGATTAAATTGTTACTTACTAGTTATTAAATTGTTACTTACTAGTTCTTCAATTGTTACATACTAGTTTCCAAATTGTTTCTTACTATTTATTAAATTGTTACTTACTATTTATTAAATTGTTACTTACTATTTATTAAATGGTTACTTACTATTTATTAAATTGTTACTTACTGTTTATTAAATTGTTACTTACTATTTATTAAATTGTTACTTACTATTTATTAAATTGTTACTTACTATTTATTAAATCGTTACTTACTATTTATTAAATCGTTACTTACTATTTATTAAATCGTTTCTTACTATTTATTAAATCGTTACTTACTATTTATTAAATCGTTACTTACTATTTATTAAATCGTTACATACTATTTATTAAATTGTTACTTACTATTTATTAAATTGTTACTTACTATTTATTAAATTGTTACTTACTATTTATTAAATTGTTACTTACTACTTATTAAATTGTTACTTACTATTTATTAAATCGTTACTTACTATTTATTAAATCGTTACTTACTATTTATTAAATCGTTACTTACTTTTTATTAAATCGTTACATACTATTTATTAAATCGTTACTTACTATTTATTAAATCGTTACTTACTATTTATTAAATCGTTACTTACTATTTATTAAATCGTTACTTACTATTTATTAAATCGTTACTTACTATTTATTAAATTGTTACTTACTAGTTATTAAATTGTTACTTACTAGTTATTAAATTGTTACTTACTAGTTATTAAATTCTTACTTACTAGTTACTAAATTGTCACTTACTATTTATTAAATTGTTACTTACTGTTTATTAAATTGTTACTTACTGTTTATTAAATTGTTACTTACTATTTATTAAATTGTTACTTACTATTTATTAAATTGTTACTTACTATTTATTAAATAGTTACTTACTATTTATTAAATTTTTACTTACTATTTATTAAATTGTTACTCACTACTTATTAAATTGTTACTTACTATTTATTAAATCGTTACTTACTATTTATTAAATCGTTACTTACTGTTTATTAAATCGTTACTTACTATTTATTAAATCATTACATACTATTTATTAAATCGTTAGTTACTATTTATGAAATCGTTACTTACTATTTATTAAATCGTTACTTACTCTTTATTAACTCGTTACTTACTATTTATTAAATCGTTACATACTGTTCGAGAAGTCATACATATTGCGCCATCTCCCTAGATCTAGTCAACTAAAGACTTCGCGCTTCGTACCTATCCCCCCTTGTTCATGTGGAGCATCGATCGTATCGCCCTTCCATCGACCGGTGATCGATGGAAGGGGGAGAGCAAGCGGATTCGAGGAAATAGAGCGAGACTTCCTCGATCTACTTGTCGTCTAACCGTTCTCCAGGTAACAATCACTCGCTTTGCTTGCTAACGCTTCTGCTTCTCTTACTGCATTCGAGCCGAATCGTAGTGCTTAACGCAGCTTTGTAAATTAGCCTACCGCGTAGGAACTAGTGCCGCTTATAAAATTAGAACTGAAACCCAAGCATTTTGTGAATAACCTCATTTATTGTATAACGGACCTAGATTGTGTAAATACTGTAAATTAGACATTTGTGTTAATATTAAAGTTTCTTAAAGTTAGAACCGTTTTGTCTCGCGAGTGTCTCAATCTCCGACGTGCGCTCTTCCCAACTATTGCTAACATTTTTTGGTCCTTCGAGCCGGATTAGCGCCGTTGGATTCAGTGCTTCTGGAACGTTCGGGATTCCTCGCGAGTGTTGTTCTAACCGTCGCGTGTGACCTCTGGAAAAGAAAGATGAGTCACTTGATAGAGAGCCAACGCGATCTTAAAGGCCGAATTTCGCGTGCATTTGAAAATCTAAAGAAGCTAGGCGCGAATAATTTAACAAAGGGGAATGTATCTACGCGATTGGGGGCCCTTCGAAAGAATTGGGCCAAGTTCGAGGCCCAGCACGATCAACTAATCGCCATGGCCGATGACCCGGACATCGTGGATAAATATTTCAAGGAGAACGAACCTGCGGACACAGAGGAGAGATTCCTCACGCAAGAGGCCTTACTAGTTGATAAATTAGAGGAAATTACCAAATTAGAGCAGGCCGTAGCTAGAAGCGTCGAACGTGCCATCAGGGACGATTCTACATTAGATACTACTATCGGTCGGAAGAAATCTTCGCTACCCAAAATTCCGTTACCGAATTTCGACGGCCAGCACAAAGGGTGGCCATCTTTCCATGGCCTCTTCAAATCCCTCGTGGTTCAGGACACCACGCTGTCGGATGCCGAACGCTTACATTACCTGCGAGGGGCCCTTGTTGGTGATGCTGCGAAACTACTTCAAAATATACCGGTGCGCGAGGAGAACTTCGAAGCCTCGTGGAAATTGCTAGAAAAACGATACGATAACCAGCGGTTAGCAATAAAGTCGTTGATGGCGGCCATCTTTAATCTACCGACACTTACAAGGGAGTCAGGGCCTGAACTCAAAGGCCTCTACTACACAATGTGTGATTCGGTCGAATCTCTCGCTGCTTTAAAGAGACCTTTTGATGCCAGCGGCGACTGGCTAGTGCACCTCGTGGTAAATAAGCTGGACCCCCAATCTCGGCGAGAATGGGAGACTCAACTTGGCCAAACTAAGACGCCGCCCACCTACGAGGAGCTGAGAGCATTCTTAGAGGGACGGCTCAATACGGTGGAGGCCTTGGAAGAGCAGCAGAAGGTTCCAGGGGGACGAGCTCCGAAGCCCACCGGAACGCCTAAAACCGCCAAAGTTCACCAGGTTAGTAAGTCGAAGAGCTCAGCTGACCAGTGCAGTCTCTGTGGCGCTGGTCATTTCATCTTATTTTGCGCGGACTACAAGGCCAAGGATGAGCAAGGAAGGAAAGAAGTCCTACTAGCTAAACGCCTTTGTTTTAACTGCCTGGGGAGACATCGCGTCGCGGACTGTAAATGCGATAAACGGTGTCAGGAGTGCCAGCAAAGGCACCATACCTCAATCCACGAGGCGACTTCCACTCGTCCTTCAACTGAGAACCCGGAAGTTACAATAAACCTAGGAAGGTCCGAGACCCGGGGGAGCCCCCCTCGCGACGCGGTGTGCCTCCCAACTGTTTTATTAGCTACCGCCCGGATTATGGTCAATTCCCCGGACGGCGAGCCAAGATTAGTGAGAGCTCTAATAGATCAAGGCAGTGAAGTCTCGCTAGCTACGGAATCTTTGGTGCAGCTGCTTAGATTGCCACGGCGACCGTCGAACGTGCACCTCATTGGTATCGGCCAACAGCGGAAGGAGCGGGTGCGTGGAGCCATCCAACTGGAGTTCGCACCACGTGGAGGCGAGGACTTCTGGCAGAAGACCACGGCGTTGGTGCTGCCACGGATTACCGCCTACACCCCACAAGTCAAACGGCGGCTGAATGTTTGGACCCACCTCCAAGGACTCTCACTGGCCGATCCCGACTTCACGGATGGCACCCAAATCGATGTCTTGTTGGGTGCCGACGTATACTCCCTGATCCTAGAGGACGGACTGCGTAAGGGGCAAGAGGGTGAGCCCATTGCCCAAAGGACGTCCTTGGGATGGATTATCTCCGGTCTAGCAACCACCGCTAGCTGTAACGATCCACGTGCTTCAAGTGGGCTCGTCACGCTGAAGTGCACAACGGAGGAAGATCTCGTCCCGATGGTACAACGATTCTGGGAGCAAGAAGAAGTGACAGTACCAACTGCCCTCAATGCTGAGGACCAGGAGTGCGAGGATTACTTCAAGGCTACTCACCAGCGCCTCCCGTCGGGACGCTACATGGTGCGCCTCCCATTCAAGGAGACGCAGGGGCTGGGCGAATCCCGAGCCGGGGCCGTCCGCATGCTTCATCGGGTGGAGACCAAGTGCGGCAGGAACATGGACTTCAAAAGGGCCTACCACTCTTTTCTACGTGAGTACGAAGAGTTACATCACATGTCAAAAGTAAATCTCATCTATCCAGATAGCGAGTCCTACTACCTGCCACACCATGGAGTCTACAAGGAGAGCAGCACCACCACGAAGCTGAGAGTGGTGTTCAATGGCTCCTATGCGACCACTTCCGGGAAATCTCTAAACGATCTCCTCCTGGTGGGACCCAACTTGCTGCCGGGTCTACTGCAAGTACTGCTGCGCTGGCGAGTACATCGGATCTGCCTGACTGCCGATATCGAGAAAATGTTTCGCCAAATTATCGTGCACCCTGAGGATCGCCGCTTTCAAAGACTGCTTTGGCGACGACGAGAAGATGAAGTAATCAGCGATTACGAACTAAACACCGTTACTTACGGTCTTGCTTGTGCTCCCTACCTGGCTATCCGCACGCTCCAACAACTGGCTCAGGATGAACGCTCCAAGTTTCCACGGGCTGCTACGATCCTGGAAAAGGACGTTTATATGGACGACGTGCTTACTGGAGCCGACAGCGAGGAGGAGGCACGCGAGATTCAGCAGGAGCTGCGCCTACTCTGCATGGCGGGCGGCTTCAATTTAAGGAAGTGGGTATCAAACACACCCACTTTGCTGAAGGAGATCCCAGGCGAAGAGGTCCCATCGGCCGTCAACTGGGAGGAAGGCACACTTCACACGGCTTTGGGTGTTCATTGGAGTGTGCGAGAAGACGAGTTCCGAGTCCGGGTAGCGGAGGCTCACGCTACCCCAGAAGTCACCCGGCGCACCGTCCTCTCACGCATCGCTCGGATCTTCGACCCCTTAGGATTGCTGGCTCCGGTAACTATAACAGCCAAGATATTTCTACAATCGCTTTGGCTGTTGAAAATAGATTGGGATACCGTGCTACCCCCGGAGGCTGAGCGAGAATGGATCAACTTTCTGCCGGACCTGCCGAGCTTAGCAGAGGTTCGCGTGCCACGCTGGCTAGAAACACATCCCAGGGTCAAGCACCTGGAATTCCACGGATTTGCTGACGCTTCAGAAAGGGCCTTCGCTGCTGTGGTGTACCTACGCGTCGTGGACTTCGATGACCACGCGCAGGCGCATTTGGTCACCTCCAAGACGAAGGTGGCTCCGCTACGCCGAGTCACAATCCCGAGGCTCGAATTGTGTGCAGCCGCTTTACTGAGCCGCCTGGTGACCGCTACGAGGAGAAACCTGCAATTGGACAACGTCTCGACTCACCTGTGGAGCGACTCCAAGATTGTTCTGGACTGGATTCGCGGTCATCCTACAAGATGGAAGACTTACGTGGCAAATCGAGTGGCGGACATCCAGCGAGAGCTGCCAGACGCGCGTTGGCACCACGTAGCAGGGAGTGAGAACCCCGCGGACTGCGCTTCCAGGGGATTGCCACCCAATCAACTACCGAGCTTCGAATTATGGTGGAGGGGCCCATCCTGGCTCACCGGCTTTCCTCACTGGTTGAGCGATGTCGGCACCCAGGAGGAGGAGACAGACCTGGAAGCCAGATTCGTATCCAACCTGACCACAAACGACAAGGAGGTAGCACCTAATTACCTCGTAAATAATTATTCTTCTATTCAGCGCTTACTGAGGGTAACAGCCTGGTGCCTGCGCTGGTCCCCACGGCGGACAACCCCAGATGCTAGGAACCCCTGCCTGTCGCCTACGGAGATAGAAGCTGCTCGTCTCCATTGGATCAGAGTGATCCAACGCCAGGACTTCCAGGAGGATCACCGCCAATTACTACAGGGAGCCCCGCTTACGAGTCGCAGTAAGCTACTACGACTCACTCCCTTCTTAGATTCCCAAGGGCTGCTGCGAGTCGGTGGACGATTGAAGAATGCTGCTTTGCCATCCTGGGAGAAGCATCCCATCATCCTACCACGAGAGGGTCATTTCACCGAACTCTTGATCGATGAGGCTCATCGGAGAACTTTGCATGGCGGAACTCAACTTACCTTGGCTGCCCTACGTCAAAGGTATTGGGTCCTGGGTGGGCGACAGAGAGTTAAGGCTCATATCCATCGCTGTGTCACATGTCTACGTTGGCGAGCTGCGCCCGGCCAACAATTGATGGGAAATCTACCAGCCTGCCGAGTCACCCCAGCGCGGCCTTTCCTACAAGTGGGTCTGGACTACGCTGGACCATTCACCTTGCTGGCCTCTCGAGGCAGGGGCCAACGGACGTTCAAGGGTTATGTTGCGGTATTCGTCTGCTTAGCTACTCGTGCCGTTCACCTAGAAGTCGTATCTGATTATAGCACAGAAGTCTTCCTCGCGGCACTGCGGCGCTTTACCTCGAGACGAGGACTCTGCTCGACCATCCACAGCGACCGAGGCACCAACTTTGTGGGAGCTGCACGGGAGCTCCGGAGCCTGGAACACCTCTGCAGCAAAAGTGAGGTTATGCAGGCCCATCTACTCAACGACGGCATAACCTGGCGATTCAACCCACCTGCTGCCCCGCACTTCGGGGGGATCTGGGAGGCGGCCGTCAAGTCCGCCAAGCACCATCTGCGAAGGGTCGTAGGAGATCAACACCTCACATTCGAAGAGATGACGACCCTACTTACTCAAGTCGAAGCATGCTTGAATTCACGACCGCTGCAACCACTGAGCGACGATCCAGGAGACGTCACGGCGCTCACACCAGGGCATTTCTTGATAGGCGACGCACTTCTCGCCGTTCCCGATCCACCAGTGGAGGACGCCCCCAGGTCACGTCTGTCTCGATGGCATTTGCTGCAGCAAATGAGGTTACAGTTTTGGCGAAGCTGGTCACGCGAGTTTTTGCAATCACTTCAAGCCCGTAATAAGTGGACGCGTACCCATCCCCAACCGCGCGTTGGGGACCTTTGCATTCTAAAAAACGAACTTTTATCACCTAACAAATGGCCGCTCGCGCGAATCACGCGTTTGATCCCGGGGTCGGACGGGTTGGCACGTGTCGCCCACGTAAAGACTGCGCGTTCAGATTTTGTTAGACCTATAGTAAAATTAATTTACTTACCGCACATTCAGACTCCAGCGATTATAAATTCCACTGCAAATACACAGCACTAACTCACAACGGATCTAAAATCGATGAGCGAACTCCACGTGAACAGGGCGGCTGCGCCGCGAGCCATCGTTTACACCATAGCGTCTCGGCTGATCCACGTCTGCTATAGTCCATTCATTCATCGAACGATGAATGGCGGGCGGGAAATGTTCGAGAAGTCATACAAATTGCGCCATCTCCCTAGATCTAGTCAACTAAAGACTTCGCGCTTCGTACCTATCCCCCCTTGTTCATGTGGAGCATCGATCGTATCGCCCTTCCATCGACCGGTGATCGATGGAAGGGGGAGAGCAAGCGGATTCGAGGAAATAGAGCGAGACTTCCTCGATCTACTTGTCGTCTAACCGTTCTCCAGGTAACAATCACTCGCTTTGCTTGCTAACGCTTCTGCTTCTCATACTGGATTCGAGCCGAATCGTAGTGCTTAACGCAGCTTTGTAAATTAGCCTACCGCGTAGGAACTAGTGCCGCTTATAAAATTAGAACTGAAACCCAAGCATTTTGTGAATAACCTCATTTATTGTATAACGGACCTAGATTGTGTAAATACTGTAAATTAGACATTTGTGTTAATATTAAAGTTTCTTAAAGTTAGAACCGTTTTGTCTCGCGAGTGTCTCAATCTCCGACGTGCGCTCTTCCCAACTATTGCTAACACATACTATTTATTAAATCGTTACTTACTATTTATTAAATCGTTACTTACTATTTATTAAATTGTTACTTACTAGTTATTAAATTGTTACTTACTAGTTATTAAAGTGTTACTTACTAGTTAATAAATTGTTACTTACTAGTTCTTAAATTGTTACTTACTAGTTTCTAAATTGTTACTTACTATTTATTAAATTGTTACTTACTATTTATTAAATTGTTACTTACTATTTATTAAATTGTTACTTACTACTTATTAAATTGTTACTTACTATTTATTAAATCGTTACTTACTATTTATTAAATCGTTACTTACTATTTATTAAATCGTTACGTACTATTTATTAAATCGTTACTTACTATTTATTAAATCGTTACTTACTATTTATTAAATCGGTACTTACTATTTATTAAATCGTTACTTACTATTTGTTAAATCGTTACATACTATTTATTAAATCGTTACTTACTATTTATTAAATCGTTACTTACTATTTATTAATTTGTTACTTACTAGTTATTAAATTGTTACTTACTATTTATTAAATTGTTACTTACTACTTATTAAATTGTTACTTACTATTTATTAAATCGTTACTTACTATTTATTAAATCGTTACTTACTATTTATTAAATCGTTACTTACTATTTATTAAATCGTTACATACTATTTATTAAATCGTTACTTACTATTTATTAAATCGTTACTTACTATTTATTAAATCGTTACTTACTATTTATTAAATCGTTACTTACTATTTATTAAATCGTTACATACTATTTATTAAATCGTTACTTACTATTTATTAAATCGTTACTTACTATTTATTAAATCGTTACTTACTATTTATTAAATCGTTACTTACTATTTGTTAAATCGTTACATACTATTTATTAAATCGTTACTTACTATTTATTAAATCGTTACTTACTATTTATTAATTTGTTACTTACTAGTTATTAAATTGTTACTTACTAGTCATTAAATTGTTACTTACTAGTTATTAAATTGTTACTTACTAGTTCTTAAATTGTTACTTACTAGTTTCTAAATTGTTTCTTACTATTTATTAAATTGTTACTTACTATTTATTAAATTGTTACTTACTATTTATTAAATTCTTACTTACTATTTATTAAATAGTTACTTACTATTTATTAAATTGTTACTTACTACTTATTAAATTGTTACTTACTATTTATTAAATCGTTACTTACTATTTATTAAATCGTTACTTACTATTTATTAAATTGTTACTTACTATTTATTAAACTGTTACTTACTATTTATTAAATCGTTACCTACTATTTATTAAATCGTTACTTACTATTTATTAAATCGTTACTTACAATTTATTAAATTGTTACTTACTATTTATTAAACTGTTACTTACTATTTATTAAACCGTTACCTACTATTTATTAAATCGTTACTTACTATTTATTAAATCGTTACGTACTAGTTATTAAATCGTTACTTACTACTTATTAAATCGATACTTTCTAGTTATTAAATCGTTACTTACTAGTTATTAAATCGTTACTTACTATTTATCAAATCGTTACTTACTATTTATTAAATTGTTACTTACTAGTTATTAAATTGTTACTTACTAGTTATTAAATTGTTACTTACTAGTTATTAAATTGTTGCTTACTAGTTATTAAATTGTTACTTACTAGTTATTAAATTGTTACTTACTATTTATTAAATGGTTACTTACTATTTATTAAATTGTTACTTACTGTTTATTAAATTGTTACTTACTATTTATTAAATTGTTACTTACTATTTATTAAATTGTTACTTACTATTTATTAAATTGTTACTTACTATTTATTAAATTGTTACTTACTATTTATTAAATTGTTACATACTATTTATTAAAATGTTACTTACTATTTATTAAATTGTTACTTCCTATTTATTAAATTGTTACTTACTATTTATTAGATTGTTTCTTACTATTTATTAAATTGATACTTACTATTTATTAAATTGTTACTTACTATTTATTAAATTGTTACATACTATTTATTAAATCGTTACTTACAATTTATTAAATCGTTACTTACTATTTATTAAATCGTTACATACTATTTATTAAATCGTTACCTACTATTTATTAAATCGTTACCTACTATTTATTAAATCGTTACCTACTATTTATTAAATCGTTACCTACTATTTATTAAATCGTTACTTAGTATTTATTAAATCGTTACTTACTAGTTATGAAATCGTTACTTACTAGTTATTAAATCGTTATTTACTACTTATTAAATCGTTACTTTCTTGTTATTAAATCGTTACTTACTATTTATTAAATTGTTACTTACTATTTATTAAATCGTTACATACTATTTATTAAATCGTTACTCACTATTCATTAAATCGTTACTTACTGTTTATTAAATCGTTACTTACTAATTATTAAATCGTTACTTACTATTTATTAAATCGTTACTTACTATTTATTAAATTGTTACATACTATTTATTAAATCGTTACTTACTATTTATTAAATCGTTACTTACTATTTATTAAATCGTTACATACTATTTATTAAATCGTTACCTACTATTTATTAAATCGTTACCTACTATTTATTAAATCGTTACCTACTATTTATTAAATCGTTACCTACTATTTATTAAATCGTTACTTACTATTTATCAAATCGTTACTTACTAGTTATTAAATCGTTACTTACTAGTTATTAAATCGTTACTTACTACTTATTAAATCGTTACTTTCTAGTTATTAAACCGTTACTTACTAGTTATTAAATCGTTACTTACTATTTATTAAATTGTTACTTACTATTTATTAAATCGTTACTTACTATTTATTAAATCGTTACTTACTATTTATTAAATCGTTACTTACTATTTATTAAATCGTTACTTACTATTTATTAAATCGTTACATACAATTTATTAAATCGTTACTTACTATTTATTAAACCGTTACTTACTATTTATTAAATCGTTACTTACTATTTATTAAATTGTTACTTACTATTTATTAAATCGTTACATACTATTTATTAAATCGTTACTTACTATTTATTAAATCGTTACTTACAATTTATTAAATCGTTACGTACTAGTTATTAAATCGTTACTTACTATTTATTAAATTGTTACTTACTATATATTAAATTGTTTCTTACTATTTATTAAATTGTTACTTACTATTTATTAAATTGTTACTTACTATTTATTAAACTGTTACTTACTATTTATTAAATCGTTACCTACTATTTATTAAATCGTTACTTACTATTTATTAAATCGTTACGTACTAGTTATTAAATCGTTACCTACCATTTATTAAATCGTTACTTACTATTTATTAAATCGTTACTTTCTATTTATTAAATCGTTACTTACTAGTTATTAAATCGTTACTTACTATTTATTAAATCGTTACTTACTATTTATTCAATTGTTACTTACTAGTTATTAAATTGTTACTTACTAGTTATTAAATTGTTACTTGCTAGTTATTAAATTGTTACTTACTAGTTATTAAATTGTTACTTACTAGTTATTAAATTGTTACTTAGTATTTATTAAATGGTTACTTACTATTTATTAAATTGTTACTTACTATTTATTACATTGTTACTTACTATTCATTAGATTGTTTCTTACTATTTATTAAATTGATAATTACTATTTATTAAATTGTTACTTACTATTTATTAAATTGTTACATACTATTTATTAAATCGTTACTTACTATTTATTAAATCGTTACTTACTATTTATTAAATCGTTACATACTATTTATTAAATCGTTACCTACTATTTATTAAATCGTAACCTACTATTTATTAAATCGTTACCTACTATTTATTAAATCGTTACCTTCTATTTATTAAATCGTTACTTACTATTTATTAAATCGTTACTTACTAGTTATTAAATCCTTACTTACTAGTTATTAAATCGTTACTTACTACTTATTAAATCGTTACTTTCTTGTTATTAACTCGTTACTTACTAGTTATTAAATCGTCTCTTACTATTTATTAAATCGTTACTTACTATTTATTAAATTGTTACTTACTAGTTATTAAATTGTTACTTACTAGTTATTAAATTGTTACTTACTATTTATTAATTTGTTACTTACAATTTATTATATTGTTACTTACTATTTATTATATTGTTACTTACTATTTATTATATTGTTACTTACCATTTATTATATTGTTACTTGCTATTTATTAAATTGTTACTTGCTATTTATTATATTGTTACTTACTATTTATTAAATTGTTACTTACTATTTATTAAATTGTTTCTTACTATTTATTAAATTGTTACTTACTATTTATTAAATTGTTACTTACTATTTATTATATCGTTACTTACTATTTATTAAATCGTTACTTACTATTTATTAAATTGTTACTTACTAGTTATTAAATTGTTACTTACTAGTTATTAAATTGTTACTTACTAGTTATTAAATTGTTACTTACTAGTTACTAAATTGACACTTACTAGTTATTAAATTGTTACTTACTATTTATTAAATGGTTACTTACTATTTATTAAATTGTTACTTACTGTTTATTAAATTGTTACTTACTATTTATTAAATTGTTACTTACTATTTATTAAATTGTTACTTACTATTTATTAAATTGTTACTTACTATTTATTAAATAGTTACTTACTATTTATTAAATTTTTACATACTATTTATTAAATTGTTACTCACTACTTATTAAATTGTTACTTACTATTTATTAAATCGTTACTTACTATTTATTAAATCGTTACTTACTATTTATTAAATCGTTACTTACTGTTTATTAAATCGTTACTTACTATTTATTAAATCATTATATACTATTTATTAAATCGTTACTTACTATTTATTAAATCGTTACTTACTATTTATTAAATCGTTACTTACTATTTATTAAATCGTTACTTACTATTTATTAAATCGTTACATACTATTTATTAAATCGTTACTTACTATTTATTAAATCGTTACTTACTATTTATTAAATTGTTACTTACTAGTTATTAAATTGTTACTTACTAGTTATTAAATTGTTACTTACTAGTTATTAATTTGTTACTTACAATTTATTATATTGTTACTTTCTATTTATTATATTGTTACTTACTATTTATTATATTGTTACTAACCATTTATTATATTGTTACTTGCTATTTATTAAATTGTTACTTGCTATTTATTAAATTGTTACTTACTATTTATTAAATTGTTACTTACTATTTATTAAATTGTTTCTTACTATTTATTAAATTGTTACTTACTATTTATTAAATTGTTACTTACTATTTATTAAATTGTTACTTACTATTTATTAAATAGTTACTTACTATTTATTAAATTTTTACTTACTATTTATTAAATTGTTACTCACTACTTATTAAATTGTTACTTACTATTTATTAAATCGTTACTTACTATTTATTAAATCGTTACTTACTGTTTATTAAATCGTTACTTACTATTTATTAAATCATTACATACTATTTATTAAATCGTTACTTACTATTTATTAAATCGTTACTTACTATTTATTAAATCGTTACTTACTATTTATTAAATCGTTACTTACTATTTATTAAATCGTTACATAATATTTATTAAATCGTTACTTACTATTTATTAAATCGTTACTTACTATTTATTAAATTGTTACTTACTAGTTATTAAATTGTTACTTACTAGTTATTAAATTGTTACTTACTAGTTATTAAATTGTTACTTACTAGTTCTTAAATTGTTACTTACTAGTTTCTAAATTGTTACTTACTATTTATTAAATTGTTACTTACTATTTATTAAATTGTTACTTACTATTTATTAAATCGTTACTTACTATTTATTAAATCGTTACATACTATTTATTAAATCGTTACTTACTATTTATTAAATCGTTACTTATTATTTATTAAATCGTTACTTACTATTTATTAAATCGTTACTTACTATTTGTTAAATCGTTACATACAATTTATTAAATCGTTACTTACTATTTATTAAATCGTTACTTACTATTTATTAATTTGTTACTTACTGGTTATTAAATTGTTACTTACTAGTTATTAAATTGTTACTTACTAGTTCTTAAATTGTTACTTACTAGTTTCTAAATTGTTACTTACTATTTATTAAATTGTTACTTACTATTTATTAAATTGTTACTTACTATTTATTAAATCGTTACTTACTATTTATTAAATCGTTACATACTATTTATTAAATCGTTACTTACTATTTATTAAATCGTTACTTACTATTTATTAAATCGTTACTTACTATTTATTAAATCGTTACTTACTATTTGTTAAATCGTTACATACTATTTATTAAATCGTTACTTACTATTTATTAAATTGTTACTTACTATTTATTAAATCGTTACATACTATTTATTAAATCGTTACTCACTATTCATTAAATCGTTACTTACTGTTTATTAAATCGTTACTTACTAATTATTAAATCGTTACTTACTATTTATTAAATCGTTACTTACTATTTATTAAATTGTTACATACTATTTATTAAATCGTTACTTACTATTTATTAAATCGTTACTTACTATTTATTAAATCGTTACATACTATTTATTAAATCGTTACCTACTATTTATTAAATCTTTACCTACTATTTATTAAATCGTTACCTACTATTTATTAAATCGTTACCTACTATTTATTAAATCGTTACTTACTATTTATCAAATCGTTACTTACTAGTTATTAAATCGTTACTTACTAGTTATTAAATCGTTACTTACTACTTATTAAATCGTTACTTTCTAGTTATTAAACCGTTACTTACTAGTTATTAAATCGTTACTTACTATTTATTAAATTGTTACTTACTATTTATTAAATCGTTACTTACTATTTATTAAATCGTTACTTACTATTTATTAAATCGTTACTTACTATTTATTAAATCGTTACTTACTATTTATTAAATCGTTACATACAATTTATTAAATCGTTACTTACTATTTATTAAACCGTTACTTACTATTTATTAAATCGTTACTTACTATTTATTAAATTGTTACTTACTATTTATTAAATCGTTACATACTATTTATTAAATCGTTACTTACTATTTATTAAATCGTTACTTACAATTTATTAAATCGTTACGTACTAGTTATTAAATCGTTACTTACTATTTATTAAATTGTTACTTACTATATATTAAATTGTTTCTTACTATTTATTAAATTGTTACTTACTATTTATTAAATTGTTACTTACTATTTATTAAACTGTTACTTACTATTTATTAAATCGTTACCTACTATTTATTAAATCGTTACTTACTATTTATTAAATCGTTACATACAATTTATTAAATCGTTACTTACTATTTATTAAACCGTTACTTACTATTTATTAAATCGTTACTTACTATTTATTAAATTGTTACTTACTATTTATTAAATCGTTACATACTATTTATTAAATCGTTACTTACTATTTATTAAATCGTTACTTACAATTTATTAAATCGTTACGTACTAGTTATTAAATCGTTACTTACTATTTATTAAATTGTTACTTACTATATATTAAATTGTTTCTTACTATTTATTAAATTGTTACTTACTATTTATTAAATTGTTACTTACTATTTATTAAACTGTTACTTACTATTTATTAAATCGTTACCTACTATTTATTAAATCGTTACCTACTATTTATTAAATCGTTACTTACTATTTATCAAATCGTTACTTACTAGTTATTAAATCGTTACTTACTATTTATTAAATCGTTACTTACTATTTATTAAATCGTTACTTACTATTTATTAAATCGTTACTTACTATTTATTAAATCGTTACTTACTATTTGTTAAATCGTTACATACTATTTATTAAATCGTTACTTACTGTTTATTAAATCGTTACTTACTATTTATTAAATCATTACATACTATTTATTAAATCGTTACTTACTATTTATTAAATCGTTACTTACTATTTATTAAATCGTTACTTACTATTTATTAAATCGTTACCTACTATTTATTAAATCGTTACATACTATTTATTAAATCGTTACTTACTATTTATTAAATCGTTACTTACTATTTATTAAATTGTTACTTACTAGTTATTAAATTGTTACTTACTAGTTATTAAATTGTTACTTACTAGTTATTAATTTGTTACTTACAATTTATTATATTGTTACTTACTATTTATTATATTGTTACTTACTATTTATTATATTGTTACTAACCATTTATTATATTGTTACTTGCTATTTATTAAATTGTTACTTGCTATTTATTAAATTGTTACTTACTATTTATTAAATTGTTACTTACTATTTATTAAATTGTTTCTTACTATTTATTAAATTGTTACTTACTATTTATTAAATTGTTACTTACTATTTATTAAATTGTTACTTACTATTTATTAAATACTTACTTACTAGTTATTAAATTGTTACTTATTATTTATTAAATCGTTACTTACTATTTATTAAATCGTTACTTACTATTTATTAAATTGTTACTTACTATTTATTAAACTGTTACTTACTATTTATTAAATCGTTACTTACTGTTTATTAAATCGTTACTTACTATTTATTAAATCATTACATACTATTTATTAAATCGTTACTTACTATTTATTAAATCGTTACTTACTATTTATTAAATCGTTACTTACTATTTATTAAATCGTTACTTACTATTTATTAAATCGTTACATACTATTTATTAAATCGTTACATACTATTTATTAAATCGTTACTTACTATTTATTAAATCGTTACTTACAATTTATTAAATCGTTACATACTATTTATTAAATCGTTACATACTATTTATTAAATCGTTACTTACTATTTATTAAATCGTTACTTACTATTTATTAAATCGTTACTTACTATTTATTAAATCGTTACTTACTATTTATTAAATCGTTACTTACTATTTATTAAATCGTTACTTACTATTTGTTAAATCGTTACATACTATTTATTAAATCGTTACTTACTATTTATTAAATCGTTACTTACTATTTATTAATTTGTTACTTACTGGTTATTAAATTGTTACTTACTATTTATTAATTTGTTACTTACTGGTTATTAAATTGTTACTCACTAGTCATTAAATTGTTACTTACTAGTTATTAAATTGTTACTTACTAGTTCTTAAATTGTTACTTACTAGTTTCTAAATTGTTTCTTACTATTTATTAAATTGTTACTTACTATTTATTAAATTGTTACTTACTATTTATTAAATTGTTACTTACTATTTATTAAATAGTTACTTACTATTTATTAAATTGTTACTTACTACTTATTAAATTGTTACTTACTATTTATTAAATCGTTACTTACTATTTATTAAATCGTTACTTACTATTTATTAAATTGTTACTTACTATTTATTAAACTGTTACTTACTATTTATTAAATTGTTACTTACTATTTATTAAATTGTTTCTTACTATTCATTAAATTGTTACTTACTATTTATTAAATTGTTACTTACTATTTATTAAATTGTTACTTACTATTTATTAAATACTTACTTACTATTTATTAAATTGTTACTTACTATTTATTAAACTGTTACTTACTATTTATTAAATCGTTACCTACTATTTATTAAATCGTTACTTACTATTTATTAAATCGTTACGTACTAGTTATTAAATCGTTACTTACTACTTATTAAATCGTTACTTTCTAGTTATTAAATCGTTACTTACTAGTTATTAAATCGTTACTTACTATTTATTAAATCGTTACTTACTATTTATTAAATTGTTACTTACTAGTTATTAAATTGTTACTTACTAGTTATTAAATTGTTACTTACTAGTTATTAAATTGTTACTTACTAGTTACTAAATTGTCACTTACTAGTTATTAAATTGTTACTTACTATTTATTAATTGGTTACTTCTTACTATTTATTAAATTGTTACTTACTGTTTATTAAATTGTTACTTACTATTTATTAAATTGTTACTTACTATTTATTAAATTGTTACTTACTATTTATTAAATAGTTACTTACTATTTATTAAATTTTTACTTACTATTTATTAAATTGTTACTCACTACTTATTAAATTGTTACTTACTATTTATTAAATCGTTACTTACTATTTATTAAATCGTTACTTACTGTTTATTAAATCGTTACTTACTATTTATTAAATCATTACATACTATTTATTAAATCGTTACTTACTATTTATTAAATCGTTACTTACTATTTATTAAATCGTTACTTACTATTTGTTAAATCGTTACATACTATTTATTAAATCGTTACTTACTATTTATTAAATCGTTACTTACTATTTATTAATTTGTTACTTACTAGTTATTAAATTGTTACTTACTAGTCATTAAATTGTTACTTACTAGTTACTAAATTGTTACTTACTAGTTCTTAAATTGATACTTACTAGTTTCTAAATTGTTTCTTACTATTTATTAAATTGTTACTTACTATTTATTAAATTGTTACATACTATTTATTAAATCGTTACTTACTATTTATTAAATCGTTACTTACTATTTATTAAATCGTTACATACTATTTATTAAATCGTTACCTACTATTTATTAAATCGTAACCTACTATTTATTAAATCGTTACCTACTATTTATTAAATCGTTACCTACTATTTATTAAATCGTTACGTACTAGTTATTAAATCGTTACTTACTATTTATTAAATTGTTACTTACTATATATTAAATTGTTTCTTACTATTTATTAAATTGTTACTTACTATTTATTAAATTGTTACTTACTATTTATTAAACTGTTACTTACTATTTATTAAATCGTTACCTACTATTTATTAAATCGTTACTTACTATTTATTAAATCGTTACGTACTAGTTATTAAATCGTTACCTACCATTTATTAAATCGTTACTTACTATTTATTAAATCGTTACTTTCTATTTATTAAATCGTTACTTACTAGTTATTAAATCGTTACTTACTATTTATTAAATCGTTACTTACTATTTATTCAATTGTTACTTACTAGTTATTAAATTGTTACTTACTAGTTATTAAATTGTTACTTGCTAGTTATTAAATTGTTACTTACTAGTTATTAAATTGTTACTTACTAGTTATTAAATTGTTACTTAGTATTTATTAAATGGTTACTTACTATTTATTAAATTGTTACTTACTATTTATTACATTGTTACTTACTATTCATTAGATTGTTTCTTACTATTTATTAAATTGATAATTACTATTTATTAAATTGTTACTTACTATTTATTAAATTGTTACATACTATTTATTAAATCGTTACTTACTATTTATTAAATCGTTACTTACTATTTATTAAATCGTTACATACTATTTATTAAATCGTTACCTACTATTTATTAAATCGTAACCTACTATTTATTAAATCGTTACCTACTATTTATTAAATCGTTACCTTCTATTTATTAAATCGTTACTTACTATTTATTAAATCGTTACTTACTAGTTATTAAATCCTTACTTACTAGTTATTAAATCGTTACTTACTACTTATTAAATCGTTACTTTCTTGTTATTAACTCGTTACTTACTAGTTATTAAATCGTCTCTTACTATTTATTAAATCGTTACTTACTATTTATTAAATTGTTACTTACTAGTTATTAAATTGTTACTTACTAGTTATTAAATTGTTACTTACTATTTATTAATTTGTTACTTACAATTTATTATATTGTTACTTACTATTTATTATATTGTTACTTACTATTTATTATATTGTTACTTACCATTTATTATATTGTTACTTGCTATTTATTAAATTGTTACTTGCTATTTATTATATTGTTACTTACTATTTATTAAATTGTTACTTACTATTTATTAAATTGTTTCTTACTATTTATTAAATTGTTACTTACTATTTATTAAATTGTTACTTACTATTTATTATATCGTTACTTACTATTTATTAAATCGTTACTTACTATTTATTAAATTGTTACTTACTAGTTATTAAATTGTTACTTACTAGTTATTAAATTGTTACTTACTAGTTATTAAATTGTTACTTACTAGTTACTAAATTGACACTTACTAGTTATTAAATTGTTACTTACTATTTATTAAATGGTTACTTACTATTTATTAAATTGTTACTTACTGTTTATTAAATTGTTACTTACTATTTATTAAATTGTTACTTACTATTTATTAAATTGTTACTTACTATTTATTAAATTGTTACTTACTATTTATTAAATAGTTACTTACTATTTATTAAATTTTTACATACTATTTATTAAATTGTTACTCACTACTTATTAAATTGTTACTTACTATTTATTAAATCGTTACTTACTATTTATTAAATCGTTACTTACTATTTATTAAATCGTTACTTACTGTTTATTAAATCGTTACTTACTATTTATTAAATCATTATATACTATTTATTAAATCGTTACTTACTATTTATTAAATCGTTACTTACTATTTATTAAATCGTTACTTACTATTTATTAAATCGTTACTTACTATTTATTAAATCGTTACATACTATTTATTAAATCGTTACTTACTATTTATTAAATCGTTACTTACTATTTATTAAATTGTTACTTACTAGTTATTAAATTGTTACTTACTAGTTATTAAATTGTTACTTACTAGTTATTAATTTGTTACTTACAATTTATTATATTGTTACTTTCTATTTATTATATTGTTACTTACTATTTATTATATTGTTACTAACCATTTATTATATTGTTACTTGCTATTTATTAAATTGTTACTTGCTATTTATTAAATTGTTACTTACTATTTATTAAATTGTTACTTACTATTTATTAAATTGTTTCTTACTATTTATTAAATTGTTACTTACTATTTATTAAATTGTTACTTACTATTTATTAAATTGTTACTTACTATTTATTAAATAGTTACTTACTATTTATTAAATTTTTACTTACTATTTATTAAATTGTTACTCACTACTTATTAAATTGTTACTTACTATTTATTAAATCGTTACTTACTATTTATTAAATCGTTACTTACTGTTTATTAAATCGTTACTTACTATTTATTAAATCATTACATACTATTTATTAAATCGTTACTTACTATTTATTAAATCGTTACTTACTATTTATTAAATCGTTACTTACTATTTATTAAATCGTTACTTACTATTTATTAAATCGTTACATAATATTTATTAAATCGTTACTTACTATTTATTAAATCGTTACTTACTATTTATTAAATTGTTACTTACTAGTTATTAAATTGTTACTTACTAGTTATTAAATTGTTACTTACTAGTTATTAAATTGTTACTTACTAGTTCTTAAATTGTTACTTACTAGTTTCTAAATTGTTACTTACTATTTATTAAATTGTTACTTACTATTTATTAAATTGTTACTTACTATTTATTAAATCGTTACTTACTATTTATTAAATCGTTACATACTATTTATTAAATCGTTACTTACTATTTATTAAATCGTTACTTATTATTTATTAAATCGTTACTTACTATTTATTAAATCGTTACTTACTATTTGTTAAATCGTTACATACAATTTATTAAATCGTTACTTACTATTTATTAAATCGTTACTTACTATTTATTAATTTGTTACTTACTGGTTATTAAATTGTTACTTACTAGTTATTAAATTGTTACTTACTAGTTCTTAAATTGTTACTTACTAGTTTCTAAATTGTTACTTACTATTTATTAAATTGTTACTTACTATTTATTAAATTGTTACTTACTATTTATTAAATCGTTACTTACTATTTATTAAATCGTTACATACTATTTATTAAATCGTTACTTACTATTTATTAAATCGTTACTTACTATTTATTAAATCGTTACTTACTATTTATTAAATCGTTACTTACTATTTGTTAAATCGTTACATACTATTTATTAAATCGTTACTTACTATTTATTAAATTGTTACTTACTATTTATTAAATCGTTACATACTATTTATTAAATCGTTACTCACTATTCATTAAATCGTTACTTACTGTTTATTAAATCGTTACTTACTAATTATTAAATCGTTACTTACTATTTATTAAATCGTTACTTACTATTTATTAAATTGTTACATACTATTTATTAAATCGTTACTTACTATTTATTAAATCGTTACTTACTATTTATTAAATCGTTACATACTATTTATTAAATCGTTACCTACTATTTATTAAATCTTTACCTACTATTTATTAAATCGTTACCTACTATTTATTAAATCGTTACCTACTATTTATTAAATCGTTACTTACTATTTATCAAATCGTTACTTACTAGTTATTAAATCGTTACTTACTAGTTATTAAATCGTTACTTACTACTTATTAAATCGTTACTTTCTAGTTATTAAACCGTTACTTACTAGTTATTAAATCGTTACTTACTATTTATTAAATTGTTACTTACTATTTATTAAATCGTTACTTACTATTTATTAAATCGTTACTTACTATTTATTAAATCGTTACTTACTATTTATTAAATCGTTACTTACTATTTATTAAATCGTTACATACAATTTATTAAATCGTTACTTACTATTTATTAAACCGTTACTTACTATTTATTAAATCGTTACTTACTATTTATTAAATTGTTACTTACTATTTATTAAATCGTTACATACTATTTATTAAATCGTTACTTACTATTTATTAAATCGTTACTTACAATTTATTAAATCGTTACGTACTAGTTATTAAATCGTTACTTACTATTTATTAAATTGTTACTTACTATATATTAAATTGTTTCTTACTATTTATTAAATTGTTACTTACTATTTATTAAATTGTTACTTACTATTTATTAAACTGTTACTTACTATTTATTAAATCGTTACCTACTATTTATTAAATCGTTACTTACTATTTATTAAATCGTTACATACAATTTATTAAATCGTTACTTACTATTTATTAAACCGTTACTTACTATTTATTAAATCGTTACTTACTATTTATTAAATTGTTACTTACTATTTATTAAATCGTTACATACTATTTATTAAATCGTTACTTACTATTTATTAAATCGTTACTTACAATTTATTAAATCGTTACGTACTAGTTATTAAATCGTTACTTACTATTTATTAAATTGTTACTTACTATATATTAAATTGTTTCTTACTATTTATTAAATTGTTACTTACTATTTATTAAATTGTTACTTACTATTTATTAAACTGTTACTTACTATTTATTAAATCGTTACCTACTATTTATTAAATCGTTACCTACTATTTATTAAATCGTTACTTACTATTTATCAAATCGTTACTTACTAGTTATTAAATCGTTACTTACTATTTATTAAATCGTTACTTACTATTTATTAAATCGTTACTTACTATTTATTAAATCGTTACTTACTATTTATTAAATCGTTACTTACTATTTGTTAAATCGTTACATACTATTTATTAAATCGTTACTTACTGTTTATTAAATCGTTACTTACTATTTATTAAATCATTACATACTATTTATTAAATCGTTACTTACTATTTATTAAATCGTTACTTACTATTTATTAAATCGTTACTTACTATTTATTAAATCGTTACCTACTATTTATTAAATCGTTACATACTATTTATTAAATCGTTACTTACTATTTATTAAATCGTTACTTACTATTTATTAAATTGTTACTTACTAGTTATTAAATTGTTACTTACTAGTTATTAAATTGTTACTTACTAGTTATTAATTTGTTACTTACAATTTATTATATTGTTACTTACTATTTATTATATTGTTACTTACTATTTATTATATTGTTACTAACCATTTATTATATTGTTACTTGCTATTTATTAAATTGTTACTTGCTATTTATTAAATTGTTACTTACTATTTATTAAATTGTTACTTACTATTTATTAAATTGTTTCTTACTATTTATTAAATTGTTACTTACTATTTATTAAATTGTTACTTACTATTTATTAAATTGTTACTTACTATTTATTAAATACTTACTTACTAGTTATTAAATTGTTACTTATTATTTATTAAATCGTTACTTACTATTTATTAAATCGTTACTTACTATTTATTAAATTGTTACTTACTATTTATTAAACTGTTACTTACTATTTATTAAATCGTTACTTACTGTTTATTAAATCGTTACTTACTATTTATTAAATCATTACATACTATTTATTAAATCGTTACTTACTATTTATTAAATCGTTACTTACTATTTATTAAATCGTTACTTACTATTTATTAAATCGTTACTTACTATTTATTAAATCGTTACATACTATTTATTAAATCGTTACATACTATTTATTAAATCATTACTTACTATTTATTAAATCGTTACTTACAATTTATTAAATCGTTACATACTATTTATTAAATCGTTACATACTATTTATTAAATCGTTACTTACTATTTATTAAATCGTTACTTACTATTTATTAAATCGTTACTTACTATTTATTAAATCGTTACTTACTATTTATTAAATCGTTACTTACTATTTATTAAATCGTTACTTACTATTTGTTAAATCGTTACATACTATTTATTAAATCGTTACTTACTATTTATTAAATCGTTACTTACTATTTATTAATTTGTTACTTACTGGTTATTAAATTGTTACTTACTATTTATTAATTTGTTACTTACTGGTTATTAAATTGTTACTCACTAGTCATTAAATTGTTACTTACTAGTTATTAAATTGTTACTTACTAGTTCTTAAATTGTTACTTACTAGTTTCTAAATTGTTTCTTACTATTTATTAAATTGTTACTTACTATTTATTAAATTGTTACTTACTATTTATTAAATTGTTACTTACTATTTATTAAATAGTTACTTACTATTTATTAAATTGTTACTTACTACTTATTAAATTGTTACTTACTATTTATTAAATCGTTACTTACTATTTATTAAATCGTTACTTACTATTTATTAAATTGTTACTTACTATTTATTAAACTGTTACTTACTATTTATTAAATTGTTACTTACTATTTATTAAATTGTTTCTTACTATTCATTAAATTGTTACTTACTATTTATTAAATTGTTACTTACTATTTATTAAATTGTTACTTACTATTTATTAAATACTTACTTACTATTTATTAAATTGTTACTTACTATTTATTAAACTGTTACTTACTATTTATTAAATCGTTACCTACTATTTATTAAATCGTTACTTACTATTTATTAAATCGTTACGTACTAGTTATTAAATCGTTACTTACTACTTATTAAATCGTTACTTTCTAGTTATTAAATCGTTACTTACTAGTTATTAAATCGTTACTTACTATTTATTAAATCGTTACTTACTATTTATTAAATTGTTACTTACTAGTTATTAAATTGTTACTTACTAGTTATTAAATTGTTACTTACTAGTTATTAAATTGTTACTTACTAGTTACTAAATTGTCACTTACTAGTTATTAAATTGTTACTTACTATTTATTAATTGGTTACTTCTTACTATTTATTAAATTGTTACTTACTGTTTATTAAATTGTTACTTACTATTTATTAAATTGTTACTTACTATTTATTAAATTGTTACTTACTATTTATTAAATAGTTACTTACTATTTATTAAATTTTTACTTACTATTTATTAAATTGTTACTCACTACTTATTAAATTGTTACTTACTATTTATTAAATCGTTACTTACTATTTATTAAATCGTTACTTACTGTTTATTAAATCGTTACTTACTATTTATTAAATCATTACATACTATTTATTAAATCGTTACTTACTATTTATTAAATCGTTACTTACTATTTATTAAATCGTTACTTACTATTTGTTAAATCGTTACATACTATTTATTAAATCGTTACTTACTATTTATTAAATCGTTACTTACTATTTATTAATTTGTTACTTACTAGTTATTAAATTGTTACTTACTAGTCATTAAATTGTTACTTACTAGTTACTAAATTGTTACTTACTAGTTCTTAAATTGATACTTACTAGTTTCTAAATTGTTTCTTACTATTTATTAAATTGTTACTTACTATTTATTAAATTGTTACATACTATTTATTAAATCGTTACTTACTATTTATTAAATCGTTACTTACTATTTATTAAATCGTTACATACTATTTATTAAATCGTTACCTACTATTTATTAAATCGTAACCTACTATTTATTAAATCGTTACCTACTATTTATTAAATCGTTACCTACTATTTATTAAATCGTTACTTACTATTTATTAAATCGTTACTTACTAGTTATTAAATCCTTACTTACTAGTTATTAAATCGTTACTTACTACTTATTAAATCGTTACTTTCTTGTTATTAACTCGTTACTTACTAGTTATTAAATCGTCTCTTACTATTTATTAAATCGTTACTTACTATTTATTAAATTGTTACTTACTAGTTATTAAATTGTTACTTACTAGTTATTAAATTGTTACTTACTATTTATTAATTTGTTACTTACAATTTATTATATTGTTACTTACTATTTATTATATTGTTACTTACTATTTATTATATTGTTACTTACCATTTATTATATTGTTACTTGCTATTTATTAAATTGTTACTTGCTATTTATTAAATTGTTACTTACTATTTATTAAATTGTTACTTACTATTTATTAAATTGTTTCTTACTATTTATTAAATTGTTACTTACTATTTATTAAATAGTTACTTACTATTTATTAAATTGTTACTTACTATTTATTTAATCGTTACTTACTATTTATTAAATCGTTACTTACTATTTATTAAATTGTTACTTACTAGTTATTAAATTGTTACTTACTAGTTATTAAATTGTTACTTACTAGTTATTAAATTGTTACTTACTAGTTACTAAATTGTCACTTACTAGTTATTAAATTGTTACTTACTATTTATTAAATGGTTACTTACGATTTATTAAATTGTTACTTACTGTTTATTAAATTGTTACTTACTATTTATTAAATTGTTACTTACTATTTATTAAATTGTTACTTACTATTTATTAAATAGTTACTTACTATTTATTAAATTTTTATTTACTATTTATTAAATTGTTACTCACTACTTATTAAATTGTTACTTACTATTTATTAAACCGTTACTTACTATTTATTAAATCGTTACTTACTGTTTATTAAATCGTTACTTACTATTTATTAAATCATTACATACTATTTATTAAATCGTTACTTACTATTTATTAAATCGTTACTTACTATTTATTAAATTGTTACATACTATTTATCAAATCGTTACTTACTATTTATTAAATCGTTACTTACTATTTATTAAATCGTTACATACTATTTATTAAATCGTTACCTACTATTTATTAAATCGTAACCTACTATTTATTAAATCGTTACCTACTATTTATTAAATCGTTACCTACTATTTATTAAATCGTTACTTACTATTTATTAAATCGTTACTTACTAGTTATTAAATCCTTTCTTACTAGTTATTAAGTCGTTACTTACTACTTATTAAATCGTTACTTTCTTGTTATTAACTCGTTACTTACTAGTTATTAAATCGTCTCTTACTATTTATTAAATCGTTACTTACTATTTATTAAATTGTTACTTACTAGTTATTAAATTGTTACTTACTAGTTATTAAATTGTTACTTACTATTTATTAATTTGTTACTTACAATTTATTATATTGTTACTTACTATTTATTATATTGTTACTTACTATTTATTATATTGTTACTTACCATTTATTATATTGTTACTTGCTATTTATTAAATTGTTACTTGCTATTTATTAAATTGTTACTTACTATTTATTAAATTGTTACTTACTATTTATTAAATTGTTTCTTACTATTTATTAAATTGTTACTTACTATTTATTAAATTGTTACTTACTATTTATTAAATTGTTACTTACTATTTATTAAATCGTTACTTACTATTTATTAAATCGTTACTTACTATTTATTAAATCGTTACTTACTATTTATTAAATTGTTACTTACTAGTTATTAAATTGTTACTTACTAGTTATTAAATTGTTACTTACTAGTTATTAAATTGTTACTTACTAGTTACTAAATTGTCACTTACTAGTTATTAAATTGTTACTTACTATTTATTAAATGGTTACTTACTATTTATTAAATTGTTACTTACTGTTTATTAAATTGTTACTTACTATTTATTAAATTGTTACTTACTATTTATTAAATTGTTACTTACTATTTATTAAATAGTTACTTACTATTTATTAAATTTTTACTTACTATTTATTAAATTGTTACTCACTACTTATTAAATTGTTACTTACTAGTTACTAAATTGTCACTTACTAGTTATTAAATTGTTACTTACTATTTATTAAATGGTTACTTACTATTTATTAAATTGTTACTTACTGTTTATTAAATAGTTACTTACTATTTATTAAATTGTTACTTACTATTTATTAAATAGTTACTTACTATTTATTAAATTTTTACTTACTATTTATTAAATTGTTACTCACTACTTATTAAATTGTTACTTACTATTTATTAAACCGTTACTTACTATTTATTAAATCGTTACTTACTGTTTATTAAATCGTTACTTACTATTTATTAAATCATTACATACTATTTATTAAATCGTTACTTACTATTTATTAAATCGTTACCTACTATTTATTAAATCGTTACCTACTATTTATTAAATCGTTACTTACTATTTATTAAATCGTTACTTACTAGTTATTAAATCCTTACTTACTAGTTATTAAATCGTTACTTACTACTTATTATATCGTTACTTTCTTGTTATTAACTCGTTACTTACTAGTTATTAAATCGTCTCTTACTATTTATTAAATCGTTACTTACTATTTATTAAATTGTTACTTACTAGTTATTAAATTGTTACTTACTAGTTATTAAATTGTTACTTACTATTTATTAATTTGTTACTTACAATTTATTATATTGTTACTTACTATTTATTATATTGTTACTTACTATTTATTATATTGTTACTTACCATTTATTATATTGTTACTTGCTATTTATTAAATTGTTACTTGCTATTTATTAAATTGTTACTTACTATTTATTAAATTGTTACTTACTATTTATTAAATTGTTTCTTACTATTTATTAAATTGTTACTTACTATTTATTAAATTGTTACTTACTATTTATTAAATTGTTACTTACTATTTATTAAATCGTTACTTACTATTTATTAAATCGTTACTTACTATTTATTAAATCGTTACTTACTATTTATTAAATTGTTACTTACTAGTTATTAAATTGTTACTTACTAGTTATTAAATTGTTACTTACTAGTTATTAAATTGTTACTTACTAGTTACTAAATTGTCACTTACTAGTTATTAAATTGTTACTTACTATTTATTAAATGGTTACTTACTATTTATTAAATTGTTACTTACTGTTTATTAAATTGTTACTTACTATTTATTAAATTGTTACTTACTATTTATTAAATTGTTACTTACTATTTATTAAATAGTTACTTACTATTTATTAAATTTTTACTTACTATTTATTAAATTGGTACTCACTACTTATTAAATTGTTACTTACTAGTTACTAAATTGTCACTTACTAGTTATTAAATTGTTACTTACTATTTATTAAATGGTTACTTACTATTTATTAAATTGTTACTTACTGTTTATTAAATTGTTACTTACTATTTATTAAATTGTTACTTACTATTTATTAAATTGTTACTTACTATTTATTAAATAGTTACTTACTATTTATTAAATTTTTACTTACTATTTATTAAATTGTTACTCACTACTTATTAAATTGTTACTTACTATTTATTAAACCGTTACTTACTATTTATTAAATCGTTACTTACTGTTTATTAAATCGTTACTTACTATTTATTAAATCATTACATACTATATATTAAATCGTTACTTACTATTTATTAAATCGTTACTTACTATTTATTAAATTGTTACATACTATTTATCAAATCGTTACTTACTATTTATTAAATCGTTACTTACTATTTATTAAATCGTTACATACTATTTATTAAATCGTTACCTACTATTTATTAAATCGTAACCTACTATTTATTAAATCGTTACCTACTATTTATTAAATCGTTACCTACTATTTATTAAATCGTTACTTACTATTTATTAAATCGTTACTTACTAGTTATTAAATCCTTACTTACTAGTTATTAAATCGTTACTTACTACTTATTAAATCGTTACTTTCTTGTTATTAACTCGTTACTTACTAGTTATTAAATCGTCTCTTACTATTTATTAAATCGTTACTTACTATTTATTAAATTGTTACTTACTAGTTATTAAATTGTTACTTACTAGTTATTAAATTGTTACTTACTAGTTATTAAATTGTTACTTACTATTTATTAATTTGTTACTTACAATTTATTATATTGTTACTTACTATTTATTATATTGTTACTTACTATTTATTATATTGTTACTTACCATTTATTATATTGTTACATACTATATATTAAATCGTTACTTACTATTTATTAAATCGTTACTTACTATTTATTAAATCGTTACTTACTATTTATTAAATCGTTACATACTATTTATTAAATCGTTACATACTATTTATTAAATCGTTACTTACTATTTATTAAATCGTTACTTACTATTTATTAAATCGTTACTTACTATTTATTAAATCGTTACTTACTATTTATTAAATCGTTACTTACTATTTATTAAATCGTTACTTACTATTTGTTAAATCGTTACATACTATTTATTAAATCGTTACTTACTATTTATTAAATCGTTACTTACTGTTTATTAAATCGTTACTTACTATTTATTAAATCATTACATACTATTTATTAAATCGTTACTTACTATTTATTAAATCGTTACTTACTATTTATTAAATCGTTACTTACTATTTATTAAATCGTTACTTACTATTTATTAAATCGTTACATACTATTTATTAAATCGTTACTTACTATTTATTAAATCGTTACTTACTATTTATTAAATCGTTACTTACTATTTATTAAATCGTTACATACTATTTATTAAATCGTTACATACTATTTATTAAATCGTTACTTACTATTTATTAAATCGTTACTTACTATTTATTAAATCGTTACTTACTATTTATTAAATCGTTACTTACTATTTATTAAATCGTTACTTACTATTTATTAAATCGTTACTTACTATTTGTTAAATCGTTACATACTATTTATTAAATCGTTACTTACTATTTATTAAATCGTTACTTACTATTTATTAATTTGTTACTTACTGGTTATTAAATTGTTACTTACTATTTATTAATTTGTTACTTACTGGTTATTAAATTGTTACTTACTAGTCATTAAATTGTTACTTACTAGTTATTAAATTGTTACTTACTAGTTCTTAAATTGTTACTTACTAGTTTCTAAATTGTTTCTTACTATTTATTAAATTGTTACTTACTATTTATTAAATTGTTACTTACTATTTATTAAATTGTTACTTACTATTTATTAAATAGTTACTTACTATTTATTAAATTGTTACTTACTACTTATTAAATTGTTACTTACTATTTATTAAATCGTTACTTACTATTTATTAAATCGTTACTTACTATTTATTAAATTGTTACTTACTATTTATTAAACTGTTACTTACTATTTATTAAATTGTTACTTACTATTTATTAAATTGTTTCTTACTATTTATTAAATTGTTACTTACTATTTATTAAATTGTTACTTACTATTTATTAAATTGTTACTTACTATTTATTAAATACTTACTTACTATTTATTAAATTGTTACTTACTATTTATTAAACTGTTACTTACTATTTATTAAATCGTTACCTACTATTTATTAAATCGTTACTTACTATTTATTAAATCGTTACGTACTAGTTATTAAATCGTTACTTACTACTTATTAAATCGTTACTTTCTAGTTATTAAATCGTTACTTACTAGTTATTAAATCGTTACTTACTATTTATTAAATCGTTACTTACTATTTATTAAATTGTTACTTACTAGTTATTAAATTGTTACTTACTAGTTATTAAATTGTTACTTACTAGTTATTAAATTGTTACTTACTAGTTACTAAATTGTCACTTACTAGTTATTAAATTGTTACTTACTATTTATTAATTGGTTACTTCTTACTATTTATTAAATTGTTACTTACTGTTTATTAAATTGTTACTTACTATTTATTAAATTGTTACTTACTAGTTATTAAATTGTTACTTACTATTTATTAAATTGTTACTTACTATTTATTAAATAGTTACTTACTATTTATTAAATTTTTACTTACTATTTATTAAATTGTTACTCACTACTTATTAAATTGTTACTTACTATTTATTAAATCGTTACTTACTATTTATTAAATCGTTACTTACTGTTTATTAAATCGTTACTTACTATTTATTAAATCATTACATACTATTTATTAAATCGTTACTTACTATTTATTAAATCGTTACTTACTATTTATTAAATCGTTACTTACTATTTGTTAAATCGTTACATACTATTTATTAAATCGTTACTTACTATTTATTAAATCGTTACTTACTATTTATTAATTTGTTACTTACTAGTTATTAAATTGTTACTTACTAGTCATTAAATTGTTACTTACTAGTTACTAAATTGTTACTTACTAGTTCTTAAATTGTTACTTACTAGTTTCTAAATTGTTTCTTACTATTTATTAAATTGTTACTTACTATTTATTAAATTGTTACATACTATTTATTAAATCGTTACTTACTATTTATTAAATCGTTACTTACTATTTATTAAATCGTTACATACTATTTATTAAATCGTTACCTACTATTTATTAAATCGTAACCTACTATTTATTAAATCGTTACCTACTATTTATTAAATCGTTACCTACTATTTATTAAATCGTTACTTACTATTTATTAAATCGTTACTTACTAGATATTAAATCCTTACTTACTAGTTATTAAGTCGTTACTTACGACTTATTAAATCGTTACTTTCTTGTTATTAACTCGTTACTTACTAGTTATTAAATCGTCTCTTACTATTTATTAAATCGTTACTTACTATATATTAAATTGTTACTTACTAGTTATTAAATTGTTACTTACTAGTTATTAAATTGTTACTTACTATTTATTAATTTGTTACTTACAATTTATTATATTGTTACTTACTAATTATTATATTGTTACTTACTATTTATTATATTGTTACTTACCATTTATTATATTGTTACTTACTATTTATTAATTGGTTACTTCTTACTATTTATTAAATTGTTACTTACTGTTTATTAAATTGTTACTTACTATTTATTAAATTGTTACTTACTAGTTATTAAATTGTTACTTACTATTTATTAAATTGTTACTTACTATTTATTAAATAGTTACTTACTATTTATTAAATTTTTACTTACTATTTATTAAATTGTTACTCACTACTTATTAAATTGTTACTTACTATTTATTAAATCGTTACTTACTATTTATTAAATCGTTACTTACTATTTATTAAATCGTTACTTACTAGTTATTAAATCCTTTCTTACTAGTTATTAAGTCGTTACTTACTACTTATTAAATCGTTACTTTCTTGTTATTAACTCGTTACTTACTAGTTATTAAATCGTCTCTTACTATTTATTAAATCGTTACTTACTATTTATTAAATTGTTACTTACTAGTTATTAAATTGTTACTTACTAGTTATTAAATTGTTACTTACTATTTATTAATTTGTTACTTACAATTTATTATATTGTTACTTACTATTTATTATATTGTTACTTACTATTTATTATATTGTTACTTACCATTTATTATATTGTTACTTGCTATTTATTAAATTGTTACTTGCTATTTATTAAATTGTTACTTACTATTTATTAAATTGTTACTTACTATTTATTAAATTGTTTCTTACTATTTATTAAATTGTTACTTACTATTTATTAAATTGTTACTTACTATTTATTAAATTGTTACTTACTATTTATTAAATCGTTACTTACTATTTATTAAATCGTTACTTACTATTTATTAAATCGTTACTTACTATTTATTAAATTGTTACTTACTAGTTATTAAATTGTTACTTACTAGTTATTAAATTGTTACTTACTAGTTATTAAATTGTTACTTACTAGTTACTAAATTGTCACTTACTAGTTATTAAATTGTTACTTACTATTTATTAAATGGTTACTTACTATTTATTAAATTGTTACTTACTGTTTATTAAATTGTTACTTACTATTTATTAAATTGTTACTTACTATTTATTAAATTGTTACTTACTATTTATTAAATAGTTACTTACTATTTATTAAATTTTTACTTACTATTTATTAAATTGTTACTCACTACTTATTAAATTGTTACTTACTAGTTACTAAATTGTCACTTACTAGTTATTAAATTGTTACTTACTATTTATTAAATGGTTACTTACTATTTATTAAATTGTTACTTACTGTTTATTAAATAGTTACTTACTATTTATTAAATTGTTACTTACTATTTATTAAATAGTTACTTACTATTTATTAAATTTTTACTTACTATTTATTAAATTGTTACTCACTACTTATTAAATTGTTACTTACTATTTATTAAACCGTTACTTACTATTTATTAAATCGTTACTTACTGTTTATTAAATCGTTACTTACTATTTATTAAATCATTACATACTATTTATTAAATCGTTACTTACTATTTATTAAATCGTTACCTACTATTTATTAAATCGTTACCTACTATTTATTAAATCGTTACTTACTATTTATTAAATCGTTACTTACTAGTTATTAAATCCTTACTTACTAGTTATTAAATCGTTACTTACTACTTATTATATCGTTACTTTCTTGTTATTAACTCGTTACTTACTAGTTATTAAATCGTCTCTTACTATTTATTAAATCGTTACTTACTATTTATTAAATTGTTACTTACTAGTTATTAAATTGTTACTTACTAGTTATTAAATTGTTACTTACTATTTATTAATTTGTTACTTACAATTTATTATATTGTTACTTACTATTTATTATATTGTTACTTACTATTTATTATATTGTTACTTACCATTTATTATATTGTTACTTGCTATTTATTAAATTGTTACTTGCTATTTATTAAATTGTTACTTACTATTTATTAAATTGTTACTTACTATTTATTAAATTGTTTCTTACTATTTATTAAATTGTTACTTACTATTTATTAAATTGTTACTTACTATTTATTAAATTGTTACTTACTATTTATTAAATCGTTACTTACTATTTATTAAATCGTTACTTACTATTTATTAAATCGTTACTTACTATTTATTAAATTGTTACTTACTAGTTATTAAATTGTTACTTACTAGTTATTAAATTGTTACTTACTAGTTATTAAATTGTTACTTACTAGTTACTAAATTGTCACTTACTAGTTATTAAATTGTTACTTACTATTTATTAAATGGTTACTTACTATTTATTAAATTGTTACTTACTGTTTATTAAATTGTTACTTACTATTTATTAAATTGTTACTTACTATTTATTAAATTGTTACTTACTATTTATTAAATAGTTACTTACTATTTATTAAATTTTTACTTACTATTTATTAAATTGGTACTCACTACTTATTAAATTGTTACTTACTAGTTACTAAATTGTCACTTACTAGTTATTAAATTGTTACTTACTATTTATTAAATGGTTACTTACTATTTATTAAATTGTTACTTACTGTTTATTAAATTGTTACTTACTATTTATTAAATTGTTACTTACTATTTATTAAATTGTTACTTACTATTTATTAAATAGTTACTTACTATTTATTAAATTTTTACTTACTATTTATTAAATTGTTACTCACTACTTATTAAATTGTTACTTACTATTTATTAAACCGTTACTTACTATTTATTAAATCGTTACTTACTGTTTATTAAATCGTTACTTACTATTTATTAAATCATTACATACTATATATTAAATCGTTACTTACTATTTATTAAATCGTTACTTACTATTTATTAAATTGTTACATACTATTTATCAAATCGTTACTTACTATTTATTAAATCGTTACTTACTATTTATTAAATCGTTACATACTATTTATTAAATCGTTACCTACTATTTATTAAATCGTAACCTACTATTTATTAAATCGTTACCTACTATTTATTAAATCGTTACCTACTATTTATTAAATCGTTACTTACTATTTATTAAATCGTTACTTACTAGTTATTAAATCCTTACTTACTAGTTATTAAATCGTTACTTACTACTTATTAAATCGTTACTTTCTTGTTATTAACTCGTTACTTACTAGTTATTAAATCGTCTCTTACTATTTATTAAATCGTTACTTACTATTTATTAAATTGTTACTTACTAGTTATTAAATTGTTACTTACTAGTTATTAAATTGTTACTTACTAGTTATTAAATTGTTACTTACTATTTATTAATTTGTTACTTACAATTTATTATATTGTTACTTACTATTTATTATATTGTTACTTACTATTTATTATATTGTTACTTACCATTTATTATATTGTTACATACTATATATTAAATCGTTACTTACTATTTATTAAATCGTTACTTACTATTTATTAAATCGTTACTTACTATTTATTAAATCGTTACATACTATTTATTAAATCGTTACATACTATTTATTAAATCGTTACTTACTATTTATTAAATCGTTACTTACTATTTATTAAATCGTTACTTACTATTTATTAAATCGTTACTTACTATTTATTAAATCGTTACTTACTATTTATTAAATCGTTACTTACTATTTGTTAAATCGTTACATACTATTTATTAAATCGTTACTTACTATTTATTAAATCGTTACTTACTGTTTATTAAATCGTTACTTACTATTTATTAAATCATTACATACTATTTATTAAATCGTTACTTACTATTTATTAAATCGTTACTTACTATTTATTAAATCGTTACTTACTATTTATTAAATCGTTACTTACTATTTATTAAATCGTTACATACTATTTATTAAATCGTTACTTACTATTTATTAAATCGTTACTTACTATTTATTAAATCGTTACTTACTATTTATTAAATCGTTACATACTATTTATTAAATCGTTACATACTATTTATTAAATCGTTACTTACTATTTATTAAATCGTTACTTACTATTTATTAAATCGTTACTTACTATTTATTAAATCGTTACTTACTATTTATTAAATCGTTACTTACTATTTATTAAATCGTTACTTACTATTTGTTAAATCGTTACATACTATTTATTAAATCGTTACTTACTATTTATTAAATCGTTACTTACTATTTATTAATTTGTTACTTACTGGTTATTAAATTGTTACTTACTATTTATTAATTTGTTACTTACTGGTTATTAAATTGTTACTTACTAGTCATTAAATTGTTACTTACTAGTTATTAAATTGTTACTTACTAGTTCTTAAATTGTTACTTACTAGTTTCTAAATTGTTTCTTACTATTTATTAAATTGTTACTTACTATTTATTAAATTGTTACTTACTATTTATTAAATTGTTACTTACTATTTATTAAATAGTTACTTACTATTTATTAAATTGTTACTTACTACTTATTAAATTGTTACTTACTATTTATTAAATCGTTACTTACTATTTATTAAATCGTTACTTACTATTTATTAAATTGTTACTTACTATTTATTAAACTGTTACTTACTATTTATTAAATTGTTACTTACTATTTATTAAATTGTTTCTTACTATTTATTAAATTGTTACTTACTATTTATTAAATTGTTACTTACTATTTATTAAATTGTTACTTACTATTTATTAAATACTTACTTACTATTTATTAAATTGTTACTTACTATTTATTAAACTGTTACTTACTATTTATTAAATCGTTACCTACTATTTATTAAATCGTTACTTACTATTTATTAAATCGTTACGTACTAGTTATTAAATCGTTACTTACTACTTATTAAATCGTTACTTTCTAGTTATTAAATCGTTACTTACTAGTTATTAAATCGTTACTTACTATTTATTAAATCGTTACTTACTATTTATTAAATTGTTACTTACTAGTTATTAAATTGTTACTTACTAGTTATTAAATTGTTACTTACTAGTTATTAAATTGTTACTTACTAGTTACTAAATTGTCACTTACTAGTTATTAAATTGTTACTTACTATTTATTAATTGGTTACTTCTTACTATTTATTAAATTGTTACTTACTGTTTATTAAATTGTTACTTACTATTTATTAAATTGTTACTTACTAGTTATTAAATTGTTACTTACTATTTATTAAATTGTTACTTACTATTTATTAAATAGTTACTTACTATTTATTAAATTTTTACTTACTATTTATTAAATTGTTACTCACTACTTATTAAATTGTTACTTACTATTTATTAAATCGTTACTTACTATTTATTAAATCGTTACTTACTGTTTATTAAATCGTTACTTACTATTTATTAAATCATTACATACTATTTATTAAATCGTTACTTACTATTTATTAAATCGTTACTTACTATTTATTAAATCGTTACTTACTATTTGTTAAATCGTTACATACTATTTATTAAATCGTTACTTACTATTTATTAAATCGTTACTTACTATTTATTAATTTGTTACTTACTAGTTATTAAATTGTTACTTACTAGTCATTAAATTGTTACTTACTAGTTACTAAATTGTTACTTACTAGTTCTTAAATTGTTACTTACTAGTTTCTAAATTGTTTCTTACTATTTATTAAATTGTTACTTACTATTTATTAAATTGTTACATACTATTTATTAAATCGTTACTTACTATTTATTAAATCGTTACTTACTATTTATTAAATCGTTACATACTATTTATTAAATCGTTACCTACTATTTATTAAATCGTAACCTACTATTTATTAAATCGTTACCTACTATTTATTAAATCGTTACCTACTATTTATTAAATCGTTACTTACTATTTATTAAATCGTTACTTACTAGATATTAAATCCTTACTTACTAGTTATTAAGTCGTTACTTACGACTTATTAAATCGTTACTTTCTTGTTATTAACTCGTTACTTACTAGTTATTAAATCGTCTCTTACTATTTATTAAATCGTTACTTACTATATATTAAATTGTTACTTACTAGTTATTAAATTGTTACTTACTAGTTATTAAATTGTTACTTACTATTTATTAATTTGTTACTTACAATTTATTATATTGTTACTTACTAATTATTATATTGTTACTTACTATTTATTATATTGTTACTTACCATTTATTATATTGTTACTTGCTATTTATTAAATTGTTACTTGCTATTTATTAAATTGTTACTTACTATTTATTAAATTGTTACTTACTATTTATTAAATTGTTTCTTACTATTTATTAAATTGTTACTTACTATTTATTAAATTGTTACTTACTATTTATTAAATTGTTACTTACTATTTATTAAATCGTTACTTACTATTTATTAAATCGTTACTTACTATTTATTAAATCGTTACTTACTATTTATTAAATTGTTACTTACTAGTTATTAAATTGTTACTTACTAGTTATTAAATTGTTACTTACTAGTTATTAAATTGTTACTTACTAGTTACTAAATTGTCACTTACTAGTTATTAAATTGTTACTTACTATTTATTAAATGGTTACTTACTATTTATTAAATTGTTACTTACTGTTTATTAAATTGTTACTTACTATTTATTAAATTGTTACTTACTATTTATTAAATTGTTACTTACTATTTATTAAATAGTTACTTACTATTTATTAAATTTTTACTTACTATTTATTAAATTGTTACTCACTACTTATTAAATTGTTACTTACTAGTTACTAAATTGTCACTTACTAGTTATTAAATTGTTACTTACTATTTATTAAATGGTTACTTACTATTTATTAAATTGTTACTTACTGTTTATTAAATTGTTACTTACTATTTATTAAATTGTTACTTACTATTTATTAAATTGTTACTTACTATTTATTAAATAGTTACTTACTATTTATTAAATTTTTACTTACAATTTATTAAATTGTTACTCACTACTTATTAAATTGTTACTTACTATTTATTAAACCGTTACTTACTATTTATTAAATCGTTACTTACTATTTATTAAATAGTTACTTACTATTTATTAAATTTTTACTTACTATTTATTAAATTGTTACTCACTACTTATTAAATTGTTACTTACTATTTATTAAACCGTTACTTACTATTTATTAAATCGTTACTTACTGTTTATTAAATCGTTACTTACTATTTATTAAATCATTACATACTATTTATTAAATCGTTACTTACTATTTATTAAATCGTTACTTACTATTTATTAAATTGTTACATACTATTTATCAAATCGTTACTTACTATTTATTAAATCGTTACTTACTCTTTATTAAATCGTTACATACTATTTATTAAATCGTTACCTACTATTTATTAAATCGTAACCTACTATTTATTAAATCGTTACCTACTATTTATTAAATCGTTACCTACTATTTATTAAATCGTTACTTACTATTTATTAAATCGTTACTTACTAGTTATTAAATCCTTACTTACTAGTTATTAAATCGTTACTTACTACTTATTAAATCGTTACTTTCTTGTTATTAACTCGTTACTTACTAGTTATTAAATCGTCTCTTACTATTTATTAAATCGTTACTTACTATTTATTAAATTGTTACTTACTAGTTATTAAATTGTTACTTACTAGTTATTAAATTGTTACTTACTAGTTATTAAATTGTTACTTACTATTTATTAATTTGTTACTTACAATTTATTATATTGTTACTTACTATTTATTATATTGTTACTTACTATTTATTATATTGTTACTTACCATTTATTATATTGTTACTTGCTATTTATTAAATTGTTACTTGCTATTTATTAAATTGTTACTTACTATTTATTAAATTGTTACTTACTATTTATTAAATTGTTTCTTACTGTTTATTAAATTGTTACTTACTATTTATTAAATTGTTACTTACTGTTTATTAAATTGTTACTTACTATTTATTAAATTGTTACTTACTATTTATTAAATCATTACATACTATTTATTAAATCGTTACTTACTATTTATTAAATCGTTACTTACTATTTATTAAATTGTTACATACTATTTATCAAATCGTTACTTACTATTTATTAAATCGTTACTTACTATTTATTAAATCGTTACATACTATTTATTAAATCGTTACCTACTATTTATTAAATCGTAACCTACTATTTATTAAATCGTTACCTACTATTTAATAAATCGTTACCTACTATTTATTAAATCGTTTCTTACTATTTATTAAATCGTTACTTACTAGTTATTAAATCCTTACTTACTAGTTATTAAATCGTTACTTACTACTTATTAAATCGTTACTTTCTTGTTATTAACTCGTTACTTACTAGTTATTAAATCGTCTCTTACTATTTATTAAATCGTTACTTACTATTTATTAAATTGTTACTTACTAGTTATTAAATTGTTACTTACTAGTTATTAAATTGTTACTTACTATTTATTAATTTGTTACTTACAATTTATTATATTGTTACTTACTATTTATTATATTGTTACTTACTATTTATTATATTGTTACTTACCATTTATTATATTGTTACTTGCTATTTATTAAATTGTTACTTGCTATTTATTAAATTGTTACTTACTATTTATTAAATTGTTACTTACTATTTATTAAATTGTTACTTACTATTTATTAAATTGTTACTTACTATTTATTAAATTGTTACTTACTATTTATTAAATCGTTACTTACTATTTATTAAATCGTTACTTACTATTTATTAAATTGTTACTTACTAGTTATTAAATTGTTACTTACTAGTTATTAAATTGTTACTTACTAGTTATTAAATTGTTACTTACTAGTTACTAAATTGTCACTTACTAGTTATTAAATTGTTACTTACTATTTATTAAATGGTTACTTACTATTTATTAAATTGTTACTTACTGTTTATTAAATTGTTACTAACTATTTATTAAATTGTTACTTACTATTTATTAAATTGTTACTTACTATTTATTAAATAGTTACTTACTATTTATTAAATTTTTACTTACTATTTATTAAATTGTTACTCACTACTTATTAAATTGTTACTTACTATTTATTAAATCGTTACTTACTATTTATTAAATCGTTACTTACTGTTTATTAAATCGTTACTTACTATTTATTAAATCATTACATACTATTTATTAAATCGTTACTTACTATTTATTAAATCGTTACTTACTATTTATTAAATCGTTACTTACTATTTATTAAATCGTTACTTACTATTTATTAAATCGTTTCATACTATTTATTATATTGTTACTTACTATTTATTATATTGTTACTAACCATTTATTATATTGTTACTTGCTATTTATTAAATTGTTACTTACTATTTATTAAATACTTACTTACTATTTATTAAATTGTTACTTACTATTTATTAAACTGTTACTTACTATTTATTAAATCGTTACCTACTATTTATTAAATCGTTACTTACTATTTATTAAATCGTTACGTACTAGTTATTAAATCGTTACTTACTCCTTATTAAATCGATACTTTCTAGTTATTAAATCGTTACTTACTAGTTATTAAATCGTTACTTACTATTTATTAAATCGTTACTTACTATTTATTAAATTGTTACTTACTAGTTATTAAATTGTTACTTACTAGTTATTAAATTGTTACTTACTATTTATTAAATCGTTACTTACTGTTTATTAAATCGTTACTTACTATTTATTAAATCATTACATACTATTTATTAAATCGTTACTTACTATTTATTAAATCGTTACTTACTATTTATTAAATCGTTACTTACTATTTATTAAATCGTTACTTACTATTTATTAAATCGTTACATACTATTTATTAAATCGTTACTTACTATTTATTAAATCGTTACTTACTATTTATTAAATCGTTACTTACTATTTATTAAATCGTTACATACTATTTATTAATTCGTTACATACTATTTATTAAATCGTTACTTACTATTTATTAAATCGTTACTTACTATTTATTAAATCGTTACTTACTATTTATTATATCGTTACTTACTATTTATTAAATCGTTACATACTATTTATTAAATCGTTACTTACTATTTATTAAATCGTTACTTACTATTTATTAAATCGTTACATACTATTTATTAAATCGTTACCTACTATTTATTAAATCGTAACCTACTATTTATTAAATCGTTACCTACTATTTATTAAATCGTTACCTACTATTTATTAAATCGTTACTTACTATTTATTAAATCGTTACTTACTAGTTATTAAATCCTTACTTACTAGTTATTAAATCGTTACTTACTACTTATTAAATCGTTACTTTCTTGTTATTAACTCGTTACTTACTAGTTATTAAATCGTCTCTTACTATTTATTAAATCGTTACTTACTATTTATTAAATTGTTACTTACTAGTTATTAAATTGTTACTTACTAGTTATTAAATTGTTACTTACTATTTATTAATTTGTTACTTACAATTTATTATATTGTTACTTACTATTTATTATATTGTTACTTACTATTTATTATATTGTTACTTACCATTTATTATATTGTTACTTGCTATTTATTAAATTGTTACTTGCTATTTATTAAATTGTTACTTACTATTTATTAAATTGTTACTTACTATTTATTAAATTGTTTCTTACTATTTATTAAATTGTTACTTACTATATATTAAATTGTTACTTACTATTTATTAAATTGTTACTTACTATTTATTAAATCGTTACTTACTATTTATTAAATCGTTACTTACTATTTATTAAATCGTTACTTACTATTTATTAAATTGTTACTTACTAGTTATTAAATTGTTACTTACTAGTTATTAAATTGTTACTTACTAGTTATTAAATTGTTACATACTAGTTACTAAATTGTCACTTACTAGTTATTAAATTGTTACTTACTATTTATTAAATGGTTACTTACTATTTATTAAATTGTTACTTACTGTTTATTAAATTGTTACTTACTATTTATTAAATTGTTACTTACTATTTATTAAATTGTTACTTACTATTTATTAAATAGTTACTTACTATTTATTAAATTTTTACTTACTATTTATTAAATTGTTACTCACTACTTATTAAATTGTTACTTACTAGTTACTAAATTGTCACTTACTAGTTATTAAATTGTTACTTACTATTTATTAAATGGTTACTTACTATTTATTAAATTGTTACTTACTGTTTATTAAATTGTTACTTACTATTTATTAAATTGTTACTTACTATTTATTAAATTGTTACTTACTATTTATTAAATAGTTACTTACTATTTATTAAATTTTTACTTACTATTTATTAAATTGTTACTCACTACTTATTAAATTGTTACTTACTATTTATTAAACCGTTACTTACTATTTATTAAATCGTTACCTACTATTTATTAAATCGTTACTTACTATTTATTAAATCGTTACGTACTAGTTATTAAATCGTTACTTACTCCTTATTAAATCGATACTTTCTAGTTATTAAATCGTTACTTACTAGTTATTAAATCGTTACTTACTATTTATTAAATCGTTACTTACTATTTATTAAATTGTTACTTACTAGTTATTAAATTGTTACTTACTAGTTATTAAATTGTTACTTACTATTTATTAAATCGTTACTTACTGTTTATTAAATCGTTACTTACTATTTATTAAATCATTACATACTATTTATTAAATCGTTACTTACTATTTATTAAATCGTTACTTACTATTTATTAAATCGTTACTTACTATTTATTAAATCGTTACTTACTATTTATTAAATCGTTACATACTATTTATTAAATCGTTACTTACTATTTATTAAATCGTTACTTACTATTTATTAAATCGTTACTTACTATTTATTAAATCGTTACATACTATTTATTAAATCGTTACATACTATTTATTAAATCGTTACTTACTATTTATTAAATCGTTACTTACTATTTATTAAATCGTTACTTACTATTTATTATATCGTTACTTACTATTTATTAAATCGTTACATACTATTTATTAAATCGTTACTTACTATTTATTAAATCGTTACTTACTATTTATTAAATCGTTACATACTATTTATTAAATCGTTACCTACTATTTATTAAATCGTAACCTACTATTTATTAAATCGTTACCTACTATTTATTAAATCGTTACCTACTATTTATTAAATCGTTACTTACTATTTATTAAATCGTTACTTACTAGTTATTAAATCCTTACTTACTAGTTATTAAATCGTTACTTACTACTTATTAAATCGTTACTTTCTTGTTATTAACTCGTTACTTACTAGTTATTAAATCGTCTCTTACTATTTATTAAATCGTTACTTACTATTTATTAAATTGTTACTTACTAGTTATTAAATTGTTACTTACTAGTTATTAAATTGTTACTTACTATTTATTAATTTGTTACTTACAATTTATTATATTGTTACTTACTATTTATTATATTGTTACTTACTATTTATTATATTGTTACTTACCATTTATTATATTGTTACTTGCTATTTATTAAATTGTTACTTGCTATTTATTAAATTGTTACTTACTATTTATTAAATTGTTACTTACTATTTATTAAATTGTTTCTTACTATTTATTAAATTGTTACTTACTATTTATTAAATTGTTACTTACTATTTATTAAATTGTTACTTACTATTTATTAAATCGTTACTTACTATTTATTAAATCGTTACTTACTATTTATTAAATCGTTACTTACTATTTATTAAATTGTTACTTACTAGTTATTAAATTGTTACTTACTAGTTATTAAATTGTTACTTACTAGTTATTAAATTGTTACTTACTAGTTACTAAATTGTCACTTACTAGTTATTAAATTGTTACTTACTATTTATTAAATGGTTACTTACTATTTATTAAATTGTTACTTACTGTTTATTAAATTGTTACTTACTATTTATTAAATTGTTACTTACTATTTATTAAATTGTTACTTACTATTTATTAAATAGTTACTTACTATTTATTAAATTTTTACTTACTATTTATTAAATTGTTACTCACTACTTATTAAATTGTTACTTACTAGTTACTAAATTGTCACTTACTAGTTATTAAATTGTTACTTACTATTTATTAAATGGTTACTTACTATTTATTAAATTGTTACTTACTGTTTATTAAATTGTTACTTACTATTTATTAAATTGTTACTTACTATTTATTAAATTGTTACTTACTATTTATTAAATAGTTACTTACTATTTATTAAATTTTTACTTACTATTTATTAAATTGTTACTCACTACTTATTAAATTGTTACTTACTATTTATTAAACCGTTACTTACTATTTATTAAATCGTTACTTACTGTTTATTAAATCGTTACTTACTATTTATTAAATCATTACATACTATTTATTAAATCGTTACTTACTATTTATTAAATCGTTACTTACTATTTATTAAATTGTTACATACTATTTATCAAATCGTTACTTACTATTTATTAAATCGTTACTTACTATTTATTAAATCGTTACATACTATTTATTAAATCGTTACCTACTATTTATTAAATCGTAACCTACTATTTATTAAATCGTTACCTACTATTTATTAAATCGTTACCTACTATTTATTAAATCGTTACTTACTATTTATTAAATCGTTGCTTACTAGTTATTAAATCCTTACTTACTAGTTATTAAATCGTTACTTACTACTTATTAAATCGTTACTTTCTTGTTATTAACTCGTTACTTACTAGTTATTAAATCGTCTCTTACTATTTATTAAATCGTTACTTACTATTTATTAAATTGTTACTTACTAGTTATAAAATTGTTACTTACTAGTTATTAAATTGTTACTTACTAGTTATTAAATTGTTACTTACTATTTATTAATTTGTTACTTACAATTTATTATATTGTTACTTACTATTTATTATATTGTTACTTACTATTTATTATATTGTTACTTACCATTTATTATATTGTTACTTGCTATTTATTAAATTGTTACTTGCTATTTATTAAATTGTTACTTACTATTTATTAAATTGTTACTTACTATTTATTAAATTGTTTCTTACTATTTATTAAATTGTTACTTACTATTTATTAAATTGTTACTTACTATTTATTAAATTGTTACTTACTATTTATTAAATCGTTACTTACTATTTATTAAATCGTTACTTACTATTTATTAAATTGTTACTTACTAGTTATTAAATTGTTACTTACTAGTTATTAAATTGTTACTTACTAGTTATTAAATTGTTACTTACTAGTTACTAAATTGTCACTTACTAGTTATTAAATTGTTACTTACTATTTATTAAATGGTTACTTACTATTTATTAAATTGTTACTTACTGTTTATTAAATTGTTACTTACTATTTATTAAATTGTTACTTACTATTTATTAAATTGTTACTTACTATTTATTAAATAGTTACTTACTACTTATTAAATTTTTACTTACTATTTATTAAATTGTTACTCACTACTTATTAAATTGTTACTTACTATTTATTAAACCGTTACTTACTATTTATTAAATCGTTACTTACTGTTTATTAAATCGTTACTTACTATTTATTAAATCATTACATACTATTTATTAAATCGTTACTTACTATTTATTAAATTGTTACTTACTATTTATTAAATTGTTACATACTATTTATCAAATCGTTACTTACTATTAATTAAATCGTTACTTACTATTTATTAAATCGTTACATACTATTTATTAAATCGTTACCTACTATTTATTAAATCGTAACCTACTATTTATTAAATCGTTACCTACTATTTATTAAATCGTAACCTACTATTTATTAAATCGTTACCTACTATTTATTAAATCGTTACCTACTATTTATTAAATCGTTACTTACTATTTATTAAATCGTTACTTACTAGTTATTAAATCCTTACTTACTAGTTATTAAATCGTTACTTACTACTTATTAAATCGTTACTTACTATTTATTAAATCGTTACTTACTATTTATTAAATTGTTACTTACTAGTTATTAAATTGTTACTTACTAGTTATTAAATTGTTACTTACTATTTATTAATTTGTTACTTACAATTTATTATATTGTTACTTACTATTTATTATATTGTTACTTACTATTTATTATATTGTTACTTACCATTTATTATATTGTTACTTGCTATTTATTAAATTGTTACTTGCTATTTATTAAATTGTTACTTACTATTTATTAAATTGTTACTTACTATTTATTAAATTGTTTCTTACTATTTATTAAATTGTTACTTACTATTTATTAAATTGTTTCTTACTATTTATTAAATTGTTACTTACTATTTATTAAATTGTTACTTACTATTTATTAAATTGTTACTTACTATTTATTAAATCGTTACTTACTATTTATTAAATCGTTACTTACTATTTATTAAATTGTTACTTACTAGTTATTAAATTGTTACTTACTAGTTACTAAATTGTTACTTACTAGTTATTAAATTGTTACTTACTAGTTACTAAATTGTCACTTACTAGTTATTAAATTGTTACTTACTATTTATTAAATGGTTACTTACTATTTATTAAATTGTTACTTACTGTTTATTAAATTGATACTAACTATTTATTAAATTGTTACTTACTATTTATTAAATTGTTACTTACTATTTATTAAATAGTTACTTACTATTTATTAAATTTTTACTTACTATTTATTAAATTGTTACTCACTACTTATTAAATTGTTACTTACTATTTATTAAATCGTTACTTACTATTTATTAAATCGTTACTTACTGTTTATTAAATCGTTACTTACTATTTATTAAATCATTACATACTATTTATTAAATCGTTACTTACTATTTATTAAATCGTTACTTACTATTTATTAAATCGTTACTTACTATTTATTAAATCGTTACTTACTATTTATTAAATCGTTTCATACTATTTATTATATTGTTACTTACTATTTATTATATTGTTACTAACCATTTATTATATTGTTACTTGCTATTTATTAAATTGTTACTTGCTATTTATTAAATTGTTACTTACTATTTATTAAATTGTTACTTACTATTTATTAAATTGTTTCTTACTATTTATTAAATTGTTACTTACTATTTATTAAATTGTTACTTACTATTTATTAAATTGTTACTTACTATTTATTAAATTGTTACTTACTATTTATTAAATACTTACTTACTATTTATTAAATTGTTACTTACTATTTATTAAACTGTTACTTACTATTTATTAAATCGTTACCTACTATTTATTAAATCGTTACTTACTATTTATTAAATCGTTACGTACTAGTTATTAAATCGTTACTTACTCCTTATTAAATCGATACTTTATAGTTATTAAATCGTTACTTACTAGTTATTAAATCGTTACTTACTATTTATTAAACGTTACTTACTATTTATTAAATTGTTACTTACTAGTTATTAAATTGTTACTTACTAGTTATTAAATTGTTACTTACTATTTATTAAATCGTTACTTACTGTTTATTAAATCGTTACTTACTATTTATTAAATCGTTACATACTATTTATTAAATCGTTACTTACTATTTATTAAATCGTTACTTACTATTTATTAAATCGTTACTTACTATTTATTAAATCGTTACATACTATTTATTAAATCGTTACATACTATTTATTAAATCGTTACTTACTATTTATTAAATCGTTACTTACTATTTATTAAATCGTTACTTACTATTTATTATATCGTTACTTACTATTTATTAAATCGTTACATACTATTTATTAAATCGTTACTTACTATTTATTAAATCGTTACTTACTATTTATTAAATCGTTACTTACTATTTATTAAATCGTTACTTACTATTTGTTAAATCGTTACATACTATTTATTAAATCGTTACTTACTATTTATTAAATCGTTACTTACTATTTATTAATTTGTTACTTACTGGTTATTAAATTGCTACTTACTATTTATTAATTTGTTACTTACTGGTTATTAAATTGTTACTTACTAGTCATTAAATTGTTACTTACTAGTTATTAAATTGTTACTTACTAGTTCTTAAATTGTTACTTACTAGTTTCTAAATTGTTTCTTACTATTTATTAAATTGTTACTTACTATTTATTAAATTGTTACTTACTATTTATTAAATTGTTACTTACTATTTATTAAATAGTTACTTACTATTTATTAAATTGTTACTTACTACTTATTAAATTGTTACTTACTATTTATTAAATCGTTACTTACTATTTATTAAATCGTTACTTACTATTTATTAAATTGTTACTTACTATTTATTAAACTGTTACTTACTATTTATTAAATTGTTACTTACTATTTATTAAATTGTTTCTTACTATTTATTAAATTGTTACTTACTATTTATTAAATTGTTACTTACTATTTATTAAATTGTTACTTACTATTTATTAAATACTTACTTACTATTTATTAAATTGTTACTTACTATTTATTAAACTGTTACTTACTATTTATTAAATCGTTACCTACTATTTATTAAATCGTTACGTACTAGTTATTAAATCGTTACTTACTACTTATTAAATCGTTACTTTCTAGTTATTAAATCGTTACTTACTAGTTATTAAATCGTTACTTACTATTTATTAAATCGTTACTTACTATTTATTAAATTGTTACTTACTAGTTATTAAATTGTTACTTACTAGTTATTAAATTGTTACTTACTAGTTATTAAATTGTTACTTACTAGTTACTAAATTGTCACTTACTAGTTATTAAATTGTTACTTACTATTTATTAAATTGTTACTTACTATTTATTAATTGGTTACTTCTTACTATTTATTAAATTGTTACTTACCATTTATTATATTGTTACTTGCTATTTATTAAATTGTTACTTGCTATTTATTAAATTGTTACTTACTATTTATTAAATTGTTACTTACTATTTATTAAATTGTTTCTTACTATTTATTAAATTGTTACTTACTATTTATTAAATTGTTACTTACTATTTATTAAATTGTTACTTACTATTTATTAAATCGTTACTTACTATTTATTAAATCGTTACTTACTATTTATTAAATTGTTACTTACTAGTTATTAAATTGTTACTTACTAGTTATTAAATTGTTACTTACTAGTTATTAAATTGTTACTTACTAGTTACTAAATTGTCACTTACTAGTTATTAAATTGTTACTTACTATTTATTAAATGGTTACTTACTATTTATTAAATTGTTACTTACTGTATATTAAATTGTTACTTACTATTTATTAAATTGTTACTTACTATTTATTAAATTGTTACTTACTATTTATTAAATAGTTACTTACTATTTATTAAATTTTTACTTACTATTTATTAAATTGTTACTCACTACTTATTAAATTGTTACTTACTATTTATTAAACCGTTACTTACTATTTATTAAATCGTTACTTACTGTTTATTAAATCGTTACTTACTATTTATTAAATCATTACATACTATTTATTAAATCGTTACTTACTATTTATTAAATCGTTACTTACTATTTATTAAATTGTTACATACTATTTATCAAATCGTTACTTACTATTTATTAAATCGTTACTTACTATTTATTAAATCGTTACATACAGTTTATTAAATCGTTACCTACTATTTATTAAATCGTAACCTACTATTTATTAAATCGTTACCTACTATTTATTAAATCGTTACTTACTATTTATTAAATCGTTACTTACTAGTTATTAAATCCTTACTTACTAGTTATTAAATCGTTACTTACTACTTATTAAATCGTTACTTTCTTGTTATTAACTCGTTACTTACTAGTTATTAAATCGTCTCTTACTATTTATTAAATCGTTACTTACTATTTATTAAATTGTTACTTACTAGTTATTAAATTGTTACTTACTAGTTATTAAATTGTTACTTACTATTTATTAATTTGTTACTTACAATTTATTATATTGTTACTTACTATTTATTATATTGTTACTTACTATTTATTATATTGTTACTTACCATTTATTATATTGTTACTTGCTATTTATTAAATTGTTACTTGCTATTTATTAAATTGTTACTTACTATTTATTAAATTGTTACTTACTATTTATTAAATTGTTTCTTACTATTTATTAAATTGTTACTTACTATTTATTAAATTGTTACTTACTATTTATTAAATTGTTACTTACTATTTATTAAATCGTTACTTACTATTTATTAAATCGTTACTTACTATTTATTAAATTGTTACTTACTAGTTATTAAATTGTTACTTACTATTTATTAAATGGTTACTTACTATTTATTAAATTGTTACTTACTGTTTATTAAATTGTTACTAACTATTTATTAAATCCTTACTTACTAGTTATTAAATCGTTACTTACTATTTATTAAACTGTTACTTACTATTTATTAAATCGTTACCTACTATTTATTAAATCGTTACGTACTAGTTATTAAATCGTTACTTACTACTTATTAAATCGTTACTTTCTAGTTATTAAATCGTTACTTACTAGTTATTAAATCGTTACTTACTATTTATTAAATCGTTACTTACTATTTATTAAATCGTTACTTACTAGTTATTAAATCCTTACTTACTAGTTATTAAATCGTTACTTACTACTTATTAAATCGTTACTTTCTTGTTATTAACTCGTTACTTACTAGTTATTAAATCGTCTCTTACTATTTATTAAATCGTTACTTACTATTTATTAAATTGTTACTTACTAGTTATTAAATTGTTACTTACTAGTTATTAAATTGTTACTTACTATTTATTAATTTGTTACTTACAATTTATTATATTGTTACTTACTATTTATTATATTGTTACTTACTATTTATTATATTGTTACTTACCATTTATTATATTGTTACTTGCTATTTATTAAATTGTTACTTGCTATTTATTAAATTGTTACTTACTATTTATTAAATTGTTACTTACTATTTATTAAATTGTTTCTTACTATTTATTAAATTGTTACTTACTATTTATTAAATTGTTACTTACTATTTATTAAATTGTTACTTACTATTTATTAAATCGTTACTTACTATTTATTAAATCGTTACTTACTATTTATTAAATTGTTACTTACTAGTTATTAAATTGTTACTTACCATTTATTAAATGGTTACTTACTATTTATTAAATTGTTACTTACTATTTATTAAATTGTTACTTACTATTTATTAAATTGTTACTTACTATTTATTAAATTGTTTCTTACTATTTATTAAATTGTTACTTACTATTTATTAAATTGTTACTTACTATTTATTAAATTGTTACTTACTATTTATTAAATCGTTACTTACTATTTATTAAATCGTTACTTACTATTTATTAAATTGTTACTTACTAGTTATTAAATTGTTACTTACTAGTTATTAAATTGTTACTTACTAGTTATTAAATTGTTACTTACTAGTTACTAAATTGTCACTTACTAGTTATTAAATTGTTACTTACTATTTATTAAATGGTTACTTACTATTTATTAAATTGTTACTTACTGTATATTAAATTGTTACTTACTATTTATTAAATTGTTACTTACTATTTATTAAATTGTTACTTACTATTTATTAAATAGTTACTTACTATTTATTAAATTTTTACTTACTATTTATTAAATTGTTACTCACTACTTATTAAATTGTTACTTACTATTTATTAAACCGTTACTTACTATTTATTAAATCGTTACTTACTGTTTATTAAATCGTTACTTACTATTTATTAAATCATTACATACTATTTATTAAATCGTTACTTACTATTTATTAAATCGTTACTTACTATTTATTAAATTGTTACATACTATTTATCAAATCGTTACTTACTATTTATTAAATCGTTACTTACTATTTATTAAATCGTTACATACAGTTTATTAAATCCTTACCTACTATTTATTAAATCGTAACCTACTATTTATTAAATCGTTACCTACTATTTATTAAATCGTTACTTACTATTTATTAAATCGTTACTTACTAGTTATTAAATCCTTACTTACTAGTTATTAAATCGTTACTTACTACTTATTAAATCGTTACTTTCTTGTTATTAACTCGTTACTTACTAGTTATTAAATCGTCTCTTACTATTTATTAAATCGTTACTTACTATTTATTAAATTGTTACTTACTAGTTATTAAATTGTTACTTACTAGTTATTAAATTGTTACTTACTATTTATTAATTTGTTACTTACAATTTATTATATTGTTACTTACTATTTATTATATTGTTACTTACTATTTATTATATTGTTACTTACCATTTATTATATTGTTACTTGCTATTTATTAAATTGTTACTTGCTATTTATTAAATTGTTACTTACTATTTATTAAATTGTTACTTACTATTTATTAAATTGTTTCTTACTATTTATTAAATTGTTACTTACTATTTATTAAATTGTTACTTACTATTTATTAAATTGTTACTTACTATTTATTAAATCGTTACTTACTATTTATTAAATCGTTACTTACTATTTATTAAATTGTTACTTACTAGTTATTAAATTGTTACTTACTATTTATTAAATGGTTACTTACTATTTATTAAATTGTTACTTACTGTTTATTAAATTGTTACTAACTATTTATTAAATTGTTACTTACTATTTATTAAATTGTTACTTACTATTTATTAAATAGTTACTTACTATTTATTAAATTTTTACTTACTATTTATAAAATTGTTACTCACTACTTATTAAATTGTTACTTACTATTTATTAAATCGTTACTTACTATTTATTAAATCGTTACTTACTGTTTATTAAATCGTTACTTACTATTTATTAAATCATTACATACTATTTATTAAATCGTTACTTACTATTTATTAAATCTTTACGTACTAGTTATTAAATCGTTACTTACTCCTTATTAAATCGATACTTTATAGTTATTAAATCGTTACTTACTAGTTATTAAATCGTTACTTACTATTTATTAAACGTTACTTACTATTTATTAAATTGTTACTTACTAGTTATTAAATTGTTACTTACTAGTTATTAAATTGTTACTTACTATTTATTAAATCGTTACTTACTGTTTATTAAATCGTTACTTACTATTTATTAAATCGTTACATACTATTTATTAAATCGTTACTTACTATTTATTAAATCGTTACTTACTATTTATTAAATCGTTACTTACTATTTATTAAATCGTTACATACTATTTATTAAATCGTTACATACTATTTATTAAATCGTTACTTACTATTTATTAAATCGTTACTTACTATTTATTAAATCGTTACTTACTATTTATTATATCGTTACTTACTATTTATTAAATCGTTACATACTATTTATTAAATCGTTACTTACTATTTATTAAATCGTTACTTACTATTTATTAAATCGTTACTTACTATTTATTAAATCGTTACTTACTATTTGTTAAATCGTTACATACTATTTATTAAATCGTTACTTACTATTTATTAAATCGTTACTTACTATTTATTAATTTGTTACTTACTATTTATTAAATCGTTACTTACTATTTATTAAATTGTTACTTACTAGTTATTAAATTGTTACTTACTAGTTATTAAATTGTTACTTACTAGTTATTAAATTGTTACTTACTAGTTACTAAATTGTCACTTACTAGTTATTAAATTGTTACTTACTATTTATTAAATGGTTACTTACTATTTATTAAATTGTTACTTACTGTATATTAAATTGTTACTTACTATTTATTAAATTGTTACTTACTATTTATTAAATTGTTACTTACTATTTATTAAATAGTTACTTACTATTTATTAAATTTTTACTTACTATTTATTAAATTGTTACTCACTACTTATTAAATTGTTACTTACTATTTATTAAACCGTTACTTACTATTTATTAAATCGTTACTTACTGTTTATTAAATCGTTACTTACTATTTATTAAATCATTACATACTATTTATTAAATCGTTACTTACTATTTATTAAATCGTTACTTACTATTTATTAAATTGTTACATACTATTTATCAAATCGTTACTTACTATTTATTAAATCGTTACTTACTATTTATTAAATCGTTACATACAGTTTATTAAATCGTTACCTACTATTTATTAAATCGTAACCTACTATTTATTAAATCGTTACCTACTATTTATTAAATCGTTACCTACTATTTATTAAATCGTTACTTACTATTTATTAAATCGTTACTTACTATTTATTAAATCGTTACTTACTATTTATTAAATTGTTACTTACTAGTTATTAAATTGTTACTTACTAGTTATTAAATTGTTACTTACTAGTTATTAAATTGTTACTTACTAGTTACTAAATTGTCACTTACTAGTGATTAAATTGTTACTTACTATTTATTAAATGGTTACTTACTATTTATTAAATTGTTACTTACTGTTTATTAAATTGTTACTAACTATTTATTAAATTGTTACTTACTATTTATTAAATTTTTACTTACTATTTATTAAATTGTTACTCACTACTTATTAAATTGTTACTTACTATTTATTAAATCGTTACTTACTATTTATTAAATCGTTACTTACTGTTTATTAAATCGTTACTTACTATTTATTAAATCATTACATACTATTTATTAAATCGTTACTTACTATTTATTAAATCGTTACTTACTATTTATTAAATCGTTACTTACTATTTATTAAATCGTTACTTACTATTTATTAAATCGTTTCATACTACTTATTATATTGTTACTTACTATTTATTATATTGTTACTAACCATTTATTATATTGTTACTTGCTATTTATTAAATTGTTACTTGCTATTTATTAAATTGTTACTTACTATTTATTAAATTGTTACTTACTATTTATTAAATTGTTTCTTACTATTTATTAAATTGTTACTTACTATTTATTAAATTGTTACTTACTATTTATTAAATTGTTACTTACTATTTATTAAATACTTACTTACTATTTATTAAATTGTTACTTACTATTTATTAAACTGTTACTTACTATTTATTAAATCGTTACCTACTATTTATTAAATCGTTACTTACTATTTATTAAATCGTTACGTACTAGTTATTAAATCGTTACTTACTCCTTATTAAATCGATACTTTCTAGTTATTAAATCGTTACTTACTAGTTATTAAATCGTTACTTACTATTTATTAAATCGTTACTTACTATTTATTAAATTGTTACTTACTAGTTATTAAATTGTTACTTACTAGTTATTAAATTGTTACTTACTATTTATTAAATCGTTACTTACTGTTTATTAAATCGTTACTTACTATTTATTAAATCATTACATACTATTTATTAAATCGTTACTTACTATTTATTAAATCGTTACTTACTATTTATTAAATCGTTACTTACTATTTATTAAATCGTTACTTACTATTTATTAAATCGTTACATACTATTTATTAAATCGTTACTTACTATTTATTAAATCGTTACTTACTATTTATTAAATCGTTACTTACTATTTATTAAATCGTTACATACTATTTATTAAATCGTTACATACTATTTATTAAATCGTTACTTACTATTTATTAAATCGTTACTTACTATTTATTAAATCGTTACATACTATTTATTAAATCGTTACTTACTATTTATTAAATCGTTACTTACTATTTATTAAATCGTTACTTACTATTTATTAAATCGTTACATACTATTTATTAAATCGTTACATACTATTTATTAAATCGTTACTTACTATTTATTAAATCGTTACTTACTATTTATTAAATCGTTACTTACTATTTATTATATCGTTACTTACTATTTATTAAATCGTTACATACTATTTATTAAATCGTTACTTACTATTTATTAAATCGTTACTTACTATTTATTAAATCGTTACTTACTATTTATTAAATCGTTACTTACTATTTGTTAAATCGTTACATACTATTTATTAAATCGTTACTTACTATTTATTAAATTGTTACTTACTATTTATTAAATTGTTACTTACTATTTATTAAATAGTTACTTACTATTTATTAAATTGTTACTTACTACTTATTAAATTGTTACTTACTATTTATTAAATCGTTACTTACTATTTATTAAATCGTTACTTACTATTTATTAAATTGTTACTTACTATTTATTAAACTGTTACTTACTATTTATTAAATTGTTACTTACTATTTATTAAATTGTTTCTTACTATTTATTAAATTGTTACTTACTATTTATTAAATTGTTACTTACTATTTATTAAATTGTTACTTACTATTTATTAAATACTTACTTACTATTTATTAAATTGTTACTTACTATTTATTAAACTGTTACTTACTATTTATTAAATCGTTACCTACTATTTATTAAATCGTTACGTACTAGTTATTAAATCGTTACTTACTACTTATTAAATCGTTACTTTCTAGTTATTAAATCGTTACTTACTAGTTATTAAATCGTTACTTACTATTTATTAAATCGTTACTTACTATTTATTAAATTGTTACTTACTAGTTATTAAATTGTTACTTACTAGTTATTAAATTGTTACTTACTAGTTATTAAATTGTTACTTACTAGTTACTAAATTGTCACTTACTAGTTATTAAATTGTTACTTACTATTTATTAAATTGTTACTTACTATTTATTAATTGGTTACTTCTTACTATTTATTAAATTGTTACTTACCATTTATTATATTGTTACTTGCTATTTATTAAATTGTTACTTGCTATTTATTAAATTGTTACTTACTATTTATTAAATTGTTACTTACTATTTATTAAATTGTTTCTTACTATTTATTAAATTGTTACTTACTATTTATTAAATTGTTACTTACTATTTATTAAATTGTTACTTACTATTTATTAAATCGTTACTTACTATTTATTAAATCGTTACTTACTATTTATTAAATTGTTACTTACTAGTTATTAAATTGTTACTTACTAGTTATTAAATTGTTACTTACTAGTTATTAAATTGTTACTTACTATTTATTAAACCGTTACTTACTATTTATTAAATCGTTACATACTATTTATTAAATCGTTACATACTATTTATTAAATCGTTACTTACTATTTATTAAATCGTTACTTACTATTTATTAAATCGTTACATACTATTTATTAAATCGTTACTTACTATTTATTAAATCGTTACTTACTATTTATTAAATCGTTACTTACTATTTATTAAATCGTTACATACTATTTATTAAATCGTTACATACTATTTATTAAATCGTTACTTACTATTTATTAAATCGTTACTTACTATTTATTAAATCGTTACTTACTATTTATTATATCGTTACATACTATTTATTAAATCGTTACTTACTATTTATTAAATCGTTACTTACTATTTGTTAAATCGTTACATACTATTTATTAAATCGTTACTTACTATTTATTAAATCGTTACTTACTATTTATTAATTTGTTACTTACTGGTTATTAAATTGTTACTTACTATTTATTAATTTGTTACTTACTGGTTATTAAATTGTTACTTACTAGTCATTAAATTGTTACTTACTAGTTATTAAATTGTTACTTACTAGTTCTTAAATTGTTACTTACTAGTTTCTAAATTGTTTCTTACTATTTATTAAATTGTTACTTACTATTTATTAAATTGTTACTTACTATTTATTAAATTGTTACTTACTATTTATTAAATAGTTACTTACTATTTATTAAATTGTTACTTACTACTTATTAAATTGTTACTTACTATTTATTAAATCGTTACTTACTATTTATTAAATACTTACTTACTATTTATTAAATTGTTACTTACTATTTATTAAACTGTTACTTACTATTTATTAAATCGTTACCTACTATTTATTAAATCGTTACGTACTAGTTATTAAATCGTTACTTACTACTTATTAAATCGTTACTTTCTAGTTATTAAATCGTTACTTACTAGTTATTAAATCGTTACTTACTATTTATTAAATCGTTACTTACTATTTATTAAATTGTTACTTACTAGTTATTAAATTGTTACTTACTAGTTATTAAATTGTTACTTACTAGTTATTAAATTGATACTTACTAGTTACTAAATTGTCACTTACTAGTTATTAAATTGTTACTTACTATTTATTAAATTGTTACTTACTATTTATTAATTGGTTACTTCTTACTATTTATTAAATTGTTACTTACTATTTATTAAATCGTTACTTACTATTTATTAAATCGTTACTTACTATTTATTAAATCGTTACTTACTATTTATTAAATCGTTACATACTATTTATTAAATCGTTACTTACTATTTATTAAATCGTTACTTACTATTTATTAAATCGTTACTTACTATTTATTAAATTGTTACTTACTATTTATTAAATCGTTACTTACTATTTATTAAATCGTTACTTACTATTTATTAAATTGTTACTTACTATTTATTAAATTTTTACTTACTATTTATTAAATTGTTACTCACTACTTATTAAATTGTCACTTACTATTTATTAAATCGTTACTTACTATTTATTAAATCGTTACTTACTGTTTATTAAATCGTTACTTACTATTTATTAAATCATTACATACTATTTATTAAATCGTTACTTACTATTTATTAAATCGTTACTTACTATTTATTAAATCGTTACTTACTATTTATTAAATCGTTACTTACTATTTATTAAATCGTTACATACTATTTATTAAATCGTTACTTACTATTTATTAAATCGTCACTTACTATTTATTAAATTGTTACTTACTAGTTATTAAATTGTTACTTACTAGTTATTAAATTGTTACTTACTATTTATTAAATTGTTACTTACTATATATTAAATTGTTACTTACTATTTATTAAATCGTTACTTACTAGTTATTAAATCGTTACTTACTATTTATTAAATCGTTACTTACTATTTATTCAATTGTTACTTACTAGTTATTAAATTGTTACTTACTAGTTATTAAATTGTTACTTGCTAGTTATTAAATTGTTACTTACTAGTTACTAAATTGTTACTTACTAGTTATTAAATTGTTACTTAGTATTTATTAAATGGTTACCTACTATTTATTAAATCGTTACCTACTATTTATTAAATCGTTACTTACTATTTATTAAATCGTTACTTACTAGTTATTAAATCCTTACTTACTAGTTATTAAATCGTTACTTACTACATATTAAATCGTTACTTTCTTGTTATTAACTCGTTACTTACTAGTTATTAAATTGTTACTTACTAGTTATTAAATTGTTACTTACTATTTATTAATTTGTTACTTACAATTTATTATATTGTTACTTACTATTTATTATATTGTTACTTACTATTTATTATATTGTTACTTACCATTTATTATATTGTTACTTGCTATTTATTAAATTGTTACTTGCTATTTATTAAATTGTTACTTACTATTTATTAAATTGTTACTTACTATTTATTAAATTGTTTCTTACTATTTATTAAATTGTTACTTACTATTTATTAAATTGTTACTTACTATTTATTAAATTGTTACTTACTATTTATTAAATCGTTACTTACTATTTATTAAATCGTTACTTACTATTTATTAAATTGTTACTTACTAGTTATTAAATTGTTACTTACTAGTTATTAAATTGTTACTTACTAGTTATTAAATTGTTACTTACTAGTTACTAAATTGTCACTTACTAGTTATTAAATTGTTACTTACTATTTATTAAATGGTTACTTACTATTTATTAAATTGTTACTTACTGTTTATTAAATTATTACTTACTATTTATTAAATTGTTACTTACTATTTATTAAATTGTTACTTACTATTTATTAAATAGTTACTTACTATTTATTAAATTTTTACTTACTATTTATTAAATCGTTACTTACTATTTATTAAATCGTTACTTACTATTTATTAAATCGTTACTAACTATTTATTAAATTGTTACTTACTATTTATTAAATTTTTACTTACTATTTATTAAATTGTTACTCACTACTTATTAAATTGTTACGTACTATTTATTAAATCGTTACTTACTATTTATTAAATCGTTACTTACTGTTTATTAAATCGTTACTTACTATTTATTAAATCATTACATACTATTTATTAAATCGTTACTTACTATTTATTAAATCGTTACTTACTATTTATTAAATCGTTACTTACTATTTATTAAATCGTTACTTACTATTTATTAAATCGTTACATACTATTTATTAAATCGTTACTTACAATTTATTAAATCGTCACTTACTATTTATTAAATTGTTACTTACTAGTTATTAAATTGTTACTTACTAGTTATTAAATTGTTACTTACTAGTTATTAAATTGTTACTTACTAGTTATTAAATTGTTACTTACTAGTTATTAAATTGTTACTTACTATTTATTAAATCGTTACTTACTATTTATTAAATCGTTACTTACTATTTATTAAATCGTTACATACTATTTATTAAATCGTTACTTACTATTTATTAAATCGTTACTTACTATTTATTAAATCGTTACTTACTATTTATTAAATTGTTACTTACTATTTATTAAATCGTTACTTACTATTTATTAAATCGTTACTTACTATTTATTAAATTGTTACTTACTATTTATTAAATTTTTACTTACTATTTATTAAATTGTTACTCACTACTTATTAAATTGTTACTTACTATTTATTAAATCGTTACTTACTATTTATTAAATCGTTACTTACTGTTTATTAAATCGTTACTTACTATTTATTAAATCGTTACTTACTATTTATTAAATCGTTACTTACTATTTATTAAATCGTTACATACTATTTATTAAATCGTTACTTACTATTTATTAAATCGTTACTTACTATTTATTAAATCGTTACTTACTATTTATTAAATCGTTACATACTATTTATTAAATCGTTACATACTATTTATTAAATCGTTACTTACTATTTATTAAATCGTTACTTACTATTTATTAAATCGTTACTTACTATTTATTATATCGTTACTTACTATTTATTAAATCGTTACATACTATTTATTAAATCGTTACTTACTATTTATTAAATCGTTACTTACTATTTATTAAATCGTTACTTACTATTTATTAAATGGTTACTTACTATTTGTTAAATCGTTACATACTATTTATTAAATCGTTACTTACTATTTATTAAATCGTTACTTACAATTTATTAATTTGTTACTTACTGGTTATTAAATTGTTACTTACTATTTATTAATTTGTTACTTACTGGTTATTAAATTGTTACTTACTAGTCATTAAATTGTTACTTACTAGTTATTAAATTGTTACTTACTAGTTCTTAAATTGTTACTTACTAGTTTCTAAATTGTTTCTTACTATTTATTAAATTGTTACTTACTATTTATTAAATTGTTACTTACTATTTATTAAATTGTTACTTACTATTTATTAAATAGTTACTTACTATTTATTAAATTGTTACTTACTACTTATTAAATTGTTACTTACTATTTATTAAATCGTTACTTACTATTTATTAAATACTTACTTACTATTTATTAAATTGTTACTTACTATTTATTAAACTGTTACTTACTATTTATTAAATCGTTACCTACTATTTATTAAATCGTTACGTACTAGTTATTAAATCGTTACTTACTACTTATTAAATCGTTACTTTCTAGTTATTAAATCGTTACTTACTAGTTATTAAATCGTTACTTACTATTTATTAAATCGTTACTTACTATTTAATAAATTGTTACTTACTAGTTATTAAATTGTTACTTACTAGTTATTAAATTGTTACTTACTAGTTATTAAATTGATACTTACTAGTTACTAAATTGTCACTTACTAGTTATTAAATTGTTACTTACTATTTATTAAATTGTTACTTACTATTTATTAATTGGTTACTTCTTACTATTTATTAAATTGTTACTTACTATTTATTAAATCGTTACTTACTATTTATTAAATCGTTACTTACTATTTATTAAATCGTTACTTACTATTTATTAAATCGTTACATACTATTTATTAAATCGTTACTTACTATTTATTAAATCGTTACTTACTATTTATTAAATCGTTACTTACTATTTATTAAATTGTTACTTACTATTTATTAAATCGTTACTTACTATTTATTAAATCGTTACTTACTATTTATTAAATTGTTACTTACTATTTATTAAATTTTTACTTACTATTTATTAAATTGTTACTCACTACTTATTAAATTGTCACTTACTATTTATTAAATCGTTACTTACTATTTATTAAATCGTTACTTACTGTTTATTAAATCGTTACTTACTATTTATTAAATCATTACATACTATTTATTAAATCGTTACTTACTATTTATTAAATCGTTACTTACTATTTATTAAATCGTTACTTACTATTTATTAAATCGTTACTTACTATTTATTAAATCGTTACATACTATTTATTAAATCGTTACTTACTATTTATTAAATCGTCACTTACTATTTATTAAATTGTTACTTACTAGTTATTAAATTGTTACTTACTAGTTATTAAATTGTTACTTACTAGTTATTAAATTGTTACTTACTAGTTCTTAAATTGTTACTTACTAGTTTCTAAATTGTTACTTACTATTTATTAAATTGTTACTTACTATTTATTAAATTGTTACTTACTATTTATTAAATTGTTACTTACTACTTATTAAATTGTTACTTACTATTTATTAAATCGTTACTTACTATTTATTAAATCGTTACTTACTATTTATTAAATCGTTACTTACTATTTATTAAATCGTTACATACTATTTATTAAATTGTTACTTACTATTTATTAAATCGTTACTTACTATTTATTAAATCGTTACTTACTATTTATTAAATCGTTACTTACTATTTATTAAATCGTTACATACTATTTATTAAATCGTTACTTACTATTTATTAAATCGTTACTTACTATTTATTAAATCGTTACTTACTATTTATTAAATCGTTACTTACTATTTGTTAAATCGTTACATACTATTTATTAAATCGTTACTTACTATTTATTAAATCGTTACTTACTATTTATTAATTTGTTACTTACTGGTTATTAAATTGTTACTTACTAGTCATTAAATTGTTACTTACTAGTTATTAAATTGTTACTTACTAGTTCTTAAATTGTTACTTACTAGTTTCTAAATTGTTTCTTACTATTTATTAAATTGTTACTTACTATTTATTAAATTGTTACTTACTATTTATTAAATTGTTACTTACTATATATTAAATTGTTACTTACTATTTATTAAATCGTTACATACTATTTATTAAATCGTTACTCACTATTCATTAAATCGTTACTTACTGTTTATTAAATCGTTACATACTATTTATTAAATCGTTACTTACTATTTATTAAATCGTTACTTACTATTTATTAAATTGTTACATACTATTTATTAAATCGTTACTTACTATTTATTAAATCGTTACTTACTATTTATTAAATCGTTACATACTATTTATTAAATCGTTACCTACTATTTATTAAATCGTTACCTACTATTTATTAAATCGTTACGTACTAGTTATTAAATCGTTACTTACTATTTATTAAATTGTTACTTACTATATATTAAATTGTTTCTTACTATTTATTAAATTGTTACTTACTATTTATGAAATTGTTACTTACTATTTATTAAACTGTTACTTACTATTTATTAAATCGTTACCTACTATTTATTAAATCGTTACTTACTATTTATTAAATCGTTACGTACTAGTTATTAAATCGTTACCTACTATTTATTAAATCGTTACTTACTATTTATTAAATCGTTACTTTCTATTTATTAAATCGTTACTTACTAGTTATTAAATCGTTACTTACTATTTATTAAATCGTTACTTACTATTTATGCAATTGTTACTTACTAGTTATTAAATTGTTACTTACTAGTTATTAAATTGTTACTTGCTAGTTATTAAATTGTTACTTACTAGTTACTAAATTGTTACTTACTATTTATTAAATTGTTACTTACTATTTATTAAATAGTTACTTACTATTTATTAAATTGTTACTTACTACTTATTAAATTGTTACTTACTATTTATTAAATCGTTACTTACTATTTATTAAATACTTACTTACTATTTATTAAATTGTTACTTACTATTTATTAAACTGTTACTTACTATTTATTAAATCGTTACCTACTATTTATTAAATCGTTACGTACTAGTTATTAAATCGTTACTTACTACTTATTAAATCGTTACTTTCTAGTTATTAAATCGTTACTTACTAGTTATTAAATCGTTACTTACTATTTATTAAATCGTTACTTACTATTTAATAAATTGTTACTTACTAGTTATTAAATTGTTACTTACTAGTTATTAAATTGTTACTTACTAGTTATTAAATTGATACTTACTAGTTACTAAATTGTCACTTACTAGTTATTAAATTGTTACTTACTATTTATTAAATTGTTACTTACTATTTATTAATTGGTTACTTCTTACTATTTATTAAATTGTTACTTACTATTTATTAAATCGTTACTTACTATTTATTAAATCGTTACTTACTATTTATTAAATCGTTACTTACTATTTATTAAATCGTTACATACTATTTATTAAATCGTTACTTACTATTTATTAAATCGTTACTTACTATTTATTAAATCGTTACTTAATATTTATTAAATTGTTACTTACTATTTATTAAATCGTTACTTACTATTTATTAAATCGTTACTTACTATTTATTAAATTGTTACTTACTATTTATTAAATTTTTACTTACTATTTATTAAATTGTTACTCACTACTTATTAAATTGTCACTTACTATTTATTAAATCGTTACTTACTATTTATTAAATCGTTACTTACTGTTTATTAAATCGTTACTTACTATTTATTAAATCATTACATACTATTTATTAAATCGTTACTTACTATTTATTAAATCGTTACTTACTATTTATTAAATCGTTACTTACTATTTATTAAATCGTTACTTACTATTTATTAAATCGTTACATACTATTTATTAAATCGTTACTTACTATTTATTAAATCGTCACTTACTATTTATTAAATTGTTACTTACTAGTTATTAAATTGTTACTTACTAGTTATTAAATTGTTACTTACTAGTTATTAAATTGTTACTTACTAGTTCTTAAATTGTTACTTACTAGTTTCTAAATTGTTACTTACTATTTATTAAATTGTTACTTACTATTCATTAAATCGTTACTTACTGTTTATTAAATCGTTACATACTATTTATTAAATCGTTACTTACTATTTATTAAATCGTTACTTACTATTTATTAAATCGTTACATACTATTTATTAAATCGTTACCTACTATTTATTAAATCGTTACCTACTATTTATTAAATCGTTACGTACTAGTTATTAAATCGTTACTTACTATTTATTAAATTGTTACTTACTATATATTAAATTGTTTCTTACTATTTATTAAATTGTTACTTACTATTTATGAAATTGTTACTTACTATTTATTAAACTGTTACTTACTATTTATTAAATCGTTACCTACTATTTATTAAATCGTTACTTACTATTTATTAAATCGTTACGTACTAGTTATTAAATCGTTACCTACTATTTATTAAATCGTTACTTACTATTTATTAAATCGTTACTTTCTATTTATTAAATCGTTACTTACTAGTTATTAAATCGTTACTTACTATTTATTAAATCGTTACTTACTATTTATTCAATTGTTACTTACTAGTTATTAAATTGTTACTTACTAGTTATTAAATTGTTACTTGCTAGTTATTAAATTGTTACTTACTAGTTACTAAATTGTTACTTACTAGTTATTAAATTGTTACTTAGTATTTATTAAATGGTTACTTACTATTTATTAAATTGTTACTTACTATTTATTACATTGTTACTTACTATTTATTAGATTGTTTCTTACTATTTATTAAATTGATAATTACTATTTATTAAATTGTTACTTACTATTTATTAAATTGTTACATACTATTTATTAAATCGTTACTTACTATTTATTAAATCGTTACGTACTATTTATTAAATCGTTACATACTATTTATTAAATCGTTACCTACTATTTATTAAATCGTAACCTACTATTTATTAAATCGTTACCTACTATTTATTAAATCGTTACCTACTATTTATTAAATCGTTACTTACTATTTATTAAATCGTTACTTACTAGTTATTAAATCCTTACTTACTAGTTATTAAATCGTTACTTACTACATATTAAATCGTTACTTTCTTGTTATTAACTCGTTACTTACTAGTTATTAAATTGTTACTTACTAGTTATTAAATTGTTACTTACTATTTATTAATTTGTTACTTACAATTTATTATATTGTTACTTACTATTTATTATATTGTTACTTACTATTTATTATATTGTTACTTACCATTTATTATATTGTTACTTGCTATTTATTAAATTGTTACTTGCTATTTATTAAATTGTTACTTACTATTTATTAAATTGTTACTTACTATTTATTAAATTGTTTCTTACTATTTATTAAATTGTTACTTACTATTTATTAAATTGTTACTTACTATTTATTAAATTGTTACTTACTATTTATTAAATCGTTACTTACTATTTATTAAATCGTTACTTACTATTTATTAAATTGTTACTTACTAGTTATTAAATTGTTACTTACTAGTTATTAAATTGTTACTTACTAGTTATTAAATTGTTACTTACTAGTTACTAAATTGTCACTTACTAGTTATTAAATTGTTACTTACTATTTATTAAATGGTTACTTACTATTTATTAAATTGTTACTTACTGTTTATTAAATTATTACTTACTATTTATTAAATTGTTACTTACTATTTATTAAATTGTTACTTACTATTTATTAAATAGTTACTTACTATTTATTAAATTTTTACTTACTATTTATTAAATCGTTACTTACTATTTATTAAATCGTTACTTACTATTTATTAAATCGTTACTAACTATTTATTAAATTGTTACTTACTATTTATTAAATTTTTACTTACTATTTATTAAATTGTTACTCACTACTTATTAAATTGTTACGTACTATTTATTAAATCGTTACTTACTATTTATTAAATCGTTACTTACTGTTTATTAAATCGTTACTTACTATTTATTAAATCATTACATACTATTTATTAAATCGTTACTTACTATTTATTAAATCGTTACTTACTATTTATTAAATCGTTACTTACTATTTATTAAATCGTTACTTACTATTTATTAAATCGTTACATACTATTTATTAAATCGTTACTTACAATTTATTAAATCGTCACTTACTATTTATTAAATTGTTACTTACTAGTTATTAAATTGTTACTTACTAGTTATTAAATTGTTACTTACTAGTTATTAAATTGTTACTTACTAGTTATTAAATTGTTACTTACTAGTTATTAAATTGTTACTTACTATTTATTAAATCGTTACTTACTATTTATTAAATCGTTACTTACTATTTATTAAATCGTTACATACTATTTATTAAATCGTTACTTACTATTTATTAAATCGTTACTTACTATTTATTAAATCGTTACTTACTATTTATTAAATTGTTACTTACTATTTATTAAATCGTTACTTACTATTTATTAAATCGTTACTTACTATTTATTAAATTGTTACTTACTATTTATTAAATTTTTACTTACTATTTATTAAATTGTTACTCACTACTTATTAAATTGTTACTTACTATTTATTAAATCGTTACTTACTATTTATTAAATCGTTACTTACTGTTTATTAAATCGTTACTTACTATTTATTAAATCATTACATACTATTTATTAAATCGTTACTTACTATTTATTAAATCGTTACTTACTATTTATTAAATCGTTACTTACTATTTATTAAATCGTTACTTACTATTTATTAAATCGTTACATACTATTTATTAAATCGTTACTTACTATTTATTAAATCGTCACTTACTATTTATTAAATTGTTATTTACTAGTTATTAAATTGTTACTTACTAGTTATTAAATTGTTACTTACTAGTTATTAAATTGTTACTTACTAGTTCTTAAATTGTTACTTACTAGTTTCTAAATTGTTACTTACTATTTATTAAATTGTTACTTACTATTTATTAAATTGTTACTTACTATTTATTAAATTGTTACTTACTACTTATTAAATTGTTACTTACTATTTATTAAATCGTTACTTACTATTTATTAAATCGTTACTTACTATTTATTAAATCGTTACTTACTATTTATTAAATCGTTACATACTATTTATTAAATCGTTACTTACTATTTATTAAATCGTTACTTACTATTTATTAAATCGTTACTTACTATTTATTAAATCGTTACTTACTATTTATTAAATCGTTACATACTATTTATTAAATCGTTACTTACTATTTATTAAATCGTTACTTACTATTTATTAAATCGTTACTTACTATTTATTAAATCGTTACTTACTATTTGTTAAATCGTTACATACTATTTATTAAATCGTTACTTACTATTTATTAAATCGTTACTTACTATTTATTAATTTGTTACTTACTGGTTATTAAATTGTTACTTACTAGTCATTAAATTGTTACTTACTAGTTATTAAATTGTTACTTACTAGTTCTTAAATTGTTACTTACTAGTTTCTAAATTGTTTCTTACTATTTATTAAATTGTTACTTACTATTTATTAAATTGTTACTTACTATTTATTAAATTGTTACTTACTATTTATTAAATTGTTACTTACTATTTATTAAATCGTTACTTACTATTTATTAAATTGTTACTTACTATTTATTAAATCGTTACTTACTATTTATTAAATCGTTACTTACTATTTATTAAATCGTTACTTACTATTTATTAAATTGTTACTTACTATTTATTAAATCGTTACTTACTATTTATTAAATCGTTACTTACTATTTATTAAATTGTTACTTACTATTTATTAAATTTTTACTTACTATTTATTACATTGTTACTCACTACTTATTAAATTGTTACTTACTATTTATTAAATCGTTACTTACTATTTATTAAATCGTTACTTACTGTTTATTAAATCGTTACTTACTATTTATTAAATCATTACATACTATTTATTAAATCGTTACTTACTATTTATTAAATCGTTACTTACTATTTATTAAATCGTTACTTACTATTTATTAAATCGTTACTTACTATTTATTAAATCGTTACATACTATTTATTAAATCGTTACTTACTATTTATTAAATCGTCACTTACTATTTATTAAATTGTTACTTACTAGTTATTAAATTGTTACTTACTAGTTATTAAATTGTTACTTACTATTTATTAAATTGTTACTTACTATTTATTAAATTGTTACTTACTATTTATTAAATTGTTACTTACTATTTATTAAATTGTTACTTACTATTTATTAAATTGTTACTTACTATTTATTAAATCGTTACATACTATTTATTAAATCGTTACTCACTATTCATTAAATCGTTACTTACTGTTTATTAAATCGTTACATACTATTTATTAAATCGTTACTTACTATTTATTAAATCGTTACTTACTATTTATTAAATTGTTACATACTATTTATTAAATCGTTACTTACTATTTATTAAATCGTTACTTACTATTTATTAAATCGTTACATACTATTTATTAAATCGTTACCTACTATTTATTAAATCGTTACCTACTATTTATTAAATCGTTACGTACTAGTTATTAAATCGTTACTTACTATTTATTAAATTGTTACTTACTATATATTAAATTGTTTCTTACTATTTATTAAATTGTTACTTACTATTTATGAAATTGTTACTTACTATTTATTAAACTGTTACTTACTATTTATTAAATCGTTACCTACTATTTATTAAATCGTTACTTACTATTTATTAAATCGTTTCGTACTAGTTATTAAATCGTTACCTACTATTTATTAAATCGTTACTTACTATTTATTAAATCGTTACTTTCTATTTATTAAATTGTTTCTTACTATTTATTAAATTGTTACTTACTATTTATGAAATTGTTACTTACTATTTATTAAACTGTTACTTACTATTTATTAAATCGTTACCTACTATTTATTAAATCGTTACTTACTATTTATTAAATCGTTACGTACTAGTTATTAAATCGTTACCTACTATTTATTAAATCGTTACTTACTATTTATTAAATCGTTACTTTCTATTTATTAAATCGTTAGTTACTAGTTATTAAATCGTTACTTACTATTTATTAAATCGTTACTTACTATTTATTCAATTGTTACTTACTATTTATTAAATTGTTACATACTATTTATTAAATCGTTACTTACTATTTATTAAATCGTTACGTACTATTTATTAAATCGTTACGTACTAGTTATTAAATCGTTACCTACTATTTATTAAATCGTTACTTACTATTTATTAAATCGTTACTTTCTATTTATTAAATCGTTAGTTACTAGTTATTAAATCGTTACTTACTATTTATTAAATCGTTACTTACTACTTATTAAATCGTTACTTTCTTGTTATTAACTCGTTACTTACTAGTTATTAAATTGTTACTTACTAGTTATTAAATTGTTACTTACTATTTATTAATTTGTTACTTACAATTTATTATATTGTTACTTACTATTTATTATATTGTTACTTACTATTTATTATATTGTTACTTACCATTTATTATATTGTTACTTGCTATTTATTAAATTGTTACTTGCTATTTATTAAATTGTTACTTACTATTTATTAAATTGTTACTTACTATTTATTAAATTGTTTCTTACTATTTATTAAATTGTTACTTACTATTTATTAAATTGTTACTTACTATTTATTAAATTGTTACTTACTATTTATTAAATCGTTACTTACTATTTATTAAATCGTTACTTACTATTTATTAAATTGTTACTTACTAGTTATTAAATTGTTACTTACTAGTTATTAAATTGTTACTTACTAGTTATTAAATTGTTACTTACTAGTTACTAAATTGTCACTTACTAGTTATTAAATTGTTACTTACTATTTATTAAATTGTTACTTACTAGTTATTAAATTGTTACTTACTAGTTATTAAATTGTTACTTACTAGTTCTTAAATTGTTACTTACTAGTTTCTAAATTGTTACTTACTATTTATTAAATTGTTACTTACTATTTATTAAATTGTTACTTACTATTTATTAAATTGTTACTTACTATTTATTAAATTGTTACTTACTACTTATTAAATTGTTACTTACTATTTATTAAATCGTTACTTACTATTTATTAAATCGTTACTTACTATTTATTAAATCGTTACATACTATTTATTAAATCGTTACTTACTATTTATTAAATCGTTACTTACTATTTATTAAATCGTTACTTACTATTTATTAAATCGTTACTTACTATTTATTAAATCGTTACATACTATTTATTAAATCGTTACTTACTATTTATTAAATCGTTACTTACTATTTATTAAATCGTTACTTACTATTTATTAAATCGTTACTTACTATTTGTTAAATCGTTACATACTATTTATTAAATCGTTACTTACTATTTATTAAATCGTTACTTACTATTTATTAATTTGTTACTTACTGGTTATTAAATTGTTACTTACTAGTCATTAAATTGTTAATTACTAGTTATTAAATTGTTACTTACTAGTTCTTAAATTGTTACTTACTAGTTTCTAAATTGTTTCTTACTATTTATTAAATTGTTACTTACTATTTATTAAATTGTTACTTACTATTTATTAAATTGTTACTTACTATTTATTAAATTGTTACTTACTATTTATTAAATCGTTACTTACTATTTATTAAATTGTTACTTACTATTTATTAAATCGTTACTTACTATTTATTAAATCGTTACTTACTATTTATTAAATCGTTACTTACTATTTATTAAATTGTTACTTACTATTTATTAAATCGTTACTTACTATTTATTAAATCGTTACTTACTATTTATTAAATTGTTACTTACTATTTATTAAATTTTTACTTACTATTTATTAAATTGTTACTCACTACTTATTAAATTGTTACTTACTATTTATTAAATCGTTACTTACTATTTATTAAATCGTTACTTACTGTTTATTAAATCGTTACTTACTATTTATTAAATCATTACATACTATTTATTAAATCGTTACTTACTATTTATTAAATCGTTACTTACTATTTATTAAATCGTTACTTACTATTTATTAAATCGTTACTTACTATTTATTAAATCGTTACATACTATTTATTAACTCGTTACTTACTATTTATTAAATCGTCACTTACTATTTATTAAATTGTTACTTACTAGTTATTAAATTGTTACTTACTAGTTATTAAATTGTTACTTACTAGTTATTAAATTGTTACTTACTAGTTCTTAAATTGTTACTTACTAGTTTCTAAATTGTTACTTACTATTTATTAAATTGTTACTTACTATTTATTAAATTGTTACTTACTATTTATTAAATTGTTACTTACTACTTATTAAATTGTTACTTACTATTTATTAAATCGTTACTTACTATTTATTAAATCGTTACTTACTATTTATTAAATCGTTACTTACTATTTATTAAATCGTTACATACTATTTATTAAATCGTTACTTACTATTTATTAAATCGTTACTTACTATTTATTAAATCGTTACTTACTATTTATTAAATCGTTACTTACTATTTATTAAATCGTTACATACTATTTATTAAATCGTTACTTACTATTTATTAAATCGTTACTTACTATTTATTAAATCGTTACTTACTATTTATTAAATCGTTACTTACTATTTGTTAAATCGTTACATACTATTTATTAAATCGTTACTTACTATTTATTAAATCGTTACTTACTATTTATTAATTTGTTACTTACTGGTTATTAAATTGTTACTTACTAGTCATTAAATTGTTACTTACTAGTTATTAAATTGTTACTTACTAGTTCTTAAATTGTTACTTACTAGTTTCTAAATTGTTTCTTACTATTTATTAAATTGTTACTTACTATTTATTAAATTGTTACTTACTATTTATTAAATTGTTACTTACTATTTATTAAATTGTTACTTACTATTTATTAAATCGTTACATACTATTTATTAAATCGTTACTCACTATTCATTAAATCGTTACTTACTGTTTATTAAATCGTTACATACTATTTATTAAATCGTTACTTACTATTTATTAAATCGTTACTTACTATTTATTAAATTGTTACATACTATTTATTAAATCGTTACTTACTATTTATTAAATCGTTACTTACTATTTATTAAATCGTTACATACTATTTATTAAATCGTTACCTACTATTTATTAAATCGTTACCTACTATTTATTAAATCGTTACGTACTAGTTATTAAATCGTTACTTACTATTTATTAAATTGTTACTTACTATATATTAAATTGTTTCTTACTATTTATTAAATTGTTACTTACTATTTATGAAATTGTTACTTACTATTTATTAAACTGTTACTTACTATTTATTAAATCGTTACCTACTATTTATTAAATCGTTACTTACTATTTATTAAATCGTTACGTACTAGTTATTAAATCGTTACCTACTATTTATTAAATCGTTACTTACTATTTATTAAATTGTTACATACTATTTATTAAATCGTTACCTACTATTTATTAAATCGTTACCTACTATTTATTAAATCGTTACTTACTATTTATTAAATCGTTACTTACTAGTTATTAAATCCTTACTTACTAGTTATTAAATCGTTACTTACTACTTATTAAATCGTTACTTTCTTGTTATTAACTCGTTACTTACTAGTTATTAAATTGTTACTTACTAGTTATTAAATTGTTACTTACTATTTATTAATTTGTTACTTACAATTTATTATATTGTTACTTACTATTTATTATATTGTTACTTACTATTTATTATATTGTTACTTACCATTTATTATATTGTTACTTGCTATTTATTAAATTGTTACTTGCTATTTATTAAATTGTTACTTACTATTTATTAAATTGTTACTTACTATTTATTAAATTGTTTCTTACTATTTATTAAATTGTTACTTACTATTTATTAAATTGTTACTTACTATTTATTAAATTGTTACTTACTATTTATTAAATCGTTACTTACTATTTATTAAATCGTTACTTACTATTTATTAAATTGTTACTTACTAGTTATTAAATTGTTACTTACTAGTTATTAAATTGTTACTTACTAGTTATTAAATTGTTACTTACTAGTTACTAAATTGTCACTTACTAGTTATTAAATTGTTACTTACTATTTATTAAATTGTTACTTACTAGTTATTAAATTGTTACTTACTAGTTATTAAATTGTTACTTACTAGTTCTTAAATTGTTACTTACTAGTTTCTAAATTGTTACTTACTATTTATTAAATTGTTACTTACTATTTATTAAATTGTTACTTACTATTTATTAAATTGTTACTTACTACTTATTAAATTGTTACTTACTATTTATTAAATCGTTACTTACTATTTATTAAATCGTTACTTACTATTTATTAAATCGTTACTTACTATTTATTAAATCGTTACATACTATTTATTAAATCGTTACTTACTATTTATTAAATCGTTACTTACTATTTATTAAATCGTTACTTACTATTTATTAAATCGTTACTTACTATTTATTAAATCGTTACATACTATTTATTAAATCGTTACTTACTATTTATTAAATCGTTACTTACTATTTATTAAATCGTTACTTACTATTTATTAAATCGTTACTTACTATTTGTTAAATCGTTACATACTATTTATTAAATCGTTACTTACTATTTATTAAATCGTTACTTACTATTTATTAATTTGTTACTTACTGGTTATTAAATTGTTACTTACTAGTCATTAAATTGTTACTTACTAGTTATTAAATTGTTACTTACTAGTTCTTAAATTGTTACTTACTAGTTTCTAAATTGTTTCTTACTATTTATTAAATTGTTACTTACTATTTATTAAATTGTTACTTACTATTTATTAAATTGTTACTTACTATTTATTAAATTGTTACTTACTATTTATTAAATCGTTACTTACTATTTATTAAATTGTTACTTACTATTTATTAAATCGTTACTTACTATTTATTAAATCGTTACTTACTATTTATTAAATCGTTACTTACTATTTATTAAATTGTTACTTACTAGTTATTAAATTGTTACTTACTAGTTATTAAATTGTTACTTACTAGTTATTAAATTGTTACTTACTAGTTACTAAATTGTCACTTACTAGTTATTAAATTGTTACTTACTATTTATTAAATTGTTACTTACTAGTTATTAAATTGTTACTTACTAGTTATTAAATTGTTACTTACTAGTTCTTAAATTGTTACTTACTAGTTTCTAAATTGTTACTTACTATTTATTAAATTGTTACTTACTATTTATTAAATTGTTACTTACTATTTATTAAATTGTTACTTACTACTTATTAAATTGTTACTTACTATTTATTAAATCGTTACTTACTATTTATTAAATCGTTACTTACTATTTATTAAATCGTTACTTACTATTTATTAAATCGTTACATACTATTTATTAAATCGTTACTTACTATTTATTAAATCGTTACTTACTATTTATTAAATCGTTACTTACTATTTATTAAATCGTTACTTACTATTTATTAAATCGTTACATACTATTTATTAAATCGTTACTTACTATTTATTAAATCGTTACTTACTATTTATTAAATCGTTACTTACTATTTATTAAATCGTTACTTACTATTTGTTAAATCGTTACATACTATTTATTAAATCGTTACTTACTATTTATTAAATCGTTACTTACTATTTATTAATTTGTTACTTACTGGTTATTAAATTGTTACTTACTAGTCATTAAATTGTTACTTACTAGTTATTAAATTGTTACTTACTAGTTCTTAAATTGTTACTTACTAGTTTCTAAATTGTTTCTTACTATTTATTAAATTGTTACTTACTATTTATTAAATTGTTACTTACTATTTATTAAATTGTTACTTACTATTTATTAAATTGTTACTTACTATTTATTAAATCGTTACTTACTATTTATTAAATTGTTACTTACTATTTATTAAATCGTTACTTACTATTTATTAAATCGTTACTTACTATTTATTAAATCGTTACTTACTATTTATTAAATTGTTACTTACTATTTATTAAATCGTTACTTACTATTTATTAAATCGTTACTTACTATTTATTAAATTGTTACTTACTATTTATTAAATTTTTACTTACTATTTATTAAATTGTTACTCACTACTTATTAAATTGTTACTTACTATTTATTAAATCGTTACTTACTATTTATTAAATCGTTACTTACTGTTTATTAAATCGTTACTTACTATTTATTAAATCATTACATACTATTTATTAAATCGTTACTTACTATTTATTAAATCGTTACTTACTATTTATTAAATCGTTACTTACTATTTATTAAATCGTTACTTACTATTTATTAAATCGTTACATACTATTTATTAAATAGTTACTTACTATTTATTAAATCGTCACTTACTATTTATTAAATTGTTACTTACTAGTTATTAAATTGTTACTTACTAGTTATTAAATTGTTACTTACTAGTTACTAAATTGTTACTTACTAGTTCTTAAATTGTTACTTACTAGTTTCTAAATTGTTACTTACTATTTATTAAATTGTTACTTACTATTTATTAAATTGTTACTTACTATTTATTAAATTGTTACTTACTACTTATTAAATTGTTACTTACTATTTATTAAATCGTTACTTACTATTTATTAAATCGTTACTTACTATTTATTAAATCGTTACTTACTATTTATTAAATCGTTACATACTATTTTTTAAATCGTTACTTACTATTTATTAAATCGTTACTTACTATTTATTAAATCGTTACTTACTATTTATTAAATCGTTACATACTATTTATTAAATCGTTACTTACTATTTATTAAATCGTTACTTACTATTTATTAAATCGTTACTTACTATTTATTAAATCGTTACTTACTATTTGTTAAATCGTTACATACTATTTATTAAATCGTTACTTACTATTTATTAAATCGTTACTTACTATTTATTAATTTGTTACTTACTGGTTATTAAATTGTTACTTACTAGTCATTAAATTCTTACTTACTAGTTATTAAATTGTTACTTACTAGTTCTTAAATTGTTACTTACTAGTTTCTAAATTGTTTCTTACTATTTATTAAATTGTTACTTACTATTTATTAAATTGTTACTTACTATTTATTAAATTGTTACTTACTATTTATTAAATTGTTACTTACTATTTATTAAATCGTTACATACTATTTATTAAATCGTTACTCACTATTCATTAAATCGTTACTTACTGTTTATTAAATCGTTACATACTATTTATTAAATCGTTACTTACTATTTATTAAATCGTTACTTACTATTTATTAAATTGTTACATACTATTTATTAAATCGTTACTTACTATTTATTAAATCGTTACTTACTATTTATTAAATCGTTACTTACTATTTATTAAATCGTTACATACTATTTATTAAATCGTTACCTACTATTTATTAAATCGTTACCTACTATTTATTAAATCGTTACGTACTAGTTATTAAATCGTTACTTACTATTTATTAAATTGTTACTTACTATATATTAAATTGTTTCTTACTATTTATTAAATTGTTACTTACTATTTATGAAATTGTTACTTACTATTTATTAAACTGTTACTTACTATTTATTAAATCGTTACCTACTATTTATTAAATCGTTACTTACTATTTATTAAATCGTTACGTACTAGTTATTAAATCGTTACCTACTATTTATTAAATCGTTACTTACTATTTATTAAATCGTTACTTTCTATTTATTAAATCGATACTTACTAGTTATTAAATCGTTACTTACTATTTATTAAATCGTTACTTACTATTTATTCAATTGTTACTTACTAGTTATTAAATTGTTACTTACTAGTTATTAAATTGTTACTTGCTAGTAATTAAATTGTTACTTACTAGTTATTAAATTGTTACTTACTAGTTATTAAATTGTTACTTAGAATTTATTAAATGGTTACTTACTATTTATTAAATTGTTACTTACTATTTATTACATTGTTACTTACTATTTATTAGATTGTTTCTTACTATTTATTAAATTGATAATTACTATTTATTAAATTGTTACTTACTATTTATTAAATTGTTACATACTATTTATTAAATCGTTACTTACTATTTATTAAATCGTTACGTACTATTTATTAAATCGTTACATACTATTTATTAAATCGTTACCTACTATTTATTAAATCGTAACCTACTATTTATTAAATCGTTACCTACTATTTATTAAATCGTTACCTACTATTTATTAAATCGTTACTTACTATTTATTAAATCGTTACTTACTAGTTATTAAATCCTTACTTACTAGTTATTAAATCGTTACTTACTACTTATTAAATCGTTACTTTCTTGTTATTAACTCGTTACTTACTAGTTATTAAATCGTCTCTTACTATTTATTAAATCGTTACTTACTATTTATTAAATTGTTACTTACTAGTTATTAAATTGTTACTTACTAGTTATTAAATTGTTACTTACTATTTATTAATTTGTTACTTACAATTTATTATATTGTTACTTACTATTTATTATATTGTTACTTACTATTTATTATATTGTTACTTACCATTTATTATATTGTTACTTGCTATTTATTAAATTGTTACTTGCTATTTATTAAATTGTTACTTACTATTTATTAAATTGTTACTTACTATTTATTAAATTGTTTCTTACTATTTATTAAATTGTTACTTACTATTTATTAAATTGTTACTTACTATTTATTAAATTGTTACTTACTATTTATTAAATCGTTACTTACTATTTATTAAATCGTTACTTACTATTTATTAAATTCTTACTTACTAGTTATTAAATTGTTACTTACTAGTTATTAAATTGTTACTTACTAGTTATTAAATTGTTACTTACTAGTTACTAAATTGTCACTTACTAGTTATTAAATTGTTACTTACTATTTATTAAATGGTTACTTACTATTTATTAAATTGTTACTTACTGTTTATTAAATTCTTACTTACTATTTATTAAATTGTTACTTACTATTTATTAAATTGTTACTTACTATTTATTAAATAGTTACTTACTATTTATTAAATTTTTACTTACTATTTATTAAATTGTTACTCACTACTTATTAAATTGTTACTTACTATTTATTAAATCGTTACTTACTATTTATTAAATCGTTACTTACTGTTTATTAAATCGTTACTTACTATTTATTAAATCATTACATACTATTTATTAAATCGTTACTTACTATTTATTAAATCGTTACTTACTATTTATTAAATCGTTACTTACTATTTATTAAATCGTTACTTACTATTTATTAAATCGTTACATACTATTTATTAAATCGTTACTTACTATTTATTAAATCGTTACTTACTATTTATTAAATTGTTACTTACTAGTTATTAAATTGTTACTTACTAGTTATTAAATTGTTACTTACTAGTTATTAATTTGTTACTTACAATTTATTATATTGTTACTTACTATTTATTATATTGTTACTTACTATTTATTATATTTTTACTAACCATTTATTATATTGTTACTTGCTATTTATTAAATTGTTACTTGCTATTTATTAAATTGTTACTTACTATTTATTCAATTGTTACTTACTATTTATTAAATTGTTTCTTACTATTTATTAAATTGTTACTTACTATTTATTAAATTGTTACTTACTATTTATTAAATTGTTACTTACTATTTATTAAATACTTACTTACTATTTATTAAATTGTTACTTACTATTTATTAAACTGTTACTTACTATTTATTAAATCGTTACCTACTATTTATTAAATCGTTACTTACTATTTATTAAATCGTTACGTACTAGTTATTAAATCGTTACTTACTACTTATTAAATCGATACTTTCTAGTTATTAAATCGTTACTTACTAGTTATTAAATCGTTACTTACTATTTATTAAATTGTCACTTACTAGTTATTAAATTGTTACTTACTATTTATTAAATGGTTACTTACTATTTATTAAATTGTTACTTACTGTTTATTAAATTGTTACTTACTATTTATTAAATTGTTACTTACTATTTATTAAATTGTTACTTACTACTTATTAAATTGTTACTTACTATTTATTAAATCGTTTCTTACTATTTATTAAATCGTTACTTACTATTTATTAAATCGTTACTTACTATTTATTAAATCGTTACATACTATTTATTAAATCGTTACTTACTATTTATTAAATCGTTACTTACTATTTATTAAATCGTTACTTACTATTTATTAAATCGTTACTTACTATTTATTAAATCGTTACATATTATTTATTAAATCGTTACTTACTATTTATTAAATCGTTACTTACTATTTATTAAATCGTTACTTACTATTTATTAAATCGTTACTTACTATTTGTTAAATCGTTACATACTATTTATTAAATCGTTACTTACTATTTATTAAATCGTTACTTACTATTTATTAATTTGTTACTTACTGGTTATTAAATTGTTACTTACTAGTCATTAAATTGTTACTTACTAGTTATTAAATTGTTACTTACTAGTTCTTAAATTGTTACTTACTAGTTTCTAAATTGTTTCTTACTATTTATTAAATTGTTACTTACTATTTATTAAATTGTTACTTACTATTTATTAAATTGTTACTTACTATTTATTAAATTGTTACTTACTATTTATTAAATCGTTACATACTATTTATTAAATCGTTACTCCCTATTCATTAAATCGTTACTTACTGTTTATTAAATCGTTACATACTATTTATTAAATCGTTACTTACTATTTATTAAATCGTTACTTACTATTTATTAAATTGTCACATACTATTTATTAAATCGTTACTTACTATTTATTAAATCGTTACTTACTATTTATTAAATCGTTACATACTATTTATTAAATCGTTACCTACTATTTATTAAATCGTTACCTACTATTTATTAAATCGTTACGTACTAGTTATTAAATCGTTACTTACTATTTATTAAATTGTTACTTACTATATATTAAATTGTTTCTTACTATTTATTAAATTGTTACTTACTATTTATGAAATTGTTACTTACTATTTATTAAACTGTTACTTACTATTTATTAAATCGTTACCTACTATTTATTAAATCGTTACTTACTATTTATTAAATCGTTACGTACTAGTTATTAAATCGTTACCTACTATTTATTAAATCGTTACTTACTATTTATTAAATCGTTACTTTCTATTTATTAAATCGTTACTTACTAGTTATTAAATCGTTACTTACTATTTATTAAATCGTTACTTACTATTTATTCAATTGTTACTTACTAGTTATTAAATTGTTACTTACTAGTTATTAAATTGTTACTTGCTAGTTATTAAATTGTTACTTACTAGTTATTAAATTGTTACTTACTAGTTATTAAATTGTTACTTAGTATTTATTAAATGGTTACTTACTATTTATTAAATTGTTACTTACTATTTATTACATTGTTACTTACTATTTATTAGATTGTTTCTTACTATTTATTAAATTGATAATTACTATTTATTAAATTGTTACTTACTATTTATTAAATTGTTACATACTATTTATTAAATCGTTACTTACTATTTATTAAATCGTTACGTACTATTTATTAAATCGTTACATACTATTTATTAAATCGTTACCTACTATTTATTAAATCGTAACCTACTATTTATTAAATCGTTACCTACTATTTATTAAATCGTTACCTACTATTTATTAAATCGTTACTTACTATTTATTAAATCGTTACTTACTAGTTATTAAATCCTTACTTACTAGTTATTAAATCGTTACTTACTACTTATTAAATCGTTACTTTCTTGTTATTAACTCGTTACTTACTAGTTATTAAATCGTCTCTTACTATTTATTAAATCGTTACTTACTATTTATTAAATTGTTACTTACTAGTTATTAAATTGTTACTTACTAGTTATTAAATTGTTTCTTACTATTTATTAAATTGTTACTTACTATTTATTAAATTGTTACTTACTATTTATTAAATTGTTACTTACTATTTATTAAATCGTTACTTACTATTTATTAAATCGTTACTTACTATTTATTAAATTGTTACTTACTAGTTATTAAATTGTTACTTACTAGTTATTAAATTGTTACTTACTAGTTATTAAATTGTTACTTACTAGTTACTAAATTGTCACTTACTAGTTATTAAATTGTTACTTACTATTTATTAAATGGTTACTGTTCGCGAAAGAGCTCGCGATGAGCGTGAGATGCCGGTGAGGTTATGTAAAGAACGCACAGTATTTATGAGCAATGTTTATTGTACACTCGCTGAGTGAGTCCGAACATAAAAGAATTATGAGTGAGAATGAGCGGATGCACGTTGTGCAGAGAGTGTACAGTTCCTGTCTCGTTGAGACGAATCGCAAAACGACGCACACGTGGCCGCGTAACTGACCACGATCCACAATCGATACACGACGAGTCTGAGCACGAGATATTGAATTGAGCGGTGAGATACAAAACGGTTGAGCGTTAGCACGAGCAGAACAATGAGCCTTCACGAGTTACTTGAGAAAAACGTTCAGTAAAACCGACGCGTCTACCTTCGTACTCTGCGTGAACAAGAGCAATCGCAATATGGCCGATCGATTTCTGTTAGTCATCTTCTCCAAAAGTCTGGAGGATCGAGCGACGTGGGGAAATGCGATTGGCTGAGCATTCTGTCGCTGACACCTGATTGGTCGATCGATTGTGGATCGGGCTTGTCGATCCGCTGTCCAGGAGGTGCTGCGATGAGTTGGGTGTGGCGGAGATCGGAACTACCGAATCTCAAACATGCTCCCGGCCTCAACAGCTGGAAGAAGATGTTGATGATGAATCTGTAACATTCAAAACAGCCAATTTTGCGATTGGCCTGGTTAAGATGGTAGTGGCGGTCTTGAGCGTCACCACCCTGGTCAGTCCATCCTTCCCTGAGTGAAGGGTGAGAACCCGAGCAAGTGGCCACTTGCTAGGGGGAAACCGCTCACCGGTGATGAGCACCAGAGAGCCGACCTTGATGGCGTTGGATGGATGATGCCACTTCGAGATTGAGAGCTGACGTTGCAGATAATGAGCAACTGAGTTTGGTGATCTTGAGAGCCCTGAGTGAACATCCTCTTGAGCGTGGCATCGGCTCCGATGAAGTTGGTGCCACAATCTGAGTAGAGTGAGTGAGGGATTCCTCTCCGTGAGATGAAACGCCTGTACGTTGCTATGAAACCTTCTGTGGAGTAGTCTGTGACTAGTTCGAGATGAACAGCTGAGGTGGTGAGACAGACGAACACACAGATCCATCCCTTGTGAGTCTTGGCGCCTCGCCCTTTCCACGTCCTTAAGGTGATAGGACCAGCATAGTCCAGTCCAGTGTTGGTGAATGGGCGTATGGGTGTGACTCGTGAAAGAGGTAGTTGGCCCATCAGTTGATGGGCACGGATCCCCCTTTGCCGAGCACACACAACACACCGTAGAATGTGAGATTTCACTGGAGCTCGACCACCGATGATCCAGTAGGTCTGTCTGATTTGAGCGAGCGTGAGCTGAGTCCCTCCATGGAGAGTTTCTCGGTGAGCTTGATCTATAATCAGATCGGACAGACGTGAGTGACGAGGCAAAATTGCAGGATGCTTACTTCCATATGCAAGGTGAGCGTTGTTGAGTCGGCCCCCGACTCGGATCACTCCTTCTTGGTCGATAAAGGCCGTGAGCCTGTTGAAGGTGTGAGAAGATGGCAGCGTCGCGCCAGAGCTGAGCGTCCTTATTTCGTGTGCGAAGTAAAGGGACTGCGTCGCTTTAATCCAGAAGATCCTGGCCCTCTCCAGATCCTCGGGCGACTGAACGATGAGTGGTAAGGAAATCGTTGACCTCCTTAAATGTGACAGAATTCTGAAACAAACTGAAGTGATACGAAAGAGTTTGTTGAGAGATGAGTATTTGTAAATGAGGTCCCAGTGATATTCGAGTTTTCGAATGTTGAGCAGATTTGAGATTCCAGGACGAGCTTCCTGCATGCTTGGACTGTCCTTCAATGTAGGTTGAGAGGGCCATGAGTCACTGGGTTGAGTGAGCCAAGATGGTTCCGTCCACCAAAGCTCATGGTGTTCAAGCTGATGTGTTGTTAGGCCTCGAGAGGCACAGTCAGCTGGATTCGCCGTTCCAGGAACGTGTCTCCAATGTGCGCGTGGGGTGAGCTCTTGAATTTGGGAGACACGATTCCGTACATAATCCTTCCAGCGTGAAGCATGTGATTTGATCCATGAGAGTGATATTTGAGAGTCCGTCCACAGATGAGTTGTAGAAATGTTGAGTTGAAGAGTAGCTTGAACATACTTCGTGAGCTTTGCCAGCATTAAAGCTGCAGTGAGTTCGAGCCTTGGGATTGTGAGTTTCTTGAGTGGTGCTACCTTGGTTTTGGAGCACACTAGTGTCGACACTTTGTGAGCTGTGGACGGTGTGGACACGATAATGTAAATTACCGCTGCCATGGCGAGCTGAGAGGCATCAGAGAATCCATGTAATTCCACTGTCGAGTAGGAGAAGGTAAGGAAGGAACCACCTTGGTATTGAGAGTCTGGCCAGACTTGTTAGATCTTCTCTGATGGTGAGCCAGTGAGCAGTGACTTGGGAAGGCAGTGGGTCGTCCCAGTTCAGTTAGTGCAGCCACAATTCCTGCAAAAGTGCTTTTGCCCGAATGATGACTGGAGCTAAGAAGCCGATTGGATCAAATATCTTTGCTACTTCAGAGAGAATGAGACGTTTAGTGAGCCTTGAGTCGCTGAGAGGTTTTGTCGAGAATGAGAAGTTGTCAGTGAGAGCGTTCCATTGTAATCCGAGGATTTTGGTATTGCAGTCGTCAAGTGCTATGAACGAGTTGCTAGCTCGCACGTCATGAGAAATTGATTCAAGCAATGGAGGGTAGGTTGATTGCCACTTGGCAAGTGGAAAACCTCCCGCCTTGCACAGGTCATTTAATTGTTGAGCAATTGTAATGAACGTCTCACCTGTATCGGCGCCGCCGAATATGTCGTCGACGTATCTAGCATGAGTGATTGACGGTACTGCCAGGGGAAAACGATGTCCTTCGTCTTCGACCAACTGCAGTAGTACTCTGACAGCGAGAAACGGCGCAGCCTTGGTTCCATAAGTGACCGTAGTGAGTTTGTAGGGCACCTCCTTTGAATCCTCGTCAATCCACAGTATCCTCTGGAGGTCCTGGTCGTCTTCGTAAACCTTGATTTGTCTGTACATTTTTGTCACGTCTGTGGCGAAAATGTACTTGTGCTGGCGAATCCACAGCAGCACATCCGTGATGTTGAGTAGAAGGTTCGCACCAGTGTGCATGAGATCGTTGATAGAGTGCCCCGTTGTGGTCGGGCTTGAGCCATTGAAGACGACCCTCAACTTCGTGGTCTGACTGTCGAGCTTGAGTACTCCATGATGTGGAAGATAGAAAACAGAGTGAGTATTAGGTGAGAGTGAGGGAGCTCTTACCATATGATGGAGTGCCTCATATTCCTTCATGAACCCTTGGTAGAGATTGCGATATTCAGAATCTTTGTTGAGCTTGTTGAGTGTTCGCTTCAGACAGGCATGGGCTGTCTGGTAGGAATTGCCCAACAGACTTCGAGATGACTTGAGAGGGATGCGTACGATGTACCTTCCTGTAGAATCACGAGTGTGTGTCGCCCGAAAGTGATCCTCACATTCTTGTTTTTCAGGGGTGAGCTTTGAGGGCGTATCTGTCGGGAGCTCTTCTTGAATCCAGAATTTTTCCAATAAATCTTGTATTGTTCTGTCGCTGTGCTGCATGACTGCAGCTGTGTGCGACGAGCTGAATTGAGACTGAGGTGTTTTAACTGGCCCAAGAACGAGCCACCCAAAGTTTGAGAATTGGGCAATTGGCATTGAAGGGTCACCCCTTTTGAGGTTAGGTTTTATGATTTTTCCATATGAGTCTGCACCAATAATTATGTCAATAGGCCTAGGTTTTAGAAAATCTGGATCAGCTAACCTTAACCTGGTGAGATGTGGCCATTCTTGACGTGGCGCTTCAACGGATGGTAGACTGGATGTGAGAGTTCGCAGAACATAAGCTTGAGTGGAGACCGTGGAGGAGTCGTAGCTTGATCGTAGAGTGATTGACAAGACGCCTCGAGTGTGAGTAGTTTTGTTGCCTCCAATGCCAATAATTGAGATGGATGAGTGGGTTCTTTGAAGGTTAAGTTGAGTGATGAGCTCCTCCTTGATGAAGGTGAGCTCTGAGCCTGAGTCGATGAGTAGCCTGACTGGCAGCGAGACCACAGGTGAGACGAGCTGTGCGTTAGCTGTTACTAACAGGGTGAGCATAAGCGAGGTTGCGTGGCAACCAGTGGCTGGGTGAGATAGAGACGTATGAGTGTGACCGGTTGTGCTTGAGCTTGGTGATTTGGGTGAGAGTGAGTTGACGACTGCACCAACGCTTCAGAAATCAGTGTCATCTTCTGACTTCTTCCCTTCCGTTGGAGGGGCTTGTTGAGCAGAGCTGGGCTCGGTCATCGACCTGGGCTTAGCTTGAGTTGAGCCTTGAGCAACCGTAGGTTGAGAAGGGTGCAGCATCGAATGGTGCTTGGCCCCACAAATCTTGCACCGGTGCGCCAATCTGCACACATCTGTGTCGTGTCGACCACAGCAGTTCTTGCAGAGTGATCGAGCGACGATGAAGTTCCGGCGCTCGGTCACTGGCGATTCCCTAAACTTAGGGCACATGACCATGAAGTGGTCGCCGTGGCACCAGTCGCATGGATATTGCGACGTCTGAGCTTTTGACGCCGGTTGAGCCTGCTTTTTTGTCTGCGTCGCAGGGTGAGCGGTAGACCTCCTCTGAGATGAGCGAGCAGTGGAGGTTGAAGGGGTCGCTGGCTTCTTCGACGTGGCCTCCATCTGTTCTAAGGCGCCACCTTTGGTTTCGACGAACGCCAGTAGGTCCTGATACCGAGGGCAATCCGGTGAGTTGGCCAGCGATGTCTCCCAGGCCTCTCGCGTGACCTTGTCCAAGCTATTGATGAGAATGTGCACTAGGAGGCAATTGTGCATCTCCTTGTCAGCACCCAGAGCGATGAGCGTCTCGTTGACCTCGTTTATGGTGGCAGCCAGGTCGTGGAGAGCAGGCGCTGATCGGGTTGAAATCGGCGAGATGGAGAGCAGCTTGTCAAGCTGCTCCTTGATGAGTAGCCGCTTGTTGGAGAATCGCTTCTCCAAATATTCCCAAGCGGCTGGGAAGGATGAGCCTCGCAGAGGGAAGGCATTGACCCGCCTGTCAGGCTCGCTCTCAGGTAGTACAGGCGGTCAGTATCCCCGAGTCGTGAGTCCTTAATAATGAGCGAGGTGAATAACTCACTGATAGCGGGCCACTCGACGAACTTGCCCCCAAATTTGGGGATGGCTAAATCTGGAATCTTGGCCGCTCTGCTGCTCATCTTCCCTGAGATTGTGTCGGTGTGAGTGGATGAGCTGAGTTGAGCTGAATTTGAGCGTTGAGAAATGATATGTTTGAGTGCCCTTTTGAGTTGAGCCACGAGAGTCGTCTCACGACCCAGGATATCTGAGGCGAAGTACTCGTGCGAGAGGCACTTGACGGGCCAAAATTCCTCTAGGTGAGCGTGCTCGGAGAGGAACGCTTTGTGCAGCTCTGTTATGCTGTCCAGCAGCGACTGCACCTCGCCGAGGGACGTCGTCTTTGAGTCCTTCGGAATTTCGTCCTGCAGGCCTTGTAGTGCCTCAAATCGACTGACCTGCGATCTCGACTTGATGACGAGCGGAGCAGGTATCGTCGCTGGGGACGAGGATCTCGTCCTGCCGGCTGGTTGAGCCGGTTGGTGTAGTTGTTCTCTCCGTCAGACATGATGAGCACTGAGCGATGAGAGTGAACTGTTCTGGGTGAGCACTGCACAGAACTTCACACAACACTCCGGCTCGAAGGACCAAAAAATGTTCGCGAAAGAGCTCGCGATGAGCGTGAGATGCCGGTGAGGTTATGTAAAGAACGCACAGTATTTATGAGCAATGTTTATTGTACACTCGCTGAGTGAGTCCGAACATAAAAGAATTATGAGTGAGAATGAGCGGATGCACGTTGTGCAGAGAGTGTACAGTTCCTGTCTCGTTGAGACGAATCGCAAAACGACGCACACGTGGCCGCGTAACTGACCACGATCCACAATCGATACACGACGAGTCTGAGCACGAGATATTGAATTGAGCGGTGAGATACAAAACGGTTGAGCGTTAGCACGAGCAGAACAATGAGCCTTCCCTATTTATTAAATTGTTTCTTACTATTTATTAAATTGTTACTTACTATTTATTAAATTGTTACTTACTATTTATTAAATTGTTACTTACTATTTATTAAATACTTACTTACTATTTATTAAATTGTTACTTACTATTTATTAAACTGTTACTTACTATTTATTAAATCGTTACCTACTATTTATTAAATCGTTACTTACTATTTATTATATCGTTACGTACTAGTTATTAAATCGTTACTTACTACTTATTAAATCGATACTTTCTAGTTATTAAATCGTTACTTACAAGTTATTAAATCGTTACTTACTATTTATTAAATCGTTACTTACTATTTATTAAATTGTTACTTACTAGTTATTAAATTGTTACTTACTAGTTATTAAATTGTTACTTACTAGTTATTAAATTGTTACTTACTAGTTACTAAATTGTCACTTACTAGTTATTAAATTGTTACTTACTATTTATTAAATGGTTACTTACTATTTATTAAATTGTTACTTACTGTTTATTAAATTGTTACTTACTATTTATTAAATTGTTACTTACTATTTATTAAATTGTTACTTACTATTTATTAAATTGTTACTTACTAGTTTCTAAATTGTATCTTACTATTTATTAAATTGTTACTTACTATTTATTAAATTGTTACTTACTATTTATTAAATTGTTACTTACTATTTATTAAATAGTTACTTACTATTTATTAAATTGTTACTTACTACTTATTAAATTGTTACTTACTATTTATTAAATCGTTACTTACTATTTATTAAATCGTTACTTACTATTTATTAAATTGTTACTTACTAGTTATTAAATTGTTACTTACTAGTTATTAAATTGTTACTTACTAGTTATTAAATTGTTACTTACTAGTTACTAAATTGTCACTTACTAGTTATTAAATTGTTACTTACTATTTATTAAATGGTTACTTACTATTTATTAAATTGTTACTTACTGTTTATTAAATTATTACTTACTATTTATTAAATTGTTACTTACTATTTATTAAATTGTTACTTACTATTTATTAAATAGTTACTTACTATTTATTAAATTTTTACTTACTATTTATTAAATCGTTACTTACTATTTATTAAATCGTTACTTACTATTTATTAAATCGTTACTAACTATTTATTAAATTGTTACTTACTATTTATTAAATTTTTACTTACTATTTATTAAATTGTTACTCACTACTTATTAAATTGTTACGTACTATTTATTAAATCGTTACTTACTATTTATTAAATCGTTACTTACTGTTTATTAAATCGTTACTTACTATTTATTAAATCATTACATACTATTTATTAAATCGTTACTTACTATTTATTAAATCGTTACTTACTATTTATTAAATCGTTACTTACTATTTATTAAATCGTTACTTACTATTTATTAAATCGTTACATACTATTTATTAAATCGTTACTTACAATTTATTAAATCGTCACTTACTATTTATTAAATTGTTACTTACTAGTTATTAAATTGTTACTTACTAGTTATTAAATTGTTACTTACTAGTTATTAAATTGTTACTTACTAGTTATTAAATTGTTACTTACTAGTTATTAAATTGTTACTTACTATTTATTAAATCGTTACTTACTATTTATTAAATCGTTACTTACTATTTATTAAATCGTTACATACTATTTATTAAATCGTTACTTACTATTTATTAAATCGTTACTTACTATTTATTAAATCGTTACTTACTATTTATTAAATTGTTACTTACTATTTATTAAATCGTTACTTACTATTTATTAAATCGTTACTTACTATTTATTAAATTGTTACTTACTATTTATTAAATTTTTACTTACTATTTATTAAATTGTTACTCACTACTTATTAAATTGTTACTTACTATTTATTAAATCGTTACTTACTATTTATTAAATCGTTACTTACTGTTTATTAAATCGTTACTTACTATTTATTAAATCGTTACTTACTATTTATTAAATCGTTACTTACTATTTATTAAATCGTTACATACTATTTATTAAATCGTTACTTACTATTTATTAAATCGTTACTTACTATTTATTAAATCGTTACTTACTATTTATTAAATCGTTACATACTATTTATTAAATCGTTACATACTATTTATTAAATCGTTACTTACTATTTATTAAATCGTTACTTACTATTTATTAAATCGTTACTTACTATTTATTATATCGTTACTTACTATTTATTAAATCGTTACATACTATTTATTAAATCGTTACTTACTATTTATTAAATCGTTACTTACTATTTATTAAATCGTTACTTACTATTTATTAAATCGTTACTTACTATTTGTTAAATCGTTACATACTATTTATTAAATCGTTACTTACTATTTATTAAATCGTTACTTACTATTTATTAATTTGTTACTTACTGGTTATTAAATTGTTACTTACTATTTATTAATTTGTTACTTACTGGTTATTAAATTGTTACTTACTAGTCATTAAATTGTTACTTACTAGTTATTAAATTGTTACTTACTAGTTCTTAAATTGTTACTTACTAGTTTCTAAATTGTTTCTTACTATTTATTAAATTGTTACTTACTATTTATTAAATTGTTACTTACTATTTATTAAATTGTTACTTACTATTTATTAAATAGTTACTTACTATTTATTAAATTGTTACTTACTACTTATTAAATTGTTACTTACTATTTATTAAATCGTTACTTACTATTTATTAAATACTTACTTACTATTTATTAAATTGTTACTTACTATTTATTAAACTGTTACTTACTATTTATTAAATCGTTACCTACTATTTATTAAATCGTTACGTACTAGTTATTAAATCGTTACTTACTACTTATTAAATCGTTACTTTCTAGTTATTAAATCGTTACTTACTAGTTATTAAATCGTTACTTACTATTTATTAAATCGTTACTTACTATTTAATAAATTGTTACTTACTAGTTATTAAATTGTTACTTACTAGTTATTAAATTGTTACTTACTAGTTATTAAATTGATACTTACTAGTTACTAAATTGTCACTTACTAGTTATTAAATTGTTACTTACTATTTATTAAATTGTTACTTACTATTTATTAATTGGTTACTTCTTACTATTTATTAAATTGTTACTTACTATTTATTAAATCGTTACTTACTATTTATTAAATCGTTACTTACTATTTATTAAATCGTTACTTACTATTTATTAAATCGTTACATACTATTTATTAAATCGTTACTTACTATTTATTAAATCGTTACTTACTATTTATTAAATCGTTACTTACTATTTATTAAATTGTTACTTACTATTTATTAAATCGTTACTTACTATTTATTAAATCGTTACTTACTATTTATTAAATTGTTACTTACTATTTATTAAATTTTTACTTACTATTTATTAAATTGTTACTCACTACTTATTAAATTGTTACTTACTATTTATTAAATCGTTACATACTATTTATTAAATCGTTACTCACTATTCATTAAATCGTTACTTACTGTTTATTAAATCGTTACATACTATTTATTAAATCGTTACTTACTATTTATTAAATCGTTACTTACTATTTATTAAATTGTTACATACTATTTATTAAATCGTTACTTACTATTTATTAAATCGTTACTTACTATTTATTAAATCGTTACATACTATTTATTAAATCGTTACCTACTATTTATTAAATCGTTACCTACTATTTATTAAATCGTTACGTACTAGTTATTAAATCGTTACTTACTATTTATTAAATTGTTACTTACTATATATTAAATTGTTTCTTACTATTTATTAAATTGTTACTTACTATTTATGAAATTGTTACTTACTATTTATTAAACTGTTACTTACTATTTATTAAATCGTTACCTACTATTTATTAAATCGTTACTTACTATTTATTAAATCGTTACGTACTAGTTATTAAATCGTTACCTACTATTTATTAAATCGTTACTTACTATTTATTAAATCGTTACTTTCTATTTATTAAATCGTTACTTACTAGTTATTAAATCGTTACTTACTATTTATTAAATCGTTACTTACTATTTATTCAATTGTTACTTACTAGTTATTAAATTGTTACTTACTAGTTATTAAATTGTTACTTGCTAGTTATTAAATTGTTACTTACTAGTTACTAAATTGTTACTTACTAGTTATTAAATTGTTACTTAGTATTTATTAAATGGTTACTTACTATTTATTAAATTGTTACTTACTATTTATTACATTGTTACTTACTATTTATTAGATTGTTTCTTACTATTTATTAAATTGATAATTACTATTTATTAAATTGTTACTTACTATTTATTAAATTGTTACATACTATTTATTAAATCGTTACTTACTATTTATTAAATCGTTACGTACTATTTATTAAATCGTTACATACTATTTATTAAATCGTTACCTACTATTTATTAAATCGTAACCTACTATTTATTAAATCGTTACCTACTATTTATTAAATCGTTACCTACTATTTATTAAATCGTTACTTACTATTTATTAAATCGTTACTTACTAGTTATTAAATCCTTACTTACTAGTTATTAAATCGTTACTTACTACATATTAAATCGTTACTTTCTTGTTATTAACTCGTTACTTACTAGTTATTAAATTGTTACTTACTAGTTATTAAATTGTTACTTACTATTTATTAATTTGTTACTTACAATTTATTATATTGTTACTTACTATTTATTATATTGTTACTTACTATTTATTATATTGTTACTTACCATTTATTATATTGTTACTTGCTATTTATTAAATTGTTACTTGCTATTTATTAAATTGTTACTTACTATTTATTAAATTGTTACTTACTATTTATTAAATTGTTTCTTACTATTTATTAAATTGTTACTTACTATTTATTAAATTGTTACTTACTATTTATTAAATTGTTACTTACTATTTATTAAATCGTTACTTACTATTTATTAAATCGTTACTTACTATTTATTAAATTGTTACTTACTAGTTATTAAATTGTTACTTACTAGTTATTAAATTGTTACTTACTAGTTATTAAATTGTTACTTACTAGTTACTAAATTGTCACTTACTAGTTATTAAATTGTTACTTACTATTTATTAAATGGTTACTTACTATTTATTAAATTGTTACTTACTGTTTATTAAATTATTACTTACTATTTATTAAATTGTTACTTACTATTTATTAAATTGTTACTTACTATTTATTAAATAGTTACTTACTATTTATTAAATTTTTACTTACTATTTATTAAATCGTTACTTACTATTTATTAAATCGTTACTTACTATTTATTAAATCGTTACTAACTATTTATTAAATTGTTACTTACTATTTATTAAATATTTACTTACTATTTATTAAATTGTTACTCACTACTTATTAAATTGTTACGTACTATTTATTAAATCGTTACTTACTATTTATTAAATCGTTACTTACTGTTTATTAAATCGTTACTTACTATTTATTAAATCATTACATACTATTTATTAAATCGTTACTTACTATTTATTAAATCGTTACTTACTATTTATTAAATCGTTACTTACTATTTATTAAATCGTTACTTACTATTTATTAAATCGTTACATACTATTTATTAAATCGTTACTTACAATTTATTAAATCGTCACTTACTATTTATTAAATTGTTACTTACTAGTTATTAAATTGTTACTTACTAGTTATTAAATTGTTACTTACTAGTTATTAAATTGTTACTTACTAGTTATTAAATTGTTACTTACTAGTTATTAAATTGTTACTTACTATTTATTAAATCGTTACTTACTATTTATTAAATCGTTACTTACTATTTATTAAATCGTTACATACTATTTATTAAATCGTTACTTACTATTTATTAAATCGTTACTTACTATTTATTAAATCGTTACTTACTATTTATTAAATTGTTACTTACTATTTATTAAATCGTTACTTACTATTTATTAAATCGTTACTTACTATTTATTAAATTGTTACTTACTATTTATTAAATTTTTACTTACTATTTATTAAATTGTTACTCACTACTTATTAAATTGTTACTTACTATTTATTAAATCGTTACTTACTATTTATTAAATCGTTACTTACTGTTTATTAAATCGTTACTTACTATTTATTAAATCATTACATACTATTTATTAAATCGTTACTTACTATTTATTAAATCGTTACTTACTATTTATTAAATCGTTACTTACTATTTATTAAATCGTTACTTACTATTTATTAAATCGTTACATACTATTTATTAAATCGTTACTTACTATTTATTAAATCGTCACTTACTATTTATTAAATTGTTATTTACTAGTTATTAAATTGTTACTTACTAGTTATTAAATTGTTACTTACTAGTTATTAAATTGTTACTTACTAGTTCTTAAATTGTTACTTACTAGTTTCTAAATTGTTACTTACTATTTATTAAATTGTTACTTACTATTTATTAAATTGTTACTTACTATTTATTAAATTGTTACTTACTACTTATTAAATTGTTACTTACTATTTATTAAATCGTTACTTACTATTTATTAAATCGTTACTTACTATTTATTAAATCGTTACTTACTATTTATTAAATCGTTACATACTATTTATTAAATCGTTACTTACTATTTATTAAATCGTTACTTACTATTTATTAAATCGTTACTTACTATTTATTAAATCGTTACTTACTATTTATTAAATCGTTACATACTATTTATTAAATCGTTACTTACTATTTATTAAATCGTTACTTACTATTTATTAAATCGTTACTTACTATTTATTAAATCGTTACTTACTATTTGTTAAATCGTTACATACTATTTATTAAATCGTTACTTACTATTTATTAAATCGTTACTTACTATTTATTAATTTGTTACTTACTGGTTATTAAATTGTTACTTACTAGTCATTAAATTGTTACTTACTAGTTATTAAATTGTTACTTACTAGTTCTTAAATTGTTACTTACTAGTTTCTAAATTGTTTCTTACTATTTATTAAATTGTTACTTACTATTTATTAAATTGTTACTTACTATTTATTAAATTGTTACTTACTATTTATTAAATTGTTACTTACTATTTATTAAATCGTTACTTACTATTTATTAAATTGTTACTTACTATTTATTAAATCGTTACTTACTATTTATTAAATCGTTACTTACTATTTATTAAATCGTTACTTACTATTTATTAAATTGTTACTTACTATTTATTAAATCGTTACTTACTATTTATTAAATCGTTACTTACTATTTATTAAATTGTTACTTACTATTTATTAAATTTTTACTTACTATTTATTACATTGTTACTCACTACTTATTAAATTGTTACTTACTATTTATTAAATCGTTACTTACTATTTATTAAATCGTTACTTACTGTTTATTAAATCGTTACTTACTATTTATTAAATCATTACATACTATTTATTAAATCGTTACTTACTATTTATTAAATCGTTACTTACTATTTATTAAATCGTTACTTACTATTTATTAAATCGTTACTTACTATTTATTAAATCGTTACATACTATTTATTAAATCGTTACTTACTATTTATTAAATCGTCACTTACTATTTATTAAATTGTTACTTACTAGTTATTAAATTGTTACTTACTAGTTATTAAATTGTTACTTACTATTTATTAAATTGTTACTTACTATTTATTAAATTGTTACTTACTATTTATTAAATTGTTACTTACTATTTATTAAATTGTTACTTACTATTTATTAAATTGTTACTTACTATTTATTAAATCGTTACATACTATTTATTAAATCGTTACTCACTATTCATTAAATCGTTACTTACTGTTTATTAAATCGTTACATACTATTTATTAAATCGTTACTTACTATTTATTAAATCGTTACTTACTATTTATTAAATTGTTACATACTATTTATTAAATCGTTACTTACTATTTATTAAATCGTTACTTACTATTTATTAAATCGTTACATACTATTTATTAAATCGTTACCTACTATTTATTAAATCGTTACCTACTATTTATTAAATCGTTACGTACTAGTTTCTAAATTGTTTCTTACTATTTATTAAATTGTTACTTACTATTTATTAAATTGTTACTTACTATTTATTAAATTGTTACTTACTATTTATTAAATTGTTACTTACTATTTATTAAATCGTTACTTACTATTTATTAAATTGTTACTTACTATTTATTAAATCGTTACTTACTATTTATTAAATCGTTACTTACTATTTATTAAATCGTTACTTACTATTTATTAAATTGTTACTTACTATTTATTAAATCGTTACTTACTATTTATTAAATCGTTACTTACTATTTATTAAATTGTTACTTACTATTTATTAAATTTTTACTTACTATTTATTAAATTGTTACTCACTACTTATTAAATTGTTACTTACTATTTATTAAATCGTTACTTACTATTTATTAAATCGTTACTTACTGTTTATTAAATCGTTACTTACTATTTATTAAATCATTACATACTATTTATTAAATCGTTACTTACTATTTATTAAATCGTTACTTACTATTTATTAAATCGTTACTTACTATTTATTAAATCGTTACTTACTATTTATTAAATCGTTACATACTATTTATTAAATCGTTACTTACTATTTATTAAATCGTCACTTACTATTTATTAAATTGTTACTTACTAGTTATTAAATTGTTACTTACTAGTTATTAAATTGTTACTTACTAGTTATTAAATTGTTACTTACTAGTTCTTAAATTGTTACTTACTAGTTTCTAAATTGTTACTTACTATTTATTAAATTGTTACTTACTATTTATTAAATTGTTACTTACTATTTATTAAATTGTTACTTACTACTTATTAAATTGTTACTTACTATTTATTAAATCGTTACTTACTATTTATTAAATCGTTACTTACTATTTATTAAATCGTTACTTACTATTTATTAAATCGTTACATACTATTTATTAAATCGTTACTTACTATTTATTAAATCGTTACTTACTATTTATTAAATCGTTACTTACTATTTATTAAATCGTTACTTACTATTTATTAAATCGTTACATACTATTTATTAAATCGTTACTTACTATTTATTAAATCGTTACTTACTATTTATTAAATCGTTACTTACTATTTATTAAATCGTTACTTACTATTTGTTAAATCGTTACATACTATTTATTAAATCGTTACTTACTATTTATTAAATCGTTACTTACTATTTATTAATTTGTTACTTACTGGTTATTAAATTGTTACTTACTAGTCATTAAATTGTTACTTACTAGTTATTAAATTGTTACTTACTAGTTCTTAAATTGTTACTTACTAGTTTCTAAATTGTTTCTTACTATTTATTAAATTGTTACTTACTATTTATTAAATTGTTACTTACTATTTATTAAATTGTTACTTACTATTTATTAAATTGTTACTTACTATTTATTAAATCGTTACATACTATTTATTAAATCGTTACTCACTATTCATTAAATCGTTACTTACTGTTTATTAAATCGTTACATACTATTTATTAAATCGTTACTTACTATTTATTAAATCGTTACTTACTATTTATTAAATTGTTACATACTATTTATTAAATCGTTACTTACTATTTATTAAATCGTTACTTACTATTTATTAAATCGTTACATACTATTTATTAAATCGTTACCTACTATTTATTAAATCGTTACCTACTATTTATTAAATCGTTACGTACTAGTTATTAAATCGTTACTTACTATTTATTAAATTGTTACTTACTATATATTAAATTGTTTCTTACTATTTATTAAATTGTTACTTACTATTTATGAAATTGTTACTTACTATTTATTAAACTGTTACTTACTATTTATTAAATCGTTACCTACTATTTATTAAATCGTTACTTACTATTTATTAAATCGTTACGTACTAGTTATTAAATCGTTACCTACTATTTATTAAATCGTTACTTACTATTTATTAAATTGTTACATACTATTTATTAAATCGTTACCTACTATTTATTAAATCGTTACCTACTATTTATTAAATCGTTACTTACTATTTATTAAATCGTTACTTACTAGTTATTAAATCCTTACTTACTAGTTATTAAATCGTTACTTACTACTTATTAAATCGTTACTTTCTTGTTATTAACTCGTTACTTACTAGTTATTAAATTGTTACTTACTAGTTATTAAATTGTTACTTACTATTTATTAATTTGTTACTTACAATTTATTATATTGTTACTTACTATTTATTATATTGTTACTTACTATTTATTATATTGTTACTTACCATTTATTATATTGTTACTTGCTATTTATTAAATTGTTACTTGCTATTTATTAAATTGTTACTTACTATTTATTAAATTGTTACTTACTATTTATTAAATTGTTTCTTACTATTTATTAAATTGTTACTTACTATTTATTAAATTGTTACTTACTATTTATTAAATTGTTACTTACTATTTATTAAATCGTTACTTACTATTTATTAAATCGTTACTTACTATTTATTAAATTGTTACTTACTAGTTATTAAATTGTTACTTACTAGTTATTAAATTGTTACTTACTAGTTATTAAATTGTTACTTACTAGTTACTAAATTGTCACTTACTAGTTATTAAATTGTTACTTACTATTTATTAAATTGTTACTTACTAGTTATTAAATTGTTACTTACTAGTTATTAAATTGTTACTTACTAGTTCTTAAATTGTTACTTACTAGTTTCTAAATTGTTACTTACTATTTATTAAATTGTTACTTACTATTTATTAAATTGTTACTTACTATTTATTAAATTGTTACTTACTACTTATTAAATTGTTACTTACTATTTATTAAATCGTTACTTACTATTTATTAAATCGTTACTTACTATTTATTAAATCGTTACTTACTATTTATTAAATCGTTACATACTATTTATTAAATCGTTACTTACTATTTATTAAATCGTTACTTACTATTTATTAAATCGTTACTTACTATTTATTAAATCGTTACTTACTATTTATTAAATCGTTACATACTATTTATTAAATCGTTACTTACTATTTATTAAATCGTTACTTACTATTTATTAAATCGTTACTTACTATTTATTAAATCGTTACTTACTATTTGTTAAATCGTTACATACTATTTATTAAATCGTTACTTACTATTTATTAAATCGTTACTTACTATTTATTAATTTGTTACTTACTGGTTATTAAATTGTTACTTACTAGTCATTAAATTGTTACTTACTAGTTATTAAATTGTTACTTACTAGTTCTTAAATTGTTACTTACTAGTTTCTAAATTGTTTCTTACTATTTATTAAATTGTTACTTACTATTTATTAAATTGTTACTTACTATTTATTAAATTGTTACTTACTATTTATTAAATTGTTACTTACTATTTATTAAATCGTTACTTACTATTTATTAAATTGTTACTTACTATTTATTAAATCGTTACTTACTATTTATTAAATCGTTACTTACTATTTATTAAATCGTTACTTACTATTTATTAAATTGTTACTTACTATTTATTAAATCGTTACTTACTATTTATTAAATCGTTACTTACTATTTATTAAATTGTTACTTACTATTTATTAAATTTTTACTTACTATTTATTAAATTGTTACTCACTACTTATTAAATTGTTACTTACTATTTATTAAATCGTTACTTACTATTTATTAAATCGTTACTTACTGTTTATTAAATCGTTACTTACTATTTATTAAATCATTACATACTATTTATTAAATCGTTACTTACTATTTATTAAATCGTTACTTACTATTTATTAAATCGTTACTTACTATTTATTAAATCGTTACTTACTATTTATTAAATCGTTACATACTATTTATTAAATAGTTACTTACTATTTATTAAATCGTCACTTACTATTTATTAAATTGTTACTTACTAGTTATTAAATTGTTACTTACTAGTTATTAAATTGTTACTTACTAGTTACTAAATTGTTACTTACTAGTTCTTAAATTGTTACTTACTAGTTTCTAAATTGTTACTTACTATTTATTAAATTGTTACTTACTATTTATTAAATTGTTACTTACTATTTATTAAATTGTTACTTACTACTTATTAAATTGTTACTTACTATTTATTAAATCGTTACTTACTATTTATTAAATCGTTACTTACTATTTATTAAATCGTTACTTACTATTTATTAAATCGTTACATACTATTTTTTAAATCGTTACTTACTATTTATTAAATCGTTACTTACTATTTATTAAATCGTTACTTACTATTTATTAAATCGTTACTTACTATTTATTAAATCGTTACATACTATTTATTAAATCGTTACTTACTATTTATTAAATCGTTACTTACTATTTATTAAATCGTTACTTACTATTTATTAAATCGTTACTTACTATTTGTTAAATCGTTACCTACTATTTATTAAATCGTTACGTACTAGTTATTAAATCGTTACTTACTATTTATTAAATTGTTACTTACTATATATTAAATTGTTTCTTACTATTTATTAAATTGTTACTTACTATTTATGAAATTGTTACTTACTATTTATTAAACTGTTACTTACTATTTATTAAATCGTTACCTACTATTTATTAAATCGTTACTTACTATTTATTAAATCGTTACGTACTAGTTATTAAATCGTTACCTACTATTTATTAAATCGTTACTTACTATTTATTAAATCGTTACTTTCTATTTATTAAATCGATACTTACTAGTTATTAAATCGTTACTTACTATTTATTAAATCGTTACATACTATTTATTAAATCGTTACTTACTATTTATTAAATCGTTACTTACTATTTATTAAATTGTTACTTACTAGTTATTAAATTGTTACTTACTAGTTATTAAATTGTTACTTACTAGTTATTAATTTGTTACTTACAATTTATTATATTGTTACTTACTATTTATTAAATTGTTACTTACTATTTATTAAATCGTTACATACTATTTATTAAATCGTTACTCACTATTCATTAAATCGTTACTTACTGTTTATTAAATCGTTACATACTATTTATTAAATCGTTACTTACTATTTATTAAATCGTTACTTACTATTTATTAAATTGTTACTTACTACTTATTAAATTGTTACTTACTATTTATTAAATCGTTACTTACTATTTATTAAATCGTTACTTACTATTTATTAAATCGTTACTTACTATTTATTAAATCGTTACATACTATTTTTTAAATCGTTACTTACTATTTATTAAATCGTTACTTACTATTTATTAAATCGTTACTTACTATTTATTAAATCGTTACATACTATTTATTAAATCGTTACTTACTATTTATTAAATCGTTACTTACTATTTATTAAATCGTTACTTACTATTTATTAAATCGTTACTTACTATTTGTTAAATCGTTACATACTATTTATTAAATCGTTACTTACTATTTATTAAATCGTTACTTACTATTTATTAATTTGTTACTTACTGGTTATTAAATTGTTACTTACTAGTCATTAAATTCTTACTTACTAGTTATTAAATTGTTACTTACTAGTTCTTAAATTGTTACTTACTAGTTTCTAAATTGTTTCTTACTATTTATTAAATTGTTACTTACTATTTATTAAATTGTTACTTACTATTTATTAAATTGTTACTTACTATTTATTAAATTGTTACTTACTATTTATTAAATCGTTACATACTATTTATTAAATCGTTACTCACTATTCATTAAATCGTTACTTACTGTTTATTAAATCGTTACATACTATTTATTAAATCGTTACTTACTATTTATTAAATCGTTACTTACTATTTATTAAATTGTTACATACTATTTATTAAATCGTTACTTACTATTTATTAAATCGTTACTTACTATTTATTAAATCGTTACTTACTATTTATTAAATCGTTACATACTATTTATTAAATCGTTACCTACTATTTATTAAATCGTTACCTACTATTTATTAAATCGTTACGTACTAGTTATTAAATCGTTACTTACTATTTATTAAATTGTTACTTACTATATATTAAATTGTTTCTTACTATTTATTAAATTGTTACTTACTATTTATGAAATTGTTACTTACTATTTATTAAACTGTTACTTACTATTTATTAAATCGTTACCTACTATTTATTAAATCGTTACTTACTATTTATTAAATCGTTACGTACTAGTTATTAAATCGTTACCTACTATTTATTAAATCGTTACTTACTATTTATTAAATCGTTACTTTCTATTTATTAAATCGATACTTACTAGTTATTAAATCGTTACTTACTATTTATTAAATCGTTACTTACTATTTATTCAATTGTTACTTACTAGTTATTAAATTGTTACTTACTAGTTATTAAATTGTTACTTGCTAGTAATTAAATTGTTACTTACTAGTTATTAAATTGTTACTTACTAGTTATTAAATTGTTACTTAGAATTTATTAAATGGTTACTTACTATTTATTAAATTGTTACTTACTATTTATTACATTGTTACTTACTATTTATTAGATTGTTTCTTACTATTTATTAAATTGATAATTACTATTTATTAAATTGTTACTTACTATTTATTAAATTGTTACATACTATTTATTAAATCGTTACTTACTATTTATTAAATCGTTACGTACTATTTATTAAATCGTTACATACTATTTATTAAATCGTTACCTACTATTTATTAAATCGTAACCTACTATTTATTAAATCGTTACCTACTATTTATTAAATCGTTACCTACTATTTATTAAATCGTTACTTACTATTTATTAAATCGTTACTTACTAGTTATTAAATCCTTACTTACTAGTTATTAAATCGTTACTTACTACTTATTAAATCGTTACTTTCTTGTTATTAACTCGTTACTTACTAGTTATTAAATCGTCTCTTACTATTTATTAAATCGTTACTTACTATTTATTAAATTGTTACTTACTAGTTATTAAATTGTTACTTACTAGTTATTAAATTGTTACTTACTATTTATTAATTTGTTACTTACAATTTATTATATTGTTACTTACTATTTATTATATTGTTACTTACTATTTATTATATTGTTACTTACCATTTATTATATTGTTACTTGCTATTTATTAAATTGTTACTTGCTATTTATTAAATTGTTACTTACTATTTATTAAATTGTTACTTACTATTTATTAAATTGTTTCTTACTATTTATTAAATTGTTACTTACTATTTATTAAATTGTTACTTACTATTTATTAAATTGTTACTTACTATTTATTAAATCGTTACTTACTATTTATTAAATCGTTACTTACTATTTATTAAATTCTTACTTACTAGTTATTAAATTGTTACTTACTAGTTATTAAATTGTTACTTACTAGTTATTAAATTGTTACTTACTAGTTACTAAATTGTCACTTACTAGTTATTAAATTGTTACTTACTATTTATTAAATGGTTACTTACTATTTATTAAATTGTTACTTACTGTTTATTAAATTCTTACTTACTATTTATTAAATTGTTACTTACTATTTATTAAATTGTTACTTACTATTTATTAAATAGTTACTTACTATTTATTAAATTTTTACTTACTATTTATTAAATTGTTACTCACTACTTATTAAATTGTTACTTACTATTTATTAAATCGTTACTTACTATTTATTAAATCGTTACTTACTGTTTATTAAATCGTTACTTACTATTTATTAAATCATTACATACTATTTATTAAATCGTTACTTACTATTTATTAAATCGTTACTTACTATTTATTAAATCGTTACTTACTATTTATTAAATCGTTACTTACTATTTATTAAATCGTTACATACTATTTATTAAATCGTTACTTACTATTTATTAAATCGTTACTTACTATTTATTAAATTGTTACTTACTAGTTATTAAATTGTTACTTACTAGTTATTAAATTGTTACTTACTAGTTATTAATTTGTTACTTACAATTTATTATATTGTTACTTACTATTTATTATATTGTTACTTACTATTTATTATATTTTTACTAACCATTTATTATATTGTTACTTGCTATTTATTAAATTGTTACTTGCTATTTATTAAATTGTTACTTACTATTTATTCAATTGTTACTTACTATTTATTAAATTGTTTCTTACTATTTATTAAATTGTTACTTACTATTTATTAAATTGTTACTTACTATTTATTAAATTGTTACTTACTATTTATTAAATACTTACTTACTATTTATTAAATTGTTACTTACTATTTATTAAACTGTTACTTACTATTTATTAAATCGTTACCTACTATTTATTAAATCGTTACTTACTATTTATTAAATCGTTACGTACTAGTTATTAAATCGTTACTTACTACTTATTAAATCGATACTTTCTAGTTATTAAATCGTTACTTACTAGTTATTAAATCGTTACTTACTATTTATTAAATTGTCACTTACTAGTTATTAAATTGTTACTTACTATTTATTAAATGGTTACTTACTATTTATTAAATTGTTACTTACTGTTTATTAAATTGTTACTTACTATTTATTAAATTGTTACTTACTATTTATTAAATTGTTACTTACTACTTATTAAATTGTTACTTACTATTTATTAAATCGTTTCTTACTATTTATTAAATCGTTACTTACTATTTATTAAATCGTTACTTACTATTTATTAAATCGTTACATACTATTTATTAAATCGTTACTTACTATTTATTAAATCGTTACTTACTATTTATTAAATCGTTACTTACTATTTATTAAATCGTTACTTACTATTTATTAAATCGTTACATATTATTTATTAAATCGTTACTTACTATTTATTAAATCGTTACTTACTATTTATTAAATCGTTACTTACTATTTATTAAATCGTTACTTACTATTTGTTAAATCGTTACATACTATTTATTAAATCGTTACTTACTATTTATTAAATCGTTACTTACTATTTATTAATTTGTTACTTACTGGTTATTAAATTGTTACTTACTAGTCATTAAATTGTTACTTACTAGTTATTAAATTGTTACTTACTAGTTCTTAAATTGTTACTTACTAGTTTCTAAATTGTTTCTTACTATTTATTAAATTGTTACTTACTATTTATTAAATTGTTACTTACTATTTATTAAATTGTTACTTACTATTTATTAAATTGTTACTTACTATTTATTAAATCGTTACATACTATTTATTAAATCGTTACTCCCTATTCATTAAATCGTTACTTACTGTTTATTAAATCGTTACATACTATTTATTAAATCGTTACTTACTATTTATTAAATCGTTACTTACTATTTATTAAATTGTCACATACTATTTATTAAATCGTTACTTACTATTTATTAAATCGTTACTTACTATTTATTAAATCGTTACATACTATTTATTAAATCGTTACCTACTATTTATTAAATCGTTACCTACTATTTATTAAATCGTTACGTACTAGTTATTAAATCGTTACTTACTATTTATTAAATTGTTACTTACTATATATTAAATTGTTTCTTACTATTTATTAAATTGTTACTTACTATTTATGAAATTGTTACTTACTATTTATTAAACTGTTACTTACTATTTATTAAATCGTTACCTACTATTTATTAAATCGTTACTTACTATTTATTAAATCGTTACGTACTAGTTATTAAATCGTTACCTACTATTTATTAAATCGTTACTTACTATTTATTAAATCGTTACTTTCTATTTATTAAATCGTTACTTACTAGTTATTAAATCGTTACTTACTATTTATTAAATCGTTACTTACTATTTATTCAATTGTTACTTACTAGTTATTAAATTGTTACTTACTAGTTATTAAATTGTTACTTGCTAGTTATTAAATTGTTACTTACTAGTTATTAAATTGTTACTTACTAGTTATTAAATTGTTACTTAGTATTTATTAAATGGTTACTTACTATTTATTAAATTGTTACTTACTATTTATTACATTGTTACTTACTATTTATTAGATTGTTTCTTACTATTTATTAAATTGATAATTACTATTTATTAAATTGTTACTTACTATTTATTAAATTGTTACATACTATTTATTAAATCGTTACTTACTATTTATTAAATCGTTACGTACTATTTATTAAATCGTTACATACTATTTATTAAATCGTTACCTACTATTTATTAAATCGTAACCTACTATTTATTAAATCGTTACCTACTATTTATTAAATCGTTACCTACTATTTATTAAATCGTTACTTACTATTTATTAAATCGTTACTTACTAGTTATTAAATCCTTACTTACTAGTTATTAAATCGTTACTTACTACTTATTAAATCGTTACTTTCTTGTTATTAACTCGTTACTTACTAGTTATTAAATCGTCTCTTACTATTTATTAAATCGTTACTTACTATTTATTAAATTGTTACTTACTAGTTATTAAATTGTTACTTACTAGTTATTAAATTGTTTCTTACTATTTATTAAATTGTTACTTACTATTTATTAAATTGTTACTTACTATTTATTAAATTGTTACTTACTATTTATTAAATCGTTACTTACTATTTATTAAATCGTTACTTACTATTTATTAAATTGTTACTTACTAGTTATTAAATTGTTACTTACTAGTTATTAAATTGTTACTTACTAGTTATTAAATTGTTACTTACTAGTTACTAAATTGTCACTTACTAGTTATTAAATTGTTACTTACTATTTATTAAATGGTTACTGTTCGCGAAAGAGCTCGCGATGAGCGTGAGATGCCGGTGAGGTTATGTAAAGAACGCACAGTATTTATGAGCAATGTTTATTGTACACTCGCTGAGTGAGTCCGAACATAAAAGAATTATGAGTGAGAATGAGCGGATGCACGTTGTGCAGAGAGTGTACAGTTCCTGTCTCGTTGAGACGAATCGCAAAACGACGCACACGTGGCCGCGTAACTGACCACGATCCACAATCGATACACGACGAGTCTGAGCACGAGATATTGAATTGAGCGGTGAGATACAAAACGGTTGAGCGTTAGCACGAGCAGAACAATGAGCCTTCACGAGTTACTTGAGAAAAACGTTCAGTAAAACCGACGCGTCTACCTTCGTACTCTGCGTGAACAAGAGCAATCGCAATATGGCCGATCGATTTCTGTTAGTCATCTTCTCCAAAAGTCTGGAGGATCGAGCGACGTGGGGAAATGCGATTGGCTGAGCATTCTGTCGCTGACACCTGATTGGTCGATCGATTGTGGATCGGGCTTGTCGATCCGCTGTCCAGGAGGTGCTGCGATGAGTTGGGTGTGGCGGAGATCGGAACTACCGAATCTCAAACATGCTCCCGGCCTCAACAGCTGGAAGAAGATGTTGATGATGAATCTGTAACATTCAAAACAGCCAATTTTGCGATTGGCCTGGTTAAGATGGTAGTGGCGGTCTTGAGCGTCACCACCCTGGTCAGTCCATCCTTCCCTGAGTGAAGGGTGAGAACCCGAGCAAGTGGCCACTTGCTAGGGGGAAACCGCTCACCGGTGATGAGCACCAGAGAGCCGACCTTGATGGCGTTGGATGGATGATGCCACTTCGAGATTGAGAGCTGACGTTGCAGATAATGAGCAACTGAGTTTGGTGATCTTGAGAGCCCTGAGTGAACATCCTCTTGAGCGTGGCATCGGCTCCGATGAAGTTGGTGCCACAATCTGAGTAGAGTGAGTGAGGGATTCCTCTCCGTGAGATGAAACGCCTGTACGTTGCTATGAAACCTTCTGTGGAGTAGTCTGTGACTAGTTCGAGATGAACAGCTGAGGTGGTGAGACAGACGAACACACAGATCCATCCCTTGTGAGTCTTGGCGCCTCGCCCTTTCCACGTCCTTAAGGTGATAGGACCAGCATAGTCCAGTCCAGTGTTGGTGAATGGGCGTATGGGTGTGACTCGTGAAAGAGGTAGTTGGCCCATCAGTTGATGGGCACGGATCCCCCTTTGCCGAGCACACACAACACACCGTAGAATGTGAGATTTCACTGGAGCTCGACCACCGATGATCCAGTAGGTCTGTCTGATTTGAGCGAGCGTGAGCTGAGTCCCTCCATGGAGAGTTTCTCGGTGAGCTTGATCTATAATCAGATCGGACAGACGTGAGTGACGAGGCAAAATTGCAGGATGCTTACTTCCATATGCAAGGTGAGCGTTGTTGAGTCGGCCCCCGACTCGGATCACTCCTTCTTGGTCGATAAAGGCCGTGAGCCTGTTGAAGGTGTGAGAAGATGGCAGCGTCGCGCCAGAGCTGAGCGTCCTTATTTCGTGTGCGAAGTAAAGGGACTGCGTCGCTTTAATCCAGAAGATCCTGGCCCTCTCCAGATCCTCGGGCGACTGAACGATGAGTGGTAAGGAAATCGTTGACCTCCTTAAATGTGACAGAATTCTGAAACAAACTGAAGTGATACGAAAGAGTTTGTTGAGAGATGAGTATTTGTAAATGAGGTCCCAGTGATATTCGAGTTTTCGAATGTTGAGCAGATTTGAGATTCCAGGACGAGCTTCCTGCATGCTTGGACTGTCCTTCAATGTAGGTTGAGAGGGCCATGAGTCACTGGGTTGAGTGAGCCAAGATGGTTCCGTCCACCAAAGCTCATGGTGTTCAAGCTGATGTGTTGTTAGGCCTCGAGAGGCACAGTCAGCTGGATTCGCCGTTCCAGGAACGTGTCTCCAATGTGCGCGTGGGGTGAGCTCTTGAATTTGGGAGACACGATTCCGTACATAATCCTTCCAGCGTGAAGCATGTGATTTGATCCATGAGAGTGATATTTGAGAGTCCGTCCACAGATGAGTTGTAGAAATGTTGAGTTGAAGAGTAGCTTGAACATACTTCGTGAGCTTTGCCAGCATTAAAGCTGCAGTGAGTTCGAGCCTTGGGATTGTGAGTTTCTTGAGTGGTGCTACCTTGGTTTTGGAGCACACTAGTGTCGACACTTTGTGAGCTGTGGACGGTGTGGACACGATAATGTAAATTACCGCTGCCATGGCGAGCTGAGAGGCATCAGAGAATCCATGTAATTCCACTGTCGAGTAGGAGAAGGTAAGGAAGGAACCACCTTGGTATTGAGAGTCTGGCCAGACTTGTTAGATCTTCTCTGATGGTGAGCCAGTGAGCAGTGACTTGGGAAGGCAGTGGGTCGTCCCAGTTCAGTTAGTGCAGCCACAATTCCTGCAAAAGTGCTTTTGCCCGAATGATGACTGGAGCTAAGAAGCCGATTGGATCAAATATCTTTGCTACTTCAGAGAGAATGAGACGTTTAGTGAGCCTTGAGTCGCTGAGAGGTTTTGTCGAGAATGAGAAGTTGTCAGTGAGAGCGTTCCATTGTAATCCGAGGATTTTGGTATTGCAGTCGTCAAGTGCTATGAACGAGTTGCTAGCTCGCACGTCATGAGAAATTGATTCAAGCAATGGAGGGTAGGTTGATTGCCACTTGGCAAGTGGAAAACCTCCCGCCTTGCACAGGTCATTTAATTGTTGAGCAATTGTAATGAACGTCTCACCTGTATCGGCGCCGCCGAATATGTCGTCGACGTATCTAGCATGAGTGATTGACGGTACTGCCAGGGGAAAACGATGTCCTTCGTCTTCGACCAACTGCAGTAGTACTCTGACAGCGAGAAACGGCGCAGCCTTGGTTCCATAAGTGACCGTAGTGAGTTTGTAGGGCACCTCCTTTGAATCCTCGTCAATCCACAGTATCCTCTGGAGGTCCTGGTCGTCTTCGTAAACCTTGATTTGTCTGTACATTTTTGTCACGTCTGTGGCGAAAATGTACTTGTGCTGGCGAATCCACAGCAGCACATCCGTGATGTTGAGTAGAAGGTTCGCACCAGTGTGCATGAGATCGTTGATAGAGTGCCCCGTTGTGGTCGGGCTTGAGCCATTGAAGACGACCCTCAACTTCGTGGTCTGACTGTCGAGCTTGAGTACTCCATGATGTGGAAGATAGAAAACAGAGTGAGTATTAGGTGAGAGTGAGGGAGCTCTTACCATATGATGGAGTGCCTCATATTCCTTCATGAACCCTTGGTAGAGATTGCGATATTCAGAATCTTTGTTGAGCTTGTTGAGTGTTCGCTTCAGACAGGCATGGGCTGTCTGGTAGGAATTGCCCAACAGACTTCGAGATGACTTGAGAGGGATGCGTACGATGTACCTTCCTGTAGAATCACGAGTGTGTGTCGCCCGAAAGTGATCCTCACATTCTTGTTTTTCAGGGGTGAGCTTTGAGGGCGTATCTGTCGGGAGCTCTTCTTGAATCCAGAATTTTTCCAATAAATCTTGTATTGTTCTGTCGCTGTGCTGCATGACTGCAGCTGTGTGCGACGAGCTGAATTGAGACTGAGGTGTTTTAACTGGCCCAAGAACGAGCCACCCAAAGTTTGAGAATTGGGCAATTGGCATTGAAGGGTCACCCCTTTTGAGGTTAGGTTTTATGATTTTTCCATATGAGTCTGCACCAATAATTATGTCAATAGGCCTAGGTTTTAGAAAATCTGGATCAGCTAACCTTAACCTGGTGAGATGTGGCCATTCTTGACGTGGCGCTTCAACGGATGGTAGACTGGATGTGAGAGTTCGCAGAACATAAGCTTGAGTGGAGACCGTGGAGGAGTCGTAGCTTGATCGTAGAGTGATTGACAAGACGCCTCGAGTGTGAGTAGTTTTGTTGCCTCCAATGCCAATAATTGAGATGGATGAGTGGGTTCTTTGAAGGTTAAGTTGAGTGATGAGCTCCTCCTTGATGAAGGTGAGCTCTGAGCCTGAGTCGATGAGTAGCCTGACTGGCAGCGAGACCACAGGTGAGACGAGCTGTGCGTTAGCTGTTACTAACAGGGTGAGCATAAGCGAGGTTGCGTGGCAACCAGTGGCTGGGTGAGATAGAGACGTATGAGTGTGACCGGTTGTGCTTGAGCTTGGTGATTTGGGTGAGAGTGAGTTGACGACTGCACCAACGCTTCAGAAATCAGTGTCATCTTCTGACTTCTTCCCTTCCGTTGGAGGGGCTTGTTGAGCAGAGCTGGGCTCGGTCATCGACCTGGGCTTAGCTTGAGTTGAGCCTTGAGCAACCGTAGGTTGAGAAGGGTGCAGCATCGAATGGTGCTTGGCCCCACAAATCTTGCACCGGTGCGCCAATCTGCACACATCTGTGTCGTGTCGACCACAGCAGTTCTTGCAGAGTGATCGAGCGACGATGAAGTTCCGGCGCTCGGTCACTGGCGATTCCCTAAACTTAGGGCACATGACCATGAAGTGGTCGCCGTGGCACCAGTCGCATGGATATTGCGACGTCTGAGCTTTTGACGCCGGTTGAGCCTGCTTTTTTGTCTGCGTCGCAGGGTGAGCGGTAGACCTCCTCTGAGATGAGCGAGCAGTGGAGGTTGAAGGGGTCGCTGGCTTCTTCGACGTGGCCTCCATCTGTTCTAAGGCGCCACCTTTGGTTTCGACGAACGCCAGTAGGTCCTGATACCGAGGGCAATCCGGTGAGTTGGCCAGCGATGTCTCCCAGGCCTCTCGCGTGACCTTGTCCAAGCTATTGATGAGAATGTGCACTAGGAGGCAATTGTGCATCTCCTTGTCAGCACCCAGAGCGATGAGCGTCTCGTTGACCTCGTTTATGGTGGCAGCCAGGTCGTGGAGAGCAGGCGCTGATCGGGTTGAAATCGGCGAGATGGAGAGCAGCTTGTCAAGCTGCTCCTTGATGAGTAGCCGCTTGTTGGAGAATCGCTTCTCCAAATATTCCCAAGCGGCTGGGAAGGATGAGCCTCGCAGAGGGAAGGCATTGACCCGCCTGTCAGGCTCGCTCTCAGGTAGTACAGGCGGTCAGTATCCCCGAGTCGTGAGTCCTTAATAATGAGCGAGGTGAATAACTCACTGATAGCGGGCCACTCGACGAACTTGCCCCCAAATTTGGGGATGGCTAAATCTGGAATCTTGGCCGCTCTGCTGCTCATCTTCCCTGAGATTGTGTCGGTGTGAGTGGATGAGCTGAGTTGAGCTGAATTTGAGCGTTGAGAAATGATATGTTTGAGTGCCCTTTTGAGTTGAGCCACGAGAGTCGTCTCACGACCCAGGATATCTGAGGCGAAGTACTCGTGCGAGAGGCACTTGACGGGCCAAAATTCCTCTAGGTGAGCGTGCTCGGAGAGGAACGCTTTGTGCAGCTCTGTTATGCTGTCCAGCAGCGACTGCACCTCGCCGAGGGACGTCGTCTTTGAGTCCTTCGGAATTTCGTCCTGCAGGCCTTGTAGTGCCTCAAATCGACTGACCTGCGATCTCGACTTGATGACGAGCGGAGCAGGTATCGTCGCTGGGGACGAGGATCTCGTCCTGCCGGCTGGTTGAGCCGGTTGGTGTAGTTGTTCTCTCCGTCAGACATGATGAGCACTGAGCGATGAGAGTGAACTGTTCTGGGTGAGCACTGCACAGAACTTCACACAACACTCCGGCTCGAAGGACCAAAAAATGTTCGCGAAAGAGCTCGCGATGAGCGTGAGATGCCGGTGAGGTTATGTAAAGAACGCACAGTATTTATGAGCAATGTTTATTGTACACTCGCTGAGTGAGTCCGAACATAAAAGAATTATGAGTGAGAATGAGCGGATGCACGTTGTGCAGAGAGTGTACAGTTCCTGTCTCGTTGAGACGAATCGCAAAACGACGCACACGTGGCCGCGTAACTGACCACGATCCACAATCGATACACGACGAGTCTGAGCACGAGATATTGAATTGAGCGGTGAGATACAAAACGGTTGAGCGTTAGCACGAGCAGAACAATGAGCCTTCCCTATTTATTAAATTGTTTCTTACTATTTATTAAATTGTTACTTACTATTTATTAAATTGTTACTTACTATTTATTAAATTGTTACTTACTATTTATTAAATACTTACTTACTATTTATTAAATTGTTACTTACTATTTATTAAACTGTTACTTACTATTTATTAAATCGTTACCTACTATTTATTAAATCGTTACTTACTATTTATTAAATCGTTACGTACTAGTTATTAAATCGTTACTTACTACTTATTAAATCGATACTTTCTAGTTATTAAATCGTTACTTACAAGTTATTAAATCGTTACTTACTATTTATTAAATCGTTACTTACTATTTATTAAATTGTTACTTACTAGTTATTAAATTGTTACTTACTAGTTATTAAATTGTTACTTACTAGTTATTAAATTGTTACTTACTAGTTACTAAATTGTCACTTACTAGTTATTAAATTGTTACTTACTATTTATTAAATGGTTACTTACTATTGATTAAATTGTTACTTACTGTTTATTAAATTGTTACTTACTATTTATTAAATTGTTACTTACTATTTATTAAATTGTTACTTACTATTTATTAAATTGTTACTTACTAGTTTCTAAATTGTATCTTACTATTTATTAAATTGTTACTTACTATTTATTAAATTGTTACTTACTATTTATTAAATTGTTACTTACTATTTATTAAATAGTTACTTACTATTTATTAAATTGTTACTTACTACTTATTAAATTGTTACTTACTATTTATTAAATCGTTACTTACTATTTATTAAATCGTTACTTACTATTTATTAAATTGTTACTTACTAGTTATTAAATTGTTACTTACTAGTTATTAAATTGTTACTTACTAGTTATTAAATTGTTACTTACTAGTTACTAAATTGTCACTTACTAGTTATTAAATTGTTACTTACTATTTATTAAATGGTTACTTACTATTTATTAAATTGTTACTTACTGTTTATTAAATTATTACTTACTATTTATTAAATTGTTACTTACTATTTATTAAATTGTTACTTACTATTTATTAAATAGTTACTTACTATTTATTAAATTTTTACTTACTATTTATTAAATCGTTACTTACTATTTATTAAATCGTTACTTACTATTTATTAAATCGTTACTAACTATTTATTAAATTGTTACTTACTATTTATTAAATTTTTACTTACTATTTATTAAATTGTTACTCACTACTTATTAAATTGTTACGTACTATTTATTAAATCGTTACTTACTATTTATTAAATCGTTACTTACTGTTTATTAAATCGTTACTTACTATTTATTAAATCATTACATACTATTTATTAAATCGTTACTTACTATTTATTAAATCGTTACTTACTATTTATTAAATCGTTACTTACTATTTATTAAATCGTTACTTACTATTTATTAAATCGTTACATACTATTTATTAAATCGTTACTTACAATTTATTAAATCGTCACTTACTATTTATTAAATTGTTACTTACTAGTTATTAAATTGTTACTTACTAGTTATTAAATTGTTACTTACTAGTTATTAAATTGTTACTTACTAGTTATTAAATTGTTACTTACTAGTTATTAAATTGTTACTTACTATTTATTAAATCGTTACTTACTATTTATTAAATCGTTACTTACTATTTATTAAATCGTTACATACTATTTATTAAATCGTTACTTACTATTTATTAAATCGTTACTTACTATTTATTAAATCGTTACTTACTATTTATTAAATTGTTACTTACTATTTATTAAATCGTTACTTACTATTTATTAAATCGTTACTTACTATTTATTAAATTGTTACTTACTATTTATTAAATTTTTACTTACTATTTATTAAATTGTTACTCACTACTTATTAAATTGTTACTTACTATTTATTAAATCGTTACTTACTATTTATTAAATCGTTACTTACTGTTTATTAAATCGTTACTTACTATTTATTAAATCGTTACTTACTATTTATTAAATCGTTACTTACTATTTATTAAATCGTTACATACTATTTATTAAATCGTTACTTACTATTTATTAAATCGTTACTTACTATTTATTAAATCGTTACTTACTATTTATTAAATCGTTACATACTATTTATTAAATCGTTACATACTATTTATTAAATCGTTACTTACTATTTATTAAATCGTTACTTACTATTTATTAAATCGTTACTTACTATTTATTATATCGTTACTTACTATTTATTAAATCGTTACATACTATTTATTAAATCGTTACTTACTATTTATTAAATCGTTACTTACTATTTATTAAATCGTTACTTACTATTTATTAAATCGTTACTTACTATTTGTTAAATCGTTACATACTATTTATTAAATCGTTACTTACTATTTATTAAATCGTTACTTACTATTTATTAATTTGTTACTTACTGGTTATTAAATTGTTACTTACTATTTATTAATTTGTTACTTACTGGTTATTAAATTGTTACTTACTAGTCATTAAATTGTTACTTACTAGTTATTAAATTGTTACTTACTAGTTCTTAAATTGTTACTTACTAGTTTCTAAATTGTTTCTTACTATTTATTAAATTGTTACTTACTATTTATTAAATTGTTACTTACTATTTATTAAATTGTTACTTACTATTTATTAAATAGTTACTTACTATTTATTAAATTGTTACTTACTACTTATTAAATTGTTACTTACTATTTATTAAATCGTTACTTACTATTTATTAAATACTTACTTACTATTTATTAAATTGTTACTTACTATTTATTAAACTGTTACTTACTATTTATTAAATCGTTACCTACTATTTATTAAATCGTTACGTACTAGTTATTAAATCGTTACTTACTACTTATTAAATCGTTACTTTCTAGTTATTAAATCGTTACTTACTAGTTATTAAATCGTTACTTACTATTTATTAAATCGTTACTTACTATTTAATAAATTGTTACTTACTAGTTATTAAATTGTTACTTACTAGTTATTAAATTGTTACTTACTAGTTATTAAATTGATACTTACTAGTTACTAAATTGTCACTTACTAGTTATTAAATTGTTACTTACTATTTATTAAATTGTTACTTACTATTTATTAATTGGTTACTTCTTACTATTTATTAAATTGTTACTTACTATTTATTAAATCGTTACTTACTATTTATTAAATCGTTACTTACTATTTATTAAATCGTTACTTACTATTTATTAAATCGTTACATACTATTTATTAAATCGTTACTTACTATTTATTAAATCGTTACTTACTATTTATTAAATCGTTACTTACTATTTATTAAATTGTTACTTACTATTTATTAAATCGTTACTTACTATTTATTAAATCGTTACTTACTATTTATTAAATTGTTACTTACTATTTATTAAATTTTTACTTACTATTTATTAAATTGTTACTCACTACTTATTAAATTGTTACTTACTATTTATTAAATCGTTACATACTATTTATTAAATCGTTACTCACTATTCATTAAATCGTTACTTACTGTTTATTAAATCGTTACATACTATTTATTAAATCGTTACTTACTATTTATTAAATCGTTACTTACTATTTATTAAATTGTTACATACTATTTATTAAATCGTTACTTACTATTTATTAAATCGTTACTTACTATTTATTAAATCGTTACATACTATTTATTAAATCGTTACCTACTATTTATTAAATCGTTACCTACTATTTATTAAATCGTTACGTACTAGTTATTAAATCGTTACTTACTATTTATTAAATTGTTACTTACTATATATTAAATTGTTTCTTACTATTTATTAAATTGTTACTTACTATTTATGAAATTGTTACTTACTATTTATTAAACTGTTACTTACTATTTATTAAATCGTTACCTACTATTTATTAAATCGTTACTTACTATTTATTAAATCGTTACGTACTAGTTATTAAATCGTTACCTACTATTTATTAAATCGTTACTTACTATTTATTAAATCGTTACTTTCTATTTATTAAATCGTTACTTACTAGTTATTAAATCGTTACTTACTATTTATTAAATCGTTACTTACTATTTATTCAATTGTTACTTACTAGTTATTAAATTGTTACTTACTAGTTATTAAATTGTTACTTGCTAGTTATTAAATTGTTACTTACTAGTTACTAAATTGTTACTTACTAGTTATTAAATTGTTACTTAGTATTTATTAAATGGTTACTTACTATTTATTAAATTGTTACTTACTATTTATTACATTGTTACTTACTATTTATTAGATTGTTTCTTACTATTTATTAAATTGATAATTACTATTTATTAAATTGTTACTTACTATTTATTAAATTGTTACATACTATTTATTAAATCGTTACTTACTATTTATTAAATCGTTACGTACTATTTATTAAATCGTTACATACTATTTATTAAATCGTTACCTACTATTTATTAAATCGTAACCTACTATTTATTAAATCGTTACCTACTATTTATTAAATCGTTACCTACTATTTATTAAATCGTTACTTACTATTTATTAAATCGTTACTTACTAGTTATTAAATCCTTACTTACTAGTTATTAAATCGTTACTTACTACATATTAAATCGTTACTTTCTTGTTATTAACTCGTTACTTACTAGTTATTAAATTGTTACTTACTAGTTATTAAATTGTTACTTACTATTTATTAATTTGTTACTTACAATTTATTATATTGTTACTTACTATTTATTATATTGTTACTTACTATTTATTATATTGTTACTTACCATTTATTATATTGTTACTTGCTATTTATTAAATTGTTACTTGCTATTTATTAAATTGTTACTTACTATTTATTAAATTGTTACTTACTATTTATTAAATTGTTTCTTACTATTTATTAAATTGTTACTTACTATTTATTAAATTGTTACTTACTATTTATTAAATTGTTACTTACTATTTATTAAATCGTTACTTACTATTTATTAAATCGTTACTTACTATTTATTAAATTGTTACTTACTAGTTATTAAATTGTTACTTACTAGTTATTAAATTGTTACTTACTAGTTATTAAATTGTTACTTACTAGTTACTAAATTGTCACTTACTAGTTATTAAATTGTTACTTACTATTTATTAAATGGTTACTTACTATTTATTAAATTGTTACTTACTGTTTATTAAATTATTACTTACTATTTATTAAATTGTTACTTACTATTTATTAAATTGTTACTTACTATTTATTAAATAGTTACTTACTATTTATTAAATTTTTACTTACTATTTATTAAATCGTTACTTACTATTTATTAAATCGTTACTTACTATTTATTAAATCGTTACTAACTATTTATTAAATTGTTACTTACTATTTATTAAATATTTACTTACTATTTATTAAATTGTTACTCACTACTTATTAAATTGTTACGTACTATTTATTAAATCGTTACTTACTATTTATTAAATCGTTACTTACTGTTTATTAAATCGTTACTTACTATTTATTAAATCATTACATACTATTTATTAAATCGTTACTTACTATTTATTAAATCGTTACTTACTATTTATTAAATCGTTACTTACTATTTATTAAATCGTTACTTACTATTTATTAAATCGTTACATACTATTTATTAAATCGTTACTTACAATTTATTAAATCGTCACTTACTATTTATTAAATTGTTACTTACTAGTTATTAAATTGTTACTTACTAGTTATTAAATTGTTACTTACTAGTTATTAAATTGTTACTTACTAGTTATTAAATTGTTACTTACTAGTTATTAAATTGTTACTTACTATTTATTAAATCGTTACTTACTATTTATTAAATCGTTACTTACTATTTATTAAATCGTTACATACTATTTATTAAATCGTTACTTACTATTTATTAAATCGTTACTTACTATTTATTAAATCGTTACTTACTATTTATTAAATTGTTACTTACTATTTATTAAATCGTTACTTACTATTTATTAAATCGTTACTTACTATTTATTAAATTGTTACTTACTATTTATTAAATTTTTACTTACTATTTATTAAATTGTTACTCACTACTTATTAAATTGTTACTTACTATTTATTAAATCGTTACTTACTATTTATTAAATCGTTACTTACTGTTTATTAAATCGTTACTTACTATTTATTAAATCATTACATACTATTTATTAAATCGTTACTTACTATTTATTAAATCGTTACTTACTATTTATTAAATCGTTACTTACTATTTATTAAATCGTTACTTACTATTTATTAAATCGTTACATACTATTTATTAAATCGTTACTTACTATTTATTAAATCGTCACTTACTATTTATTAAATTGTTATTTACTAGTTATTAAATTGTTACTTACTAGTTATTAAATTGTTACTTACTAGTTATTAAATTGTTACTTACTAGTTCTTAAATTGTTACTTACTAGTTTCTAAATTGTTACTTACTATTTATTAAATTGTTACTTACTATTTATTAAATTGTTACTTACTATTTATTAAATTGTTACTTACTACTTATTAAATTGTTACTTACTATTTATTAAATCGTTACTTACTATTTATTAAATCGTTACTTACTATTTATTAAATCGTTACTTACTATTTATTAAATCGTTACATACTATTTATTAAATCGTTACTTACTATTTATTAAATCGTTACTTACTATTTATTAAATCGTTACTTACTATTTATTAAATCGTTACTTACTATTTATTAAATCGTTACATACTATTTATTAAATCGTTACTTACTATTTATTAAATCGTTACTTACTATTTATTAAATCGTTACTTACTATTTATTAAATCGTTACTTACTATTTGTTAAATCGTTACATACTATTTATTAAATCGTTACTTACTATTTATTAAATCGTTACTTACTATTTATTAATTTGTTACTTACTGGTTATTAAATTGTTACTTACTAGTCATTAAATTGTTACTTACTAGTTATTAAATTGTTACTTACTAGTTCTTAAATTGTTACTTACTAGTTTCTAAATTGTTTCTTACTATTTATTAAATTGTTACTTACTATTTATTAAATTGTTACTTACTATTTATTAAATTGTTACTTACTATTTATTAAATTGTTACTTACTATTTATTAAATCGTTACTTACTATTTATTAAATTGTTACTTACTATTTATTAAATCGTTACTTACTATTTATTAAATCGTTACTTACTATTTATTAAATCGTTACTTACTATTTATTAAATTGTTACTTACTATTTATTAAATCGTTACTTACTATTTATTAAATCGTTACTTACTATTTATTAAATTGTTACTTACTATTTATTAAATTTTTACTTACTATTTATTACATTGTTACTCACTACTTATTAAATTGTTACTTACTATTTATTAAATCGTTACTTACTATTTATTAAATCGTTACTTACTGTTTATTAAATCGTTACTTACTATTTATTAAATCATTACATACTATTTATTAAATCGTTACTTACTATTTATTAAATCGTTACTTACTATTTATTAAATCGTTACTTACTATTTATTAAATCGTTACTTACTATTTATTAAATCGTTACATACTATTTATTAAATCGTTACTTACTATTTATTAAATCGTCACTTACTATTTATTAAATTGTTACTTACTAGTTATTAAATTGTTACTTACTAGTTATTAAATTGTTACTTACTATTTATTAAATTGTTACTTACTATTTATTAAATTGTTACTTACTATTTATTAAATTGTTACTTACTATTTATTAAATTGTTACTTACTATTTATTAAATTGTTACTTACTATTTATTAAATCGTTACATACTATTTATTAAATCGTTACTCACTATTCATTAAATCGTTACTTACTGTTTATTAAATCGTTACATACTATTTATTAAATCGTTACTTACTATTTATTAAATCGTTACTTACTATTTATTAAATTGTTACATACTATTTATTAAATCGTTACTTACTATTTATTAAATCGTTACTTACTATTTATTAAATCGTTACATACTATTTATTAAATCGTTACCTACTATTTATTAAATCGTTACCTACTATTTATTAAATCGTTACGTACTAGTTTCTAAATTGTTTCTTACTATTTATTAAATTGTTACTTACTATTTATTAAATTGTTACTTACTATTTATTAAATTGTTACTTACTATTTATTAAATTGTTACTTACTATTTATTAAATCGTTACTTACTATTTATTAAATTGTTACTTACTATTTATTAAATCGTTACTTACTATTTATTAAATCGTTACTTACTATTTATTAAATCGTTACTTACTATTTATTAAATTGTTACTTACTATTTATTAAATCGTTACTTACTATTTATTAAATCGTTACTTACTATTTATTAAATTGTTACTTACTATTTATTAAATTTTTACTTACTATTTATTAAATTGTTACTCACTACTTATTAAATTGTTACTTACTATTTATTAAATCGTTACTTACTATTTATTAAATCGTTACTTACTGTTTATTAAATCGTTACTTACTATTTATTAAATCATTACATACTATTTATTAAATCGTTACTTACTATTTATTAAATCGTTACTTACTATTTATTAAATCGTTACTTACTATTTATTAAATCGTTACTTACTATTTATTAAATCGTTACATACTATTTATTAAATCGTTACTTACTATTTATTAAATCGTCACTTACTATTTATTAAATTGTTACTTACTAGTTATTAAATTGTTACTTACTAGTTATTAAATTGTTACTTACTAGTTATTAAATTGTTACTTACTAGTTCTTAAATTGTTACTTACTAGTTTCTAAATTGTTACTTACTATTTATTAAATTGTTACTTACTATTTATTAAATTGTTACTTACTATTTATTAAATTGTTACTTACTACTTATTAAATTGTTACTTACTATTTATTAAATCGTTACTTACTATTTATTAAATCGTTACTTACTATTTATTAAATCGTTACTTACTATTTATTAAATCGTTACATACTATTTATTAAATCGTTACTTACTATTTATTAAATCGTTACTTACTATTTATTAAATCGTTACTTACTATTTATTAAATCGTTACTTACTATTTATTAAATCGTTACATACTATTTATTAAATCGTTACTTACTATTTATTAAATCGTTACTTACTATTTATTAAATCGTTACTTACTATTTATTAAATCGTTACTTACTATTTGTTAAATCGTTACATACTATTTATTAAATCGTTACTTACTATTTATTAAATCGTTACTTACTATTTATTAATTTGTTACTTACTGGTTATTAAATTGTTACTTACTAGTCATTAAATTGTTACTTACTAGTTATTAAATTGTTACTTACTAGTTCTTAAATTGTTACTTACTAGTTTCTAAATTGTTTCTTACTATTTATTAAATTGTTACTTACTATTTATTAAATTGTTACTTACTATTTATTAAATTGTTACTTACTATTTATTAAATTGTTACTTACTATTTATTAAATCGTTACATACTATTTATTAAATCGTTACTCACTATTCATTAAATCGTTACTTACTGTTTATTAAATCGTTACATACTATTTATTAAATCGTTACTTACTATTTATTAAATCGTTACTTACTATTTATTAAATTGTTACATACTATTTATTAAATCGTTACTTACTATTTATTAAATCGTTACTTACTATTTATTAAATCGTTACATACTATTTATTAAATCGTTACCTACTATTTATTAAATCGTTACCTACTATTTATTAAATCGTTACGTACTAGTTATTAAATCGTTACTTACTATTTATTAAATTGTTACTTACTATATATTAAATTGTTTCTTACTATTTATTAAATTGTTACTTACTATTTATGAAATTGTTACTTACTATTTATTAAACTGTTACTTACTATTTATTAAATCGTTACCTACTATTTATTAAATCGTTACTTACTATTTATTAAATCGTTACGTACTAGTTATTAAATCGTTACCTACTATTTATTAAATCGTTACTTACTATTTATTAAATTGTTACATACTATTTATTAAATCGTTACCTACTATTTATTAAATCGTTACCTACTATTTATTAAATCGTTACTTACTATTTATTAAATCGTTACTTACTAGTTATTAAATCCTTACTTACTAGTTATTAAATCGTTACTTACTACTTATTAAATCGTTACTTTCTTGTTATTAACTCGTTACTTACTAGTTATTAAATTGTTACTTACTAGTTATTAAATTGTTACTTACTATTTATTAATTTGTTACTTACAATTTATTATATTGTTACTTACTATTTATTATATTGTTACTTACTATTTATTATATTGTTACTTACCATTTATTATATTGTTACTTGCTATTTATTAAATTGTTACTTGCTATTTATTAAATTGTTACTTACTATTTATTAAATTGTTACTTACTATTTATTAAATTGTTTCTTACTATTTATTAAATTGTTACTTACTATTTATTAAATTGTTACTTACTATTTATTAAATTGTTACTTACTATTTATTAAATCGTTACTTACTATTTATTAAATCGTTACTTACTATTTATTAAATTGTTACTTACTAGTTATTAAATTGTTACTTACTAGTTATTAAATTGTTACTTACTAGTTATTAAATTGTTACTTACTAGTTACTAAATTGTCACTTACTAGTTATTAAATTGTTACTTACTATTTATTAAATTGTTACTTACTAGTTATTAAATTGTTACTTACTAGTTATTAAATTGTTACTTACTAGTTCTTAAATTGTTACTTACTAGTTTCTAAATTGTTACTTACTATTTATTAAATTGTTACTTACTATTTATTAAATTGTTACTTACTATTTATTAAATTGTTACTTACTACTTATTAAATTGTTACTTACTATTTATTAAATCGTTACTTACTATTTATTAAATCGTTACTTACTATTTATTAAATCGTTACTTACTATTTATTAAATCGTTACATACTATTTATTAAATCGTTACTTACTATTTATTAAATCGTTACTTACTATTTATTAAATCGTTACTTACTATTTATTAAATCGTTACTTACTATTTATTAAATCGTTACATACTATTTATTAAATCGTTACTTACTATTTATTAAATCGTTACTTACTATTTATTAAATCGTTACTTACTATTTATTAAATCGTTACTTACTATTTGTTAAATCGTTACATACTATTTATTAAATCGTTACTTACTATTTATTAAATCGTTACTTACTATTTATTAATTTGTTACTTACTGGTTATTAAATTGTTACTTACTAGTCATTAAATTGTTACTTACTAGTTATTAAATTGTTACTTACTAGTTCTTAAATTGTTACTTACTAGTTTCTAAATTGTTTCTTACTATTTATTAAATTGTTACTTACTATTTATTAAATTGTTACTTACTATTTATTAAATTGTTACTTACTATTTATTAAATTGTTACTTACTATTTATTAAATCGTTACTTACTATTTATTAAATTGTTACTTACTATTTATTAAATCGTTACTTACTATTTATTAAATCGTTACTTACTATTTATTAAATCGTTACTTACTATTTATTAAATTGTTACTTACTATTTATTAAATCGTTACTTACTATTTATTAAATCGTTACTTACTATTTATTAAATTGTTACTTACTATTTATTAAATTTTTACTTACTATTTATTAAATTGTTACTCACTACTTATTAAATTGTTACTTACTATTTATTAAATCGTTACTTACTATTTATTAAATCGTTACTTACTGTTTATTAAATCGTTACTTACTATTTATTAAATCATTACATACTATTTATTAAATCGTTACTTACTATTTATTAAATCGTTACTTACTATTTATTAAATCGTTACTTACTATTTATTAAATCGTTACTTACTATTTATTAAATCGTTACATACTATTTATTAAATAGTTACTTACTATTTATTAAATCGTCACTTACTATTTATTAAATTGTTACTTACTAGTTATTAAATTGTTACTTACTAGTTATTAAATTGTTACTTACTAGTTACTAAATTGTTACTTACTAGTTCTTAAATTGTTACTTACTAGTTTCTAAATTGTTACTTACTATTTATTAAATTGTTACTTACTATTTATTAAATTGTTACTTACTATTTATTAAATTGTTACTTACTACTTATTAAATTGTTACTTACTATTTATTAAATCGTTACTTACTATTTATTAAATCGTTACTTACTATTTATTAAATCGTTACTTACTATTTATTAAATCGTTACATACTATTTTTTAAATCGTTACTTACTATTTATTAAATCGTTACTTACTATTTATTAAATCGTTACTTACTATTTATTAAATCGTTACTTACTATTTATTAAATCGTTACATACTATTTATTAAATCGTTACTTACTATTTATTAAATCGTTACTTACTATTTATTAAATCGTTACTTACTATTTATTAAATCGTTACTTACTATTTGTTAAATCGTTACCTACTATTTATTAAATCGTTACGTACTAGTTATTAAATCGTTACTTACTATTTATTAAATTGTTACTTACTATATATTAAATTGTTTCTTACTATTTATTAAATTGTTACTTACTATTTATGAAATTGTTACTTACTATTTATTAAACTGTTACTTACTATTTATTAAATCGTTACCTACTATTTATTAAATCGTTACTTACTATTTATTAAATCGTTACGTACTAGTTATTAAATCGTTACCTACTATTTATTAAATCGTTACTTACTATTTATTAAATCGTTACTTTCTATTTATTAAATCGATACTTACTAGTTATTAAATCGTTACTTACTATTTATTAAATCGTTACATACTATTTATTAAATCGTTACTTACTATTTATTAAATCGTTACTTACTATTTATTAAATTGTTACTTACTAGTTATTAAATTGTTACTTACTAGTTATTAAATTGTTACTTACTAGTTATTAATTTGTTACTTACAATTTATTATATTGTTACTTACTATTTATTATATTGTTACTTACTATTTATTATATTTTTACTAACCATTTATTATATTGTTACTTGCTATTTATTAAATTGTTACTTGCTATTTATTAAATTGTTACTTACTATTTATTCAATTGTTACTTACTATTTATTAAATTGTTTCTTACTATTTATTAAATTGTTACTTACTATTTATTAAATTGTTACTTACTATTTATTAAATTGTTACTTACTATTTATTAAATACTTACTTACTATTTATTAAATTGTTACTTACTATTTATTAAACTGTTACTTACTATTTATTAAATCGTTACCTACTATTTATTAAATCGTTACTTACTATTTATTAAATCGTTACGTACTAGTTATTAAATCGTTACTTACTACTTATTAAATCGATACTTTCTAGTTATTAAATCGTTACTTACTAGTTATTAAATCGTTACTTACTATTTATTAAATTGTCACTTACTAGTTATTAAATTGTTACTTACTATTTATTAAATGGTTACTTACTATTTATTAAATTGTTACTTACTGTTTATTAAATTGTTACTTACTATTTATTAAATTGTTACTTACTATTTATTAAATTGTTACTTACTACTTATTAAATTGTTACTTACTATTTATTAAATCGTTTCTTACTATTTATTAAATCGTTACTTACTATTTATTAAATCGTTACTTACTATTTATTAAATCGTTACATACTATTTATTAAATCGTTACTTACTATTTATTAAATCGTTACTTACTATTTATTAAATCGTTACTTACTATTTATTAAATCGTTACATATTATTTATTAAATCGTTACTTACTATTTATTAAATCGTTACTTACTATTTATTAAATCGTTACTTACTATTTATTAAATCGTTACTTACTATTTGTTAAATCGTTACATACTATTTATTAAATCGTTACTTACTATTTATTAAATCGTTACTTACTATTTATTAATTTGTTACTTACTGGTTATTAAATTGTTACTTACTAGTCATTAAATTGTTACTTACTAGTTATTAAATTGTTACTTACTAGTTCTTAAATTGTTACTTACTAGTTTCTAAATTGTTTCTTACTATTTATTAAATTGTTACTTACTATTTATTAAATTGTTACTTACTATTTATTAAATTGTTACTTACTATTTATTAAATTGTTACTTACTATTTATTAAATCGTTACATACTATTTATTAAATCGTTACTCACTATTCATTAAATCGTTACTTACTGTTTATTAAATCGTTACATACTATTTATTAAATCGTTACTTACTATTTATTAAATCGTTACTTACTATTTATTAAATTGTCACATACTATTTATTAAATCGTTACTTACTATTTATTAAATCGTTACTTACTATTTATTAAATCGTTACATACTATTTATTAAATCGTTACCTACTATTTATTAAATCGTTACCTACTATTTATTAAATCGTTACGTACTAGTTATTAAATCGTTACTTACTATTTATTAAATTGTTACTTACTATATATTAAATTGTTTCTTACTATTTATTAAATTGTTACTTACTATTTATGAAATTGTTACTTACTATTTATTAAACTGTTACTTACTATTTATTAAATCGTTACCTACTATTTATTAAATCGTTACTTACTATTTATTAAATCGTTACGTACTAGTTATTAAATCGTTACCTACTATTTATTAAATCGTTACTTACTATTTATTAAATCGTTACTTTCTATTTATTAAATCGTTACTTACTAGTTATTAAATCGTTACTTACTATTTATTAAATCGTTACTTACTATTTATTCAATTGTTACTTACTAGTTATTAAATTGTTACTTACTAGTTATTAAATTGTTACTTGCTAGTTATTAAATTGTTACTTACTAGTTATTAAATTGTTACTTACTAGTTATTAAATTGTTACTTAGTATTTATTAAATGGTTACTTACTATTTATTAAATTGTTACTTACTATTTATTACATTGTTACTTACTATTTATTAGATTGTTTCTTACTATTTATTAAATTGATAATTACTATTTATTAAATTGTTACTTACTATTTATTAAATTGTTACATACTATTTATTAAATCGTTACTTACTATTTATTAAATCGTTACGTACTATTTATTAAATCGTTACATACTATTTATTAAATCGTTACCTACTATTTATTAAATCGTAACCTACTATTTATTAAATCGTTACCTACTATTTATTAAATCGTTACCTACTATTTATTAAATCGTTACTTACTATTTATTAAATCGTTACTTACTAGTTATTAAATCCTTACTTACTAGTTATTAAATCGTTACTTACTACTTATTAAATCGTTACTTTCTTGTTATTAACTCGTTACTTACTAGTTATTAAATCGTCTCTTACTATTTATTAAATCGTTACTTACTATTTATTAAATTGTTACTTACTAGTTATTAAATTGTTACTTACTAGTTATTAAATTGTTTCTTACTATTTATTAAATTGTTACTTACTATTTATTAAATTGTTACTTACTATTTATTAAATTGTTACTTACTATTTATTAAATCGTTACTTACTATTTATTAAATCGTTACTTACTATTTATTAAATTGTTACTTACTAGTTATTAAATTGTTACTTACTAGTTATTAAATTGTTACTTACTAGTTATTAAATTGTTACTTACTAGTTACTAAATTGTCACTTACTAGTTATTAAATTGTTACTTACTATTTATTAAATGGTTACTGTTCGCGAAAGAGCTCGCGATGAGCGTGAGATGCCGGTGAGGTTATGTAAAGAACGCACAGTATTTATGAGCAATGTTTATTGTACACTCGCTGAGTGAGTCCGAACATAAAATAATTATGAGTGAGAATGAGCGGATGCACGTTGTGCAGAGAGTGTACAGTTCCTGTCTCGTTGAGACGAATCGCAAAACGACGCACACGTGGCCGCGTAACTGACCACGATCCACAATCGATACACGACGAGTCTGAGCACGAGATATTGAATTGAGCGGTGAGATACAAAACGGTTGAGCGTTAGCACGAGCAGAACAATGAGCCTTCACGAGTTACTTGAGAAAAACGTTCAGTAAAACCGACGCGTCTACCTTCGTACTCTGCGTGAACAAGAGCAATCGCAATATGGCCGATCGATTTCTGTTAGTCATCTTCTCCAAAAGTCTGGAGGATCGAGCGACGTGGGGAAATGCGATTGGCTGAGCATTCTGTCGCTGACACCTGATTGGTCGATCGATTGTGGATCGGGCTTGTCGATCCGCTGTCCAGGAGGTGCTGCGATGAGTTGGGTGTGGCGGAGATCGGAACTACCGAATCTCAAACATGCTCCCGGCCTCAACAGCTGGAAGAAGATGTTGATGATGAATCTGTAACATTCAAAACAGCCAATTTTGCGATTGGCCTGGTTAAGATGGTAGTGGCGGTCTTGAGCGTCACCACCCTGGTCAGTCCATCCTTCCCTGAGTGAAGGGTGAGAACCCGAGCAAGTGGCCACTTGCTAGGGGGAAACCGCTCACCGGTGATGAGCACCAGAGAGCCGACCTTGATGGCGTTGGATGGATGATGCCACTTCGAGATTGAGAGCTGACGTTGCAGATAATGAGCAACTGAGTTTGGTGATCTTGAGAGCCCTGAGTGAACATCCTCTTGAGCGTGGCATCGGCTCCGATGAAGTTGGTGCCACAATCTGAGTAGAGTGAGTGAGGGATTCCTCTCCGTGAGATGAAACGCCTGTACGTTGCTATGAAACCTTCTGTGGAGTAGTCTGTGACTAGTTCGAGATGAACAGCTGAGGTGGTGAGACAGACGAACACACAGATCCATCCCTTGTGAGTCTTGGCGCCTCGCCCTTTCCACGTCCTTAAGGTGATAGGACCAGCATAGTCCAGTCCAGTGTTGGTGAATGGGCGTATGGGTGTGACTCGTGAAAGAGGTAGTTGGCCCATCAGTTGATGGGCACGGATCCCCCTTTGCCGAGCACACACAACACACCGTAGAATGTGAGATTTCACTGGAGCTCGACCACCGATGATCCAGTAGGTCTGTCTGATTTGAGCGAGCGTGAGCTGAGTCCCTCCATGGAGAGTTTCTCGGTGAGCTTGATCTATAATCAGATCGGACAGACGTGAGTGACGAGGCAAAATTGCAGGATGCTTACTTCCATATGCAAGGTGAGCGTTGTTGAGTCGGCCCCCGACTCGGATCACTCCTTCTTGGTCGATAAAGGCCGTGAGCCTGTTGAAGGTGTGAGAAGATGGCAGCGTCGCGCCAGAGCTGAGCGTCCTTATTTCGTGTGCGAAGTAAAGGGACTGCGTCGCTTTAATCCAGAAGATCCTGGCCCTCTCCAGATCCTCGGGCGACTGAACGATGAGTGGTAAGGAAATCGTTGACCTCCTTAAATGTGACAGAATTCTGAAACAAACTGAAGTGATACGAAAGAGTTTGTTGAGAGATGAGTATTTGTAAATGAGGTCCCAGTGATATTCGAGTTTTCGAATGTTGAGCAGATTTGAGATTCCAGGACGAGCTTCCTGCATGCTTGGACTGTCCTTCAATGTAGGTTGAGAGGGCCATGAGTCACTGGGTTGAGTGAGCCAAGATGGTTCCGTCCACCAAAGCTCATGGTGTTCAAGCTGATGTGTTGTTAGGCCTCGAGAGGCACAGTCAGCTGGATTCGCCGTTCCAGGAACGTGTCTCCAATGTGCGCGTGGGGTGAGCTCTTGAATTTGGGAGACACGATTCCGTACATAATCCTTCCAGCGTGAAGCATGTGATTTGATCCATGAGAGTGATATTTGAGAGTCCGTCCACAGATGAGTTGTAGAAATGTTGAGTTGAAGAGTAGCTTGAACATACTTCGTGAGCTTTGCCAGCATTAAAGCTGCAGTGAGTTCGAGCCTTGGGATTGTGAGTTTCTTGAGTGGTGCTACCTTGGTTTTGGAGCACACTAGTGTCGACACTTTGTGAGCTGTGGACGGTGTGGACACGATAATGTAAATTACCGCTGCCATGGCGAGCTGAGAGGCATCAGAGAATCCATGTAATTCCACTGTCGAGTAGGAGAAGGTAAGGAAGGAACCACCTTGGTATTGAGAGTCTGGCCAGACTTGTTAGATCTTCTCTGATGGTGAGCCAGTGAGCAGTGACTTGGGAAGGCAGTGGGTCGTCCCAGTTCAGTTAGTGCAGCCACAATTCCTGCAAAAGTGCTTTTGCCCGAATGATGACTGGAGCTAAGAAGCCGATTGGATCAAATATCTTTGCTACTTCAGAGAGAATGAGACGTTTAGTGAGCCTTGAGTCGCTGAGAGGTTTTGTCGAGAATGAGAAGTTGTCAGTGAGAGCGTTCCATTGTAATCCGAGGATTTTGGTATTGCAGTCGTCAAGTGCTATGAACGAGTTGCTAGCTCGCACGTCATGAGAAATTGATTCAAGCAATGGAGGGTAGGTTGATTGCCACTTGGCAAGTGGAAAACCTCCCGCCTTGCACAGGTCATTTAATTGTTGAGCAATTGTAATGAACGTCTCACCTGTATCGGCGCCGCCGAATATGTCGTCGACGTATCTAGCATGAGTGATTGACGGTACTGCCAGGGGAAAACGATGTCCTTCGTCTTCGACCAACTGCAGTAGTACTCTGACAGCGAGAAACGGCGCAGCCTTGGTTCCATAAGTGACCGTAGTGAGTTTGTAGGGCACCTCCTTTGAATCCTCGTCAATCCACAGTATCCTCTGGAGGTCCTGGTCGTCTTCGTAAACCTTGATTTGTCTGTACATTTTTGTCACGTCTGTGGCGAAAATGTACTTGTGCTGGCGAATCCACAGCAGCACATCCGTGATGTTGAGTAGAAGGTTCGCACCAGTGTGCATGAGATCGTTGATAGAGTGCCCCGTTGTGGTCGGGCTTGAGCCATTGAAGACGACCCTCAACTTCGTGGTCTGACTGTCGAGCTTGAGTACTCCATGATGTGGAAGATAGAAAACAGAGTGAGTATTAGGTGAGAGTGAGGGAGCTCTTACCATATGATGGAGTGCCTCATATTCCTTCATGAACCCTTGGTAGAGATTGCGATATTCAGAATCTTTGTTGAGCTTGTTGAGTGTTCGCTTCAGACAGGCATGGGCTGTCTGGTAGGAATTGCCCAACAGACTTCGAGATGACTTGAGAGGGATGCGTACGATGTACCTTCCTGTAGAATCACGAGTGTGTGTCGCCCGAAAGTGATCCTCACATTCTTGTTTTTCAGGGGTGAGCTTTGAGGGCGTATCTGTCGGGAGCTCTTCTTGAATCCAGAATTTTTCCAATAAATCTTGTATTGTTCTGTCGCTGTGCTGCATGACTGCAGCTGTGTGCGACGAGCTGAATTGAGACTGAGGTGTTTTAACTGGCCCAAGAACGAGCCACCCAAAGTTTGAGAATTGGGCAATTGGCATTGAAGGGTCACCCCTTTTGAGGTTAGGTTTTATGATTTTTCCATATGAGTCTGCACCAATAATTATGTCAATAGGCCTAGGTTTTAGAAAATCTGGATCAGCTAACCTTAACCTGGTGAGATGTGGCCATTCTTGACGTGGCGCTTCAACGGATGGTAGACTGGATGTGAGAGTTCGCAGAACATAAGCTTGAGTGGAGACCGTGGAGGAGTCGTAGCTTGATCGTAGAGTGATTGACAAGACGCCTCGAGTGTGAGTAGTTTTGTTGCCTCCAATGCCAATAATTGAGATGGATGAGTGGGTTCTTTGAAGGTTAAGTTGAGTGATGAGCTCCTCCTTGATGAAGGTGAGCTCTGAGCCTGAGTCGATGAGTAGCCTGACTGGCAGCGAGACCACAGGTGAGACGAGCTGTGCGTTAGCTGTTACTAACAGGGTGAGCATAAGCGAGGTTGCGTGGCAACCAGTGGCTGGGTGAGATAGAGACGTATGAGTGTGACCGGTTGTGCTTGAGCTTGGTGATTTGGGTGAGAGTGAGTTGACGACTGCACCAACGCTTCAGAAATCAGTGTCATCTTCTGACTTCTTCCCTTCCGTTGGAGGGGCTTGTTGAGCAGAGCTGGGCTCGGTCATCGACCTGGGCTTAGCTTGAGTTGAGCCTTGAGCAACCGTAGGTTGAGAAGGGTGCAGCATCGAATGGTGCTTGGCCCCACAAATCTTGCACCGGTGCGCCAATCTGCACACATCTGTGTCGTGTCGACCACAGCAGTTCTTGCAGAGTGATCGAGCGACGATGAAGTTCCGGCGCTCGGTCACTGGCGATTCCCTAAACTTAGGGCACATGACCATGAAGTGGTCGCCGTGGCACCAGTCGCATGGATATTGCGACGTCTGAGCTTTTGACGCCGGTTGAGCCTGCTTTTTTGTCTGCGTCGCAGGGTGAGCGGTAGACCTCCTCTGAGATGAGCGAGCAGTGGAGGTTGAAGGGGTCGCTGGCTTCTTCGACGTGGCCTCCATCTGTTCTAAGGCGCCACCTTTGGTTTCGACGAACGCCAGTAGGTCCTGATACCGAGGGCAATCCGGTGAGTTGGCCAGCGATGTCTCCCAGGCCTCTCGCGTGACCTTGTCCAAGCTATTGATGAGAATGTGCACTAGGAGGCAATTGTGCATCTCCTTGTCAGCACCCAGAGCGATGAGCGTCTCGTTGACCTCGTTTATGGTGGCAGCCAGGTCGTGGAGAGCAGGCGCTGATCGGGTTGAAATCGGCGAGATGGAGAGCAGCTTGTCAAGCTGCTCCTTGATGAGTAGCCGCTTGTTGGAGAATCGCTTCTCCAAATATTCCCAAGCGGCTGGGAAGGATGAGCCTCGCAGAGGGAAGGCATTGACCCGCCTGTCAGGCTCGCTCTCAGGTAGTACAGGCGGTCAGTATCCCCGAGTCGTGAGTCCTTAATAATGAGCGAGGTGAATAACTCACTGATAGCGGGCCACTCGACGAACTTGCCCCCAAATTTGGGGATGGCTAAATCTGGAATCTTGGCCGCTCTGCTGCTCATCTTCCCTGAGATTGTGTCGGTGTGAGTGGATGAGCTGAGTTGAGCTGAATTTGAGCGTTGAGAAATGATATGTTTGAGTGCCCTTTTGAGTTGAGCCACGAGAGTCGTCTCACGACCCAGGATATCTGAGGCGAAGTACTCGTGCGAGAGGCACTTGACGGGCCAAAATTCCTCTAGGTGAGCGTGCTCGGAGAGGAACGCTTTGTGCAGCTCTGTTATGCTGTCCAGCAGCGACTGCACCTCGCCGAGGGACGTCGTCTTTGAGTCCTTCGGAATTTCGTCCTGCAGGCCTTGTAGTGCCTCAAATCGACTGACCTGCGATCTCGACTTGATGACGAGCGGAGCAGGTATCGTCGCTGGGGACGAGGATCTCGTCCTGCCGGCTGGTTGAGCCGGTTGGTGTAGTTGTTCTCTCCGTCAGACATGATGAGCACTGAGCGATGAGAGTGAACTGTTCTGGGTGAGCACTGCACAGAACTTCACACAACACTCCGGCTCGAAGGACCAAAAAATGTTCGCGAAAGAGCTCGCGATGAGCGTGAGATGCCGGTGAGGTTATGTAAAGAACGCACAGTATTTATGAGCAATGTTTATTGTACACTCGCTGAGTGAGTCCGAACATAAAAGAATTATGAGTGAGAATGAGCGGATGCACGTTGTGCAGAGAGTGTACAGTTCCTGTCTCGTTGAGACGAATCGCAAAACGACGCACACGTGGCCGCGTAACTGACCACGATCCACAATCGATACACGACGAGTCTGAGCACGAGATATTGAATTGAGCGGTGAGATACAAAACGGTTGAGCGTTAGCACGAGCAGAACAATGAGCCTTCCCTATTTATTAAATTGTTTCTTACTATTTATTAAATTGTTACTTACTATTTATTAAATTGTTACTTACTATTTATTAAATTGTTACTTACTATTTATTAAATACTTACTTACTATTTATTAAATTGTTACTTACTATTTATTAAACTGTTACTTACTATTTATTAAATCGTTACCTACTATTTATTAAATCGTTACTTACTATTTATTAAATCGTTACGTACTAGTTATTAAATCGTTACTTACTACTTATTAAATCGATACTTTCTAGTTATTAAATCGTTACTTACAAGTTATTAAATCGTTACTTACTATTTATTAAATCGTTACTTACTATTTATTAAATTGTTACTTACTAGTTATTAAATTGTTACTTACTAGTTATTAAATTGTTACTTACTAGTTATTAAATTGTTACTTACTAGTTACTAAATTGTCACTTACTAGTTATTAAATTGTTACTTACTATTTATTAAATGGTTACTTACTATTTATTAAATTGTTACTTACTGTTTATTAAATTGTTACTTACTATTTATTAAATTGTTACTTACTATTTATTAAATTGTTACTTACTATTTATTAAATTGTTACTTACTAGTTTCTAAATTGTATCTTACTATTTATTAAATTGTTACTTACTATTTATTAAATTGTTACTTACTATTTATTAAATTGTTACTTACTATTTATTAAATAGTTACTTACTATTTATTAAATTGTTACTTACTACTTATTAAATTGTTACTTACTATTTATTAAATCGTTACTTACTACTTATTAAATTGTTACTTACTATTTATTAAATCGTTACTTACTATTTATTAAATCGTTACTTACTATTTATTAAATTGTTACTTACTATTTATTAAACTGTTACTTACTATTTATTAAATCGTTACCTACTATTTATTAAATCGTTACTTACTATTTATTAAATCGTTACTTACAATTTATTAAATTGTTACATACTATTTATTAAATTGTTACTTACTACTTATTAAATTGTTACTTACAATTCATTAAATTGTTACTTACTATTTATTAAATTGTTACTTACTATTTATTAAATTGTTACTTACTATTTATTAAATTGTTACTTACTATTTATTAAATCGTTACTTACTATTTATTAAATCGTTACTTACTATTTATTAAATCGTTACATACTATTTATTAGCTCGTTACTTACTATTTATTAAATCGTTACATACTATTTATTAAATCGTTACTTACTATTTATTAAATCGTTACTTACTGTTTATTAAATTGTTACATACTAGTTATTAAATTGTTACTTACTATTTATTAAATTGTTACTTACTACGTATTAAATTGTTACTTACAATTCATTAAATTGTTACTTACTATTTATTAAATTGTTACTTACTATTTATTAAATTGTTACTTACTATTTATTAAATTGTTACTTACTATTTATTAAATCGTTACTTACTATTTATTAAATCGTTACTTACTATTTATTAAATCGTTACATACTATTTATTAAACTGTTACTTACTATTTATTAAATCGTTACCTACTATTTATTAAATCGTTACTTACTATTTATTAAATCGTTACTTACAATTTATTAAATTGTTACATACTATTTATTAAATTGTTACTTACTACTTATTAAATTGTTACTTACAATTCATTAAATTGTTACATACTATTTATTAAATTGTTACTTACTATTTATTAAATTGTTACTTACTATTTATTAAATTGTTACTTACTATTTATTAAATCGTTACTTACTATTTGTTAAATCGTTACATACTATTTATTAAATCGTTACTTACTATTTATTAAATCGTTACTTACTATTTATTAATTTGTTACTTACTGGTTATTAAATTGTTACTTACTATTTATTAATTTGTTACTTACTGGTTATTAAATTGTTACTTACTAGTCATTAAATTGTTACTTACTAGTTATTAAATTGTTACATACTAGTTCTTAAATTGTTACTTACTAGTTTCTAAATTGTTTCTTACTATTTATTAAATTGTTACTTACTATTTATTAAATAGTTACTTACTATTTATTAAATTGTTACTTACTACTTATTAAATTGTTACTTACTATTTATTAAATCGTTACTTACTACTTATTAAATTGTTACTTACTATTTATTAAATGGTTACTTACTATTTATTAAATTGTTACTTACTGTTTATTAAATTGTTACTTACTATTTATTAAATTGTTACTTACTATTTATTAAATTGTTACTTACTATTTATTAAATTGTTACTTACTATTTATTAAATTGTTACTTACTATTTATTAAATTGTTACATACTATTTATTAAAATGTTACTTACTATTTATTAAATTGTTACTTCCTATTTATTAAATTGTTACTTACTATTTATTAGATTGTTTCTTACTATTTATTAAATTGATACTTACTATTTATTAAATTGTTACTTACTATTTATTAAATTGTTACATACTATTTATTAAATCGTTCCTTACAATTTATTAAATCGTTACTTACTATTTATTAAATCGTTACATACTATTTATAAAATCGTTACCTACTATTTATTAAATCGTTACCTACTATTTATTAAATCGTTACCTACTATTTATTAAATCGTTACCTACTATTTATTAAATCGTTACTTAGTATTTATTAAATCGTTACTTACTAGTTATGAAATCGTTACTTACTAGTTATTAAATCGTTATTTACTACTTATTAAATCGTTACTTTCTTGTTATTAAATCGTTACTTACTATTTATTAAATTGTTACTTACTATTTATTAAATCGTTACATACTATTTATTAAATCGTTACTCACTATTCATTAAATCGTTACTTACTGTTTATTAAATCGTTACATACTATTTATTAAATCGTTACTTACTATTTATTAAATCGTTACTTACTATTTATTAAATTGTTACATACTATTTATTAAATCGTTACTTACTATTTATTAAATCGTTACTTACTATTTATTAAATCGTTACATACTATTTATTAAATCGTTACCTACTATTTATTAAATCGTTACCTACTATTTATTAAATCGTTACGTACTAGTTATTAAATCGTTACTTACTATTTATTAAATTGTTACTTACTATATATTAAATTGTTTCTTACTATTTATTAAATTGTTACTTACTATTTATGAAATTGTTACTTACTATTTATTAAACTGTTACTTACTATTTATTAAATCGTTACCTACTATTTATTAAATCGTTACTTACTATTTATTAAATCGTTACGTACTAGTTATTAAATCGTTACCTACTATTTATTAAATCGTTACTTACTATTTATTAAATCGTTACTTTCTATTTATTAAATCGTTACTTACTAGTTATTAAATCGTTACTTACTATTTATTAAATCGTTACTTACTATTTATTCAATTGTTACTTACTAGTTATTAAATTGTTACTTACTAGTTATTAAATTGTTACTTGCTAGTTATTAAATTGTTACTTACTAGTTATTAAATTGTTACTTACTAGTTATTAAATTGTTACTTAGTATTTATTAAATGGTTACTTACTATTTATTAAATTGTTCCTTACTATTTATTACATTGTTACTTACTATTTATTAGATTGTTTCTTACTATTTATTAAATTGATAATTACTATTTATTAAATTGTTACTTACTATTTATTAAATTGTTACATACTATTTATTAAATCGTTACTTACTATTTATTAAATCGTTACGTACTATTTATTAAATCGTTACATACTATTTATTAAATCGTTACCTACTATTTATTAAATCGTAACCTACTATTTATTAAATCGTTACCTACTATTTATTAAATCGTTACCTACTATTTATTAAATCGTTACTTACTATTTATTAAATCGTTACTTACTAGTTATTAAATCCTTACTTACTAGTTATTAAATCGTTACTTACTACTTATTAAATCGTTACTTTCTTGTTATTAACTCGTTACTTACTAGTTATTAAATCGTCTCTTACTATTTATTAAATCGTTACTTACTATTTATTAAATTGTTACTTACTAGTTATTAAATTGTTACTTACTAGTTATTAAATTGTTACTTACAATTTATTATATTGTTACTTACTATTTATTATATTGTTACTTACTATTTATTATATTGTTACTAACCATTTATTATATTGTTACTTGCTATTTATTAAATTGTTACTTGCTATTTATTAAATTGTTACTTACTATTTATTAAATTGTTACTTACTATTTATTAAATTGTTTCTTACTATTTATTAAATTGTTACTTACTATTTATTAAATTGTTACTTACTATTTATTAAATTGTTACTTACTATTTATTAAATACTTACTTACTATTTATTAAATTGTTACTTACTATTTATTAAACTGTTACTTACTATTTATTAAATCGTTACCTACTATTTATTAAATCGTTACTTACTATTTATTAAATCGTTACGTACTAGTTATTAAATCGTTACTTGCTACTTATTAAAACGATACTTTCTAGTTATTAAATCGTTACTTACTAGTTATTAAATCGTTACTTACTATTTATTAAATCGTTACTTACTATTTATTAAATTGTTACTTACTATTTATTAAATCGTTACTTACTATTTATTAAATCGTTACTTACTATTTATTAAATCGTTACTTACTATTTATTAAATCGTTACTTACTATTTGTTAAATCGTTACATACTATTTATTAAATCGTCACTTACTATTTATTAAATTGTTACTTACTAGTTATTAAATTGTTACTTACTAGTTATTAAATTGTTACTTACTAGTTATTAAATTGTTACTTACTAGTTCTTAAATTGTTACTTACTAGTTTCTAAATTGTTACTTACTATTTATTAAATTGTTACTTACTATTTATTAAATTGTTACTTACTATTTATTAAATTGTTACTTACTACTTATTAAATTGTTACTTACTATTTATTAAATCGTTACTTACTATTTATTAAATCGTTACTTACTATTTATTAAATCGTTACTTACTATTTATTAAATCGTTACATACTATTTATTAAATCGTTACTTACTATTTATTAAATCGTTACTTACTATTTATTAAATCGTTACTTACTATTTATTAAATCGTTACTTACTATTTATTAAATCGTTACATACTATTTATTAAATCGTTACTTACTATTTATTAAATCGTTACATACTATTTATTAAATCGTTACTTACTATTTATTAAATCGTTACTTACTATTTATTAAATTGTTACTTACTAGTTATTAAATTGTTACTTACTAGTTATTAAATTGTTACTTACTAGTTATTAATTTGTTACTTACAATTTATTATATTGTTACTTACTATTTATTATATTGTTACTTACTATTTATTATATTGTTACTAACCATTTATTATATTGTTACTTGCTATTTATTAAATTGTTACTTGCTATTTATTAAATTGTTACTTACTATTTATTAAATTGTTACTTACTATTTATTAAATTGTTTCTTACTATTTATTAAATTGTTACTTACTATTTATTAAATTGTTACTTACTATTTATTAAATTGTTACTTACTATTTATTAAATACTTACTTACTATTTATTAAATTGTTACTTACTATTTATTAAACTGTTACTTACTATTTATTAAATCGTTACCTACTATTTATTAAATCGTTACTTACTATTTATTAAATCGTTACGTACTAGTTATTAAATCGTTACTTACTACTTATTAAATCGATACTTTCTAGTTATTAAATCGTTACTTACTAGTTATTAAATCGTTACTTACTATTTATTAAATCGTTACTTACTATTTATTAAATTGTTACTTACTAGTTATTAAATTGTTACTTACTAGTTATTAAATTGTTACTTACTAGTTATTAAATTGTTACTTACTAGTTACTAAATTGTCACTTAATAGTTATTAAATTGTTACTTACTATTTATTAAATGGTTACTTACTATTTATTAAATTGTTACTTACTGTTTATTAAATTGTTACTTACTATTTATTAAATTGTTACTTACTATTTATTAAATTGTTACTTACTATTTATTAAATAGTTACTTACTATTTATTAAATTTTTACTTACTATTTATTAAATTGTTACTCACTACTTATTAAATTGTTACTTAGTATTTATTAAATCGTTACTTACTATTTATTAAATCGTTACTTACTGTTTATTAAATCGTTACTTACTATTTATTAAATCATTACATACTATTTATTAAATCGTTACTTACTATTTATTAAATCGTTACTTACTATTTATTAAATCGTTACTTACTATTTATTAAATCGTTACTTACTATTTATTAAATCGTTATATACTATTTATTAAATCGTTACTTACTATTTATTAAATCGTTACTTACTATTTATTAAATCGTTACTTACTATTTATTAAATCGTTACATACTATTTATTAAATCGTTACATACTATTTATTAAATCGTTACTTACTATTTATTAAATCGTTACTTACTATTTATTAAAACGTTACTTACTATTTATTAAATCGTTACTTACTATTTATTAAATCGTTACATACTATTTATTAAATCGTTACTTACTATTTATTAAATCGTTACTTACTATTTATTAAATCGTTACTTACTATTTATTAAATCGTTACTTACTATTTGTTAAATCGTTACATACTATTTATTAAATCGTTACTTACTATTTATTAAATCGTTACTTACTATTTATTAATTTGTTACTTACTGGTTATTAAATTGTTACTTACTATTTATTAATTTGTTACTTACTGGTTATTAAATTGTTACTTACTAGTCATTAAATTGTTACTTACTAGTTATTAAATTGTTACTTACTAGTTCTTAAATTGTTACTTACTAGTTTCTAAATTGTTTCTTACTATTTAATAAATTGTTACTTACTATTTATTAAATTGTTACTTACTATTTATTAAATTGTTACTTACTATTTATTAAATAGTTACTTACTATTTATTAAATTGTTACTTTCTACTTATTAAATTGTTACTTACTATTTATTAAATCGTTACTTACTATTTATTAAATCGTTACTTACTATTTATTAAATTGTTACTTACTATTTATTAAACTGTTACTTACTATTTATTAAATTGTTACTTACTATTTATTAAATTGTTACTTACTAGTTCTTAAATTGTTACTTACTAGTTTCTAAATTGTTTCTTACTATTTAATAAATTGTTACTTACTATTTATTAAATTGTTACTTACTATTTATTAAATTGTTACTTACTATTTATTAAATAGTTACTTACTATTTATTAAATCGTTACTTACTATTTATTAAATCGTTACTTACTATTTGTTAAATCGTTACATACTATTTATTAAATCGTTACTTACTATTTATTAAATCGTTACTTACTATTTATTAATTTGTTACTTACTGGTTATTAAATTGTTACTTACTATTTATTAATTTGTTACTTACTGGTTATTAAATTGTTACTTACTAGTCATTAAATTGTTACTTACTAGTTATTAAATTGTTACTTACTAGTTCTTAAATTGTTACTTACTAGTTTCTAAATTGTTTCTTACTATTTAATAAATTGTTACTTACTATTTATTAAATTGTTACTTACTATTTATTAAATTGTTACTTACTATTTATTAAATAGTTACTTACTATTTATTAAATTGTTACTTTCTACTTATTAAATTGTTACTTACTATTTATTAAATCGTTACTTACTATTTATTAAATCGTTACTTACTATTTATTAAATTGTTACTTACTATTTATTAAACTGTTACTTACTATTTATTAAATCGTTACTTTCTAGTTATTAAATCGTTACTTACTAGTTATTAAATCGTTACTTACTATTTATTAAATCGTTACTTACTATTTATTAAATTGTTACTTACTAGTTATTAAATTGTTACTTACTAGTTATTAAATTGTTACTTACTAGTTATTAAATTGTTACTTACTAGTTACTAAATTGTCACTTACTAGTTATTAAATTGTTACTTACTATTTATTAATTGGTTACTTCTTACTATTTATTAAATTGTTACTTACTGTTTATTAAATTGTTACTTACTATTTATTAAATTGTTACTTACTATTTATTAAATTGTTACTTACTATTTATTAAATAGTTACTTACTATTTATTAAATTTTTACTTACTATTTATTAAATTGTTACTCACTACTTATTAAATTGTTACTTACTATTTATTAAATCGTTACTTACTATTTATTAAATCGTTACTTACTGTTTATTAAATCGTTACTTACTATTTATTAAATCATTACATACTATTTATTAAATCGTTACTTACTATTTATTAAATCGTTACTTACTATTTATTAAATCGTTACATACTATTTATTAAATCGTTACTTACTATTTATTAAATCGTCACTTACTATTTATTAAATTGTTACTTACTAGTTATTAAATTGTTACTTACTAGTTATTAAATTGTTACTTACTAGTTATTAAATTGTTACTTACTAGTTCTTAAATTGTTACTTACTAGTTTCTAAATTGTTATTTACTAGTTATTAAATTGTTACTTGCTAGTTATTAAATTGTTACTTACTAGTTATTAAATTGTTACTTACTAGTTATTAAATTGTTACTTAGTATTTATTAAATGGTTACTTACTATTTATTAAATTGTTACTTACTGTTTATTAAATTGTTACTTACTATTTATTAAATTGTTACTTACTATTTATTAAATCGTTACTTACTATTTATTAAAACGTTACTTACTATTTATTAAATCGTTACTTACTATTTATTAAATCGTTACTTACTATTTATTAAATTGTTACTTACTACTTATTAAATTGTTACTTACTATTTATTAAATACTTACTTACTATTTATTAAATTGTTACTTACTATTTATTAAACTGTTACTTACTATTTATTAAATCGTTACCTACTATTTATTAAATCGCTACTTACTATTTATTAAATCGTTACGTACTAGTTATTAAATCGTTACTTACTACTTATTAAATCGTTACTTTCTAGTTATTAAATCGTTACTTAATAGTTATTAAATCGTTACTTACTATTTATTAAATCGTTACTTACTATTTATTAAATTGTTACTTACTAGTTATTAAATTGTTACTTACTAGTTATTAAATTGTTACTTACTAGTTATTAAATTGTTACTTACTAGTTACTAAATTGTCACTTACTAGTTATTAAATTGTTACTTACTATTTATTAATTGGTTACTTCTTACTATTTATTAAATTGTTACTTACTGTTTATTAAATTGTTACTTACTATTTATTAAATTGTTACTTACTATTTATTAAATTGTTACTTACTATTTATTAAATAGTTACTTACTATTTATTAAATTTTTACTTACTATTTATTAAATTGTTACTCACTACTTATTAAATTGTTACTTACTATTTATTAAATCGTTACTTACTATTTATTAAATCGTTACTTACTGTTTATTAAATCGTTACTTACTATTTATTAAATCATTACATACTATTTATTAAATCGTTACTTACTATTTATTAAATCGTTACTTACTATTTATTAAATCGTTACTTACTATTTATTAAATCGTTACTTACTATTTATTAAATCGTTACATACTATTTATTAAATCGTTACTTACTATTTATTAAATCGTCACTTACTATTTATTAAATTGTTACTTACTAGTTATTAAATTGTTACTTACTAGTTATTAAATTGTTACTTACTAGTTATTAAATTGTTACTTACTAGTTCTTAAATTGTTACTTACTAGTTTCTAAATTGTTATTTACTAGTTATTAAATTGTTACTTGCTAGTTATTAAATTGTTACTTACTAGTTATTAAATTGTTACTTACTAGTTATTAAATTGTTACTTAGTATTTATTAAATGGTTACTTACTATTTATTAAATTGTTACTTACTGTTTATTAAATTGTTACTTACTATTTATTAAATTGTTACTTACTATTTATTAAATCGTTACTTACTATTTATTAAAACGTTACTTACTATTTATTAAATCGTTACTTACTGTTTATTAAATCGTTACTTACTATTTATTAAATCATTACATACTATTTATTAAATCGTTACTTACTATTTATTAAATCGTTTCTTACTATTTATTAAATCGTTTCTTACTATTTATTAAATCGTTACTTACTATTTATTAAATCGTTACATACTATTTATTAAATCGTCACATACTATTTATTAAATCGTTACTTACTATTTATTAAATCGTTACTTACTATTTATTAATTTGTTACTTACTAGTTATTAAATTGTTACTTACTAGTGATTAAATTGTTACTTACTAGTTATTAAATTGTTACTTACTAGTTCTTCAATTGTTACTTACTAGTTTCTAAATTGTTTCTTACTATTTATTAAATTGTTACTTACTATTTATTAAATTGTTACTTACTATTTATTAAATGGTTACTTACTATTTATTAAATTGTTACTTACTGTTTATTAAATTGTTACATACTATTTATTAAATTGTTACTTACTATTTATTAAATTGTTACTTACTATTTATTACATTGTTACTTACTATTTATTAGATTGTTTCTTACTATTTATTAAATTGATAATTAATATTTATTAAATTGTTACTTACTATTTATTAAATTGTTACATACTATTTATTAAATCGTTACTTACTATTTATTAAATCGTTACATACTATTTATTAAATCGTTACATACTATTTATTAAATCGTTACTTACTATTTATTAATTTGTTACTTACTAGTTATTAAATTGTTACTTACTAATGATTAAATTGTTACATACTATTTATTAAATTGTTACTTACTATTTATTAAATTGTTACTTACTATTTATTACATTGTTACTTACTATTTATTAGATTGTTTCTTACTATTTATTAAATTGTTACTTACTATTTATTAAATGGTTACTTACTATTTATTAAATTGTTACATACTATTTATTAAATCGTTACTTACTATTTATTAAATCGTTACTTACTATTTATTAAATCGTTACATACTATTTATTAAATCGTTACCTACTATTTATTAAATCGTTACCTACTATTTATTAAATCGTTACCTACTATTTATTAAATCGTTACCTACTATTTATTAAATCGTTACTTACTATTTATTAAATCGTTACTTACTACTTATTAAATCGTTACTTACTATTTATTAAATCATTACATACTATTTATTAAATCGTTACCTACTATTTATTAAATCGTTACCTACAATTTATTAAATCGTTACCTACTATTTATTAAATCGTTACCTACTATTTATTAAATCGTTACTTACTAATTATTAAATCGTTACTTACTAGTTATTAAATCGTTACTTACTATTTATTAAATCGTTACTTACTAGTTATTAAATCGTCTCTTACTATTTATTAAATCGTTACTTACTATTTATTAAATTGTTACTTACTAGTTATTAAATTGTTACTTACTAGTTATTAAATTGTTACTTACTATTTATTAATTTGTTACTTACAATTTATTATATTGTTACTTACTATTTATTATATTGTTACTTACTATTTATTATATTGTTACTTACCATTTATTATATTGTTACTTGCTATTTATTAAATTGTTACTTGCTATTTATTAAATTGTTACTTACTATTTATTAAATTGTTACATACTATTTATTAAATCGTTACTTACTACTTATTAAATCGTTACTTTCTAGTTATTAAATCGTTACTTACTAGTTATTAAATCGTTACTTACTATTTATTAAATCGTTACTTACTATTTATTAAATTGTTACTTACTAGTTATTAAATTGTTACTTACTGTTTATTAAATTGTTACTTACTATTTATTAAATTGTTACTTACTATTTATTAAATTGTTACTTACTATTTATTAAATAGTTACTTACTATTTATTAAATTTTTACTTACTATTTATTAAATTGTTACTCACTACTTATTAAATTGTTACTTACTATTTATTAAATCGTTACTTACTATTTATTAAATCGTTACTTACTGTTTATTAAATCGTTACTTACTATTTATTAAATCATTACATACTATTTATTAAATCGTTACTTACTATTTATTAAATCGTTACTTACTATTTATTAAATCGTTACTTACTATTTATTAAATCGTTACTTACTATTTATTAAATCGTTACATACTATTTATTAAATCGTTATTTACTATTTATTAAATCGTCACTTACTATTTATTAAATTGTTACTTACTAGTTATTAAATTGTTACTTACTAGTTATTAAATTGTTACTTACTATTTATTAAATTGTTACTTACTATTTATTAAATACTTACTTACTATTTATTAAATTGTTACTTACTATTTATTAAACTGTTACTTACTATTTATTAAATCGTTACCTACTATTTATTAAATCGTTACTTACTATTTATTAAATCGTTACGTACTAGTTATTAAATCGTTACTTACTACTTATTAAATCGTTACTTTCTAGTTATTAAATCGTTACTTACTAGTTATTAAATCGTTACTTACTATTTATTAAATCGTTACTTACTATTTATTAAATCGTTACATACTATTTATTAAATCGTTACTTACTATTTGTTAAATCGTTACATACTATTTATTAAATCGTTACTTACTATTTATTAAATCGTTACTTACTATTTATTAAATTGTTACTTACTAGTTATTAAATTGTTACTTACTAGTTATTAAATTGTTACTTACTATTTATTAATTTGTTACTTACAATTTATTATATTGTTACTTACTATTTATTATATTGTTACTTACTATTTATTATATTGTTACTTACTATTTATTATATTGTTACTTACCATTTATTATATTGTTACTTGCTATTTATGAAATTGTTACTTGCTATTTATTAAATTGTTACTTACTATTTATTAAATTGTTACATACTATTTATTAAATTGTTTCTTACTATTTATTAAATTGTTACTTACTATTTATTAAATTGTTACTTACTATTTATTAAATTGTTACTTACTATTTATTAAATACTTACTTACTATTTATTAAATTGTTACTTACTATTTATTAAACTGTTACTTACTATTTATTAAATCGTTACCTACTATTTATTAAATCGTTACTTACTATTTATTAAATCGTTACGTACTAGTTATTAAATCGTTACTTACTACTTATTAAATCGTTACTTTCTAGTTATTAAATCGTTACTTACTAGTTATTAAATCGTTACTTACTATTTATTAAATCGTTACTTACTATTTATTAAATTGTTACTTACTAGTTATTAAATTGTTACTTACTAGTTATTAAATTGTTACTTACTAGTTATTAAATTGTTACTTACTAGTTACTAAATTGTCACTTACTAGTTATTAAATTGTTACTTACTATTTATTAATTGGTTACTTCTTACTATTTATTAAATTGTTACTTACTGTTTATTAAATTGTTACTTACTATTTATTAAATTGTTACTTACTATTTATTAAATTGTTACTTACTATTTATTAAATAGTTACTTACTATTTATTAAATTTTTACTTACTATTTATTAAATTGTTACTCACTACTTATTAAATTGTTACTTACTATTTATTAAATCGTTACTTACTATTTATTAAATCATTACTTACTGTTTATTAAATCGTTACTTACTATTTATTAAATCATTACATACTATTTATTAAATAGTTACTTACTATTTATTAAATCGTTACTTACTATTTATTAAATCGTTACTTACTATTTATTAAATCGTTACTTACTATTTATTAAATCGTTACTTACTATTTATTAAATTGTTACTTACTAGTTATTAAATTGTTACTTACTAGTTATTAAATTGTTACTTACTATTTATTAATTTGTTACTTACAATTTATTATATTGTTACTTACTATTTATTATATTGTTACTTACTATTTATTATATTGTTACTTACTATTTATTATATTGTTACTTACCATTTATTATATTGTTACTTGCTATTTATTAAATTGTTACTTGCTATTTATTAAATTGTTACTTACTATTTATTAAATTGTTACATACTATTTATTAAATTGTTTCTTACTATTTATTAAATTGTTACTTACTATTTATTAATTTGTTACTTACAATTTATTATATTGTTACTTACTATTTATTATATTGTTACTTACTATTTATTATATTGTTACTTACCATTTATTATATTGTTACTTGCTATTTATTAAATTGTTACTTGCTATTTATTAAATTGTTACTTACTATTTATTAAATTGTTACATACTATTTATTAAATCGTTACTTACTACTTATTAAATCGTTACTTTCTAGTTATTAAATCGTTACTTACTAGTTATTAAATCGTTACTTACTATTTATTAAATCGTTACTTACTATTTATTAAATTGTTACTTACTAGTTATTAAATTGTTACTTACTAGTTATTAAATTGTTACTTACTAGTTATTAAATTGTCACTTACTAGTTATTAAATTGTTACTTACTATTTATTAAATCGTTACTTACTATTTATTAAATCGTTACTTACTGTTTATTAAATCGTTACTTACTATTTATTAAATCATAACATACTATTTATTAAATCGTTACTTACTATTTATTAAATCGTTACATACTATTTATTAAATCGTTACTTACTATTTATTAAATCGTTACTTACTATTTATTAAATTGTTACTTACTATTTATTAAATTGTTACTTACTATTTATTAAATTGTTACTTACTATTTATTAAATACTTACTTACTATTTATTAAATTGTTACTTACTATTTATTAAACTGTTACTTACTATTTATTAAATCGTTACCTACTATTTATTAAATCGTTACTTACTATTTATTAAATCGTTACGTACTAGTTATTAAATCGTTACTTACTACTTATTAAATCGTTACTTTCTAGTTATTAAATCGTTACTTACTAGTTATTAAATCGTTACTTACTATTTATTAAATCGTTACTTACTATTTATTAAATTGTTACTTACTAGTTATTAAATTGTTACTTACTAGTTATTAAATTGTTACTTACTAGTTATTAAATTGTTACTTACTAGTTACTAAATTGTCACTTACTAGTTATTAAATTGTTACTTACTATTTATTAATTGGTTACTTCTTACTATTTATTAAATTGTTACTTACTGTTTATTAAATTGTTACTTACTATTTATTAAATTGTTACTTACTATTTATTAAATTGTTACTTACTATTTATTAAATAGTTACTTACTATTTATTAAATTTTTACTTACTATTTATTAAATTGTTACTCACTACTTATTAAATTGTTACTTACTATTTATTAAATCGTTACTTACTATTTATTAAATCGTTACTTACTGTTTATTAAATCGTTACTTACTATTTATTAAATCATTACATACTATTTATTAAATAGTTACTTACTATTTATTAAATCGTTACTTACTATTTATTAAATCGTTACTTACTATTTATTAAATCGTTACTTACTATTTATTAAATCGTTACTTACTATTTATTAAATTGTTACTTACTAGTTATTAAATTGTTACTTACTAGTTATTAAATTGTTACTTACTATTTATTAATTTGTTACTTACAATTTATTATATTGTTACTTACTATTTATTATATTGTTACTTACTATTTATTATATTGTTACTTACTATTTATTATATTGTTACTTACCATTTATTATATTGTTACTTGCTATTTATTAAATTGTTACTTGCTATTTATTAAATTGTTACTTACTATTTATTAAATTGTTACATACTATTTATTAAATTGTTTCTTACTATTTATTAAATTGTTACTTACTATTTATTAATTTGTTACTTACAATTTATTATATTGTTACTTACTATTTATTATATTGTTACTTACTATTTATTATATTGTTACTTACCATTTATTATATTGTTACTTGCTATTTATTAAATTGTTACTTGCTATTTATTAAATTGTTACTTACTATTTATTAAATTGTTACATACTATTTATTAAATCGTTACTTACTACTTATTAAATCGTTACTTTCTAGTTATTAAATCGTTACTTACTAGTTATTAAATCGTTACTTACTATTTATTAAATCGTTACTTACTATTTATTAAATTGTTACTTACTAGTTATTAAATTGTTACTTACTAGTTATTAAATTGTTACTTACTAGTTATTAAATTGTCACTTACTAGTTATTAAATTGTTACTTACTATTTATTAAATCGTTACTTACTATTTATTAAATCGTTACTTACTGTTTATTAAATCGTTACTTACTATTTATTAAATCATAACATACTATTTATTAAATCGTTACTTACTATTTATTAAATCGTTACATACTATTTATTAAATCGTTACTTACTATTTATTAAATCGTTACTTACTATTTATTAAATTGTTACTTACTAGTTATTAAATTGTTACTTACTAGTTATTAAATTGTTACTTACTAGTTATTAAATTGTTACTTACTAGTTCTTAAATTGTTACTTACTAGTTTCTAAATTGTTACTTACTATTTATTAAATTGTTACTTACTATGTATTAAATCGTTACTTACTATTTATTAAATCGTTACTTACTATTTATTAAATCGTTACTTACTATTTATTAAATCGTTACATACTATTTATTAAATCGTTACTTACTATTTATTGAATCGTTACTTACTATTTATTAAATCGTTAATTACTATTTATTAAATCGTTACTTACTATTTATTAAATTGTTACTTACTAGTTATTAAATTGTTACTTACTAGTTATTAAATTGTTACTTACTAGTTATTAAATTGTTACATACTAGTTCTTAAATTGTTACTTACTAGTTTCTAAATTGTTACTTACTATTTATTAAATTGTTACTTACTATTTATTAAATCGTTACTTACTATTTATTAAATCGTTACTTACTATTTATTAAATCGTTACTTACTATTTATTAAATCGTTACATACTATTTATTAAATCGTTACTTACTATTTATTAAATCGTTACTTACTATTTATTAAATCGTTACTTACTATTTATTAAATCGTTACTTACTATTTATTAAATCGTTACGTACTAGTTATTAAATCGTTACTTACTACTTATTAAATCGTTACTTTCTAGTTATTAAATCGTTACTTACTAGTTATTAAATCGTTACTTACTATTTATTAAATCGTTACTTACTATTTATTAAATTGTTACTTACTAGTTATTAAATTGTTACTTACTAGTTATTAAATTGTTACTTACTAGTTATTAAATTGTTACTTACTAGTTACTAAATTGTCACTTACTAGTTATTAAATTGTTACTTACTATTTATTAATTGGTTACTTCTTACTATTTATTAAATTGTTACTTACTGTTTATTAAATTGTTACTTACTATTTATTAAATTGTTACTTACTATTTATTAAATTGTTACTTACTATTTATTAAATAGTTACTTACTATTTATTAAATTTTTACTTACTATTTATTAAATTGTTACTCACTACTTATTAAATTGTTACTTACTATTTATTAAATCGTTACTTACTATTTATTAAATCGTTACTTACTGTTTATTAAATCGTTACTTACTATTTATTAAATCGTTACTTACTATTTATTAAATTTTTACTTACTATTTATTAAATTGTTACTCACTACTTATTAAATTGTTACTTACTATTTATTAAATCGTTACTTACTATTTATTAAATCGTTACTTACTGTTTATTAAATCGTTACTTACTATTTATTAAATCATTACATACTATTTATTAAATCGTTACTTACTATTTATTAAATCGTTACTTACTATTTATTAAATCGTTACTTACTATTTATTAAATCGTTACTTACTATTTATTAAATCGTTACATACTATTTATTAAATCGTTATTTACTATTTATTAAATCGTCACTTACTATTTATTAAATTGTTACTTACTAGTTATTAAATTGTTACTTACTAGTTATTAAATTGTTACTTACTATTTATTAAATTGTTACTTACTATTTATTAAATACTTACTTACTATTTATTAAATTGTTACTTACTATTTATTAAACTGTTACTTACTATTTATTAAATCGTTACCTACTATTTATTAAATCGTTACTTACTATTTATTAAATCGTTACGTACTAGTTATTAAATCGTTACTTACTACTTATTAAATCGTTACTTTCTAGTTATTAAATCGTTACTTACTAGTTATTAAATCGTTACTTACTATTTATTAAATCGTTACTTACTATTTATTAAATCGTTACATACTATTTATTAAATCGTTACTTACTATTTGTTAAATCGTTACATACTATTTATTAAATCGTTACTTACTATTTATTAAATCGTTACTTACTATTTATTAAATTGTTACTTACTAGTTATTAAATTGTTACTTACTAGTTATTAAATTGTTACTTACTATTTATTAATTTGTTACTTACAATTTATTATATTGTTACTTACTATTTATTATATTGTTACTTACTATTTATTATATTGTTACTTACTATTTATTATATTGTTACTTACCATTTATTATATTGTTACTTGCTATTTATGAAATTGTTACTTGCTATTTATTAAATTGTTACTTACTATTTATTAAATTGTTACATACTATTTATTAAATTGTTTCTTACTATTTATTAAATTGTTACTTACTATTTATTAAATTGTTACTTACTATTTATTAAATTGTTACTTACTATTTATTAAATACTTACTTACTATTTATTAAATTGTTACTTACTATTTATTAAACTGTTACTTACTATTTATTAAATCGTTACCTACTATTTATTAAATCGTTACTTACTATTTATTAAATCGTTACGTACTAGTTATTAAATCGTTACTTACTACTTATTAAATCGTTACTTTCTAGTTATTAAATCGTTACTTACTAGTTATTAAATCGTTACTTACTATTTATTAAATCGTTACTTACTATTTATTAAATCGTTACATACTATTTATTAAATCGTTACTTACTATTTGTTAAATCGTTACATACTATTTATTAAATCGTTACTTACTATTTATTAAATCGTTACTTACTATTTATTAAATTGTTACTTACTAGTTATTAAATTGTTACTTACTAGTTATTAAATTGTTACTTACTATTTATTAATTTGTTACTTACAATTTATTATATTGTTACTTACTATTTATTATATTGTTACTTACTATTTATTATATTGTTACTTACTATTTATTATATTGTTACTTACCATTTATTATATTGTTACTTGCTATTTATTAAATTGTTACTTGCTATTTATTAAATTGTTACTTACTATTTATTAAATTGTTACATACTATTTATTAAATTGTTTCTTACTATTTATTAAATTGTTACTTACTATTTATTAAATTGTTACTTACTATTTATTAAATTGTTACTTACTATTTATTAAATACTTACTTACTATTTATTAAATTGTTACTTACTATTTATTAAACTGTTACTTACTATTTATTAAATCGTTACTTACTATTTATTAAATCGTTACATACTATTTATTAAATCGTTACTTACTATTTATTAAATCGTTACTTACTATTTATTAAATTGTTACTTACTAGTTATTAAATTGTTACTTACTAGTTATTAAATTGTTACTTACTAGTTATTAAATTGTTACTTACTAGTTCTTAAATTGTTACTTACTAGTTTCTAAATTGTTACTTACTATTTATTAAATTGTTACTTACTATTTATTAAATCGTTACTTACTATTTATTAAATCGTTACTTACTATTTATTAAATCGTTACTTACTATTTATTAAATTGTTACTTACTAGTTATTAAATTGTTACTTACTAGTTATTAAATTGTTACTTACTAGTTATTAAATTGTTACATACTAGTTCTTAAATTGTTACTTACTAGTTTCTAAATTGTTACTTACTATTTATTAAATTGTTATTTACTATTTATTAAATCGTTACTTACTATTTATTAAATCGTTACTTACTATTTATTAAATCGTTACTTACTATTTATTAAATCGTTACATACTATTTATTAAATCGTTACTTACTATTTATTAAATCGTTACTTACTATTTATTAAATCGTTACTTACTATTTATTAAATCGTTACTTACTATTTATTAAATCGTTACGTACTAGTTATTAAATCGTTACTTACTACTTATTAAATCGTTACTTTCTAGTTATTAAATCGTTACTTACTAGTTATTAAATCGTTACTTACTATTTATTAAATCGTTACTTACTATTTATTAAATTGTTACTTACTAGTTATTAAATTGTTACTTACTAGTTATTAAATTGTTACTTACTAGTTATTAAATTGTTACTTACTAGTTACTAAATTGTCACTTACTAGTTATTAAATTGTTACTTACTATTTATTAATTGGTTACTTCTTACTATTTATTAAATTGTTACTTACTGTTTATTAAATTGTTACTTACTATTTATTAAATTGTTACTTACTATTTATTAAATTGTTACTTACTATTTATTAAATAGTTACTTACTATTTATTAAATTTTTACTTACAATTTATTAAATTGTTACTCACTACTTATTAAATTGTTACTTACTATTTATTAAATCGTTACTTACTATTTATTAAATCGTTACTTACTGTTTATTAAATCGTTACTTACTATTTATTAAATCGTTACTTACTATTTATTAAATTGTTACTTACTAGTTATTAAATTGTTACTTACTAGTTATTAAATTGTTACTTACTAGTTATTAAATTGTTACTTACTAGTTACTAAATTGTCACTTACTAGTTATTAAATTGTTACTTACTATTTATTAATTGGTTACTTCTTACTATTTATTAAATTGTTACTTACTGTTTATTAAATTGTTACTTACTATTTATTAAATTGTTACTTACTATTTATTAAATTGTTACTTACTATTTATTAAATAGTTACTTACTATTTATTAAATTTTTACTTACTATTTATTAAATTGTTACTCACTACTTATTAAATTGTTACTTACTATTTATTAAATCGTTACTTACTATTTATTAAATCGTTACTTACTGTTTATTAAATCGTTACTTACTATTTATTAAATCATTACATACTATTTATTAAATCGTTACTTACTATTTATTAAATCGTTACTTACTATTTATTAAATCGTTACTTACTATTTATTAAATCGTTACTTACTATTTATTAAATCGTTACATACTATTTATTAAATCGTTATTTACTATTTATTAAATCGTCACTTACTATTTATTAAATTGTTACTTACTAGTTATTAAATTGTTACTTACTAGTTATTAAATTGTTACTTACTATTTATTAAATTGTTACTTACTATTTATTAAATACTTACTTACTATTTATTAAATTGTTACTTACTATTTATTAAACTGTTACTTACTATTTATTAAATCGTTACCTACTATTTATTAAATCGTTACTTACTATTTATTAAATCGTTACGTACTAGTTATTAAATCGTTACTTACTACTTATTAAATCGTTACTTTCTAGTTATTAAATCGTTACTTACTAGTTATTAAATCGTTACTTACTATTTATTAAATCGTTACTTACTATTTATTAAATCGTTACATACTATTTATTAAATCGTTACTTACTATTTGTTAAATCGTTACATACTATTTATTAAATCGTTACTTACTATTTATTAAATCGTTACTTACTATTTATTAAATTGTTACTTACTAGTTATTAAATTGTTACTTACTAGTTATTAAATTGTTACTTACTATTTATTAATTTGTTACTTACAATTTATTATATTGTTACTTACTATTTATTATATTGTTACTTACTATTTATTATATTGTTACTTACTATTTATTATATTGTTACTTACCATTTATTATATTGTTACTTGCTATTTATGAAATTGTTACTTGCTATTTATTAAATTGTTACTTACTATTTATTAAATTGTTACATACTATTTATTAAATTGTTTCTTTCTATTTATTAAATTGTTACTTACTATTTATTAAATTGTTACTTACTATTTATTAAATTGTTACTTACTATTTATTAAATACTTACTTACTATTTATTAAATTGTTACTTACTATTTATTAAACTGTTACTTACTATTTATTAAATCGTTACCTACTATTTATTAAATCGTTACTTACTATTTATTAAATCGTTACGTACTAGTTATTAAATCGTTACTTACTACTTATTAAATCGTTACTTTCTAGTTATTAAATCGTTACTCACTAGTTATTAAATCGTTACTTACTATTTATTAAATCGTTACTTACTATTTATTAAATCGTTACATACTATTTATTAAATCGTTACTTACTATTTGTTAAATCGTTACATACTATTTATTAAATCGTTACTTACTATTTATTAAATCGTTACTTACTATTTATTAAATTGTTACTTACTAGTTATTAAATTGTTACTTACTAGTTATTAAATTGTTACTTACTATTTATTAATTTGTTACTTACAATTTATTATATTGTTACTTACTATTTATTATATTGTTACTTACTATTTATTATATTGTTACTTACTATTTATTATATTGTTACTTACCATTTATTATATTGTTACTTGCTATTTATTAAATTGTTACTTGCTATTTATTAAATTGTTACTTACTATTTATTAAATTGTTACATACTATTTATTAAATTGTTTCTTACTATTTATTAAATTGTTACTTACTATTTATTAAATTGTTACTTACTATTTATTAAATTGTTACTTACTATTTATTAAATACTTACTTACTATTTATTAAATTGTTACTTACTATTTATTAAACTGTTACTTACTATTTATTAAATCGTTACTTACTATTTATTAAATCGTTACATACTATTTATTAAATCGTTACTTACTATTTATTAAATCGTTACTTACTATTTATTAAATTGTTACTTACTAGTTATTAAATTGTTACTTACTAGTTATTAAATTGTTACTTACTAGTTATTAAATTGTTACTTACTAGTTCTTAAATTGTTACTTACTAGTTTCTAAATTGTTACTTACTATTTATTAAATTGTTACTTACTATTTATTAAATCGTTACTTACTATTTATTAAATCGTTACTTACTATTTATTAAATCGTTACTTACTATTTATTAAATCGTTACATACTATTTATTAAATCGTTACTTACTATTTATTAAATCGTTACTTACTATTTATTAAATCGTTACTTACTATTTATTAAATCGTTACTTACTATTTATTAAATCGTTACATACTATTTATTAAATCGTTACTTACTATTTATTAAATCGTAACTTACTATTTATTAAATCGTTACATACTATTTATTAAATCGTTACTTACTATTTGTTAAATCGTTACATACTATTTATTAAATCGTTACTTACTATTTATTAAATCGTTACTTACTATTTATTAATTTGTTACTTACTAGTTATTAAATTGTTACTTACTAGTCATTAAATTGTTACTTACTAGTTATTAAATTGTTACTTACTAGTTCTTAAATTGTTACTTACTAGTTTCTAAATTGTTTCTTACTATTTATTAAATTGTTACTTACTATTTATTAAATTGTTACTTACTATTTATTAAATTGTTACTTACTATTTATTAAATAGTTACTTACTATTTATTAAATTGTTACATACTATTTATTAAATTGTTTCTTACTATTTATTAAATTGTTACTTACTATTTATTAAATTGTTACTTACTATTTATTAAATTGTTACTTACTATTTATTAAATACTTACTTACTATTTATTAAATTGTTACTTACTATTTATTAAACTGTTACTTACTATTTATTAAATCGTTACCTACTATTTATTAAATCGTTACTTACTATTTATTAAATCGTTACGTACTAGTTATTAAATCGTTACTTACTACTTATTAAATCGTTACTTTCTAGTTATTAAATCGTTACTTACTAGTTATTAAATCGTTACTTACTATTTATTAAATCGTTACTTACTATTTATTAAATTGTTACTTACTAGTTATTAAATTGTTACTTACTAGTTATTAAATTGTTACTTACTAGTTATTAAATTGTTACTTACTAGTTACTAAATTGTCACTTACTAGTTATTAAATTGTTACTTACTATTTATTAATTGGTTACTTCTTACTATTTATTAAATTGTTACTTACTGTTTATTAAATTGTTACTTACTATTTATTAAATTGTTACTTACTATTTATTAAATTGTTACTTACTATTTATTAAATAGTTACTTACTATTTATTAAATTTTTACTTACTATTTATTAAATTGTTACTCACTACTTATTAAATTGTTACTTACTATTTATTAAATCGTTACTTACTATTTATTAAATCGTTACTTACTGTTTATTAAATCGTTACTTACTATTTATTAAATCATTACATACTATTTATTAAATCGTTACTTACTATTTATTAAATCGTTACTTACTATTTATTAAATCGTTACTTACTATTTATTAAATCGTTACTTACTATTTATTAAATCGTTACATACTATTTATTAAATCGTTACTTACTATTTATTAAATCGTCACTTACTATTTATTAAATTGTTACTTACTAGTTATTAAATTGTTACTTACTAGTTATTAAATTGTTACTTACTAGTTATTAAATTGTTACTTACTAGTTCTTAAATTGTTACTTACTAGTTTCTAAATTGTTACTTACTATTTATTAAATTGTTACTTACTATTTATTAAATTGTTACTTACTATTTATTAAACTGTTACTTACTACTTATTAAATTGTTACTTACTATTTATTAAATCGTTACTTACTATTTATTAAATCGTTACTTACTATTTATTAAATCGTTACTTACTATTTATTAAATCGTTACATACTATTTATTAAATCGTTACTTACTATTTATTAAATCGTTACTTACTATTTATTAAATCGTTACTTACTATTTATTAAATCGTTACTTACTATTTATTAAATCGTTACATACTATTTATTAAATCGTTACTTACTATTTATTAAATCGTTACTTACTATTTATTAAATCGTTACTTACTATTTATTAAATCGTTACTTACTATTTGTTAAATCGTTACATACTATTTATTAAATCGTTACTTACTATTTATTAAATCGTTACTTACTATTTATTAATTTGTTACTTACTGGTTATTAAATTGTTACTTACTATTTATTAATTTGTTACTTACTGGTTATTAAATTGTTACTTACTAGTCATTAAATTGTTACTTACTAGTTATTAAATTGTTACTTACTAGTTCTTAAATTGTTACTTACTAGTTTCTAAATTGTTTCTTACTATTTATTAAATTGTTACTTACTATTTATTAAATTGTTACTTACTATTTATTAAATTGTTACTTACTATTTATTAAATAGTTACTTACTATTTATTAAATTGTTACTTACTACTTATTAAATTGTTACTTACTATTTATTAAATCGTTACTTACTATATATTAAATCGTTACTTACTATTTATTAAATTGTTACTTACTATTTATTAAACTGTTACTTACTATTTATTAAATCGTTACCTACTATTTATTAAATCGTTACTTACTATTTATTAAATCGTTACTTACAATTTATTAAATTGTTACTTACTATTTATTAAATTGTTACTTACAATTTATTAAATCGTTACGTACTAGTTATTAAATCGTTACTTACTATTTATTAAATTGTTACTTACTATATATTAAATAGTTTCTTACTATTTATTAAATTGTTACTTACTATTTATTAAATTGTTACTTACTATTTATTAAATTCTTACTTACTATTTATTAAATTCTTACTTACTATTTATTAAATTGTTACTTACTATTTATTAAACAGTTACTTACTATTTATTAAATCGTTACCTACTATTTATTAAATCGTTACTTACTGTTTATTAAATCGTTACTTACTATTTATTAAATCATTACATACTATTTATTAAATCGTTACTTACTATTTGTTAAATCGTTACTAACTATTTATTAAATCGTTACTTACTATTTATTAAATCGTTACTTACTATTTATTAAATCGTTACATACTATTTATTAAATCGTTACTTACTATTTATTGAATCGTTACTTACTATTTATTAAATCGTTACTTACTATTTATTAAATCGTTACTTACTATTTATTAAATCGTTACATACTATTTATTAAATCGTTACTTACTATTTATTAAATCGTTACTTACTATTTATTAAATCGTTACATACTATTTATTAAATCGTTACTTACTATATGTTAAATCGTTACATACTATTTATTAAATCGTTACTTACTATTTATTAAATCGTTACTTACTTTTTATTAAATTGTTACTTACTAGTTATTAAATTGTTACTTACTAGTTATTAAATTGTTACTTACTATTTATTAATTTGTTACTTACAATTTATTATATTGTTACTTACTATTTATTATACTGTTACTTACTATTTATTATATTGTTACTTACCATTTATTATATTGTTACTTGCTATTTATTAAATTGTTACTTGCTATTTATTAAATTGTTACTTACAATTTATTAAATTGTTACATACTATTTATTAAATTGTTTCTTACTATTTATTAAATTGTTACTTACTATTTATTAAATCGTTACTTACTATTTATTAAATCGTTACTTACTATTTATTAAATCGTTACATACTATTTATTAAATCGTTACTTACTATTTATTAAATCGTTACTTACTATTTATTAAATCGTTACTTACTATTTATTAAATCGTTACTTACTATTTGTTAAATCGTTACATACTATTTATTAAATCGTTACTTACTATTTATTAAATCGTTACTTACTATTTATTAATTTGTTACTTACTGGTTATTAAATTGTTACTTACTATTTATTAATTTGTTACTTACTGGTTATTAAATTGTTACTTACTAGTCATTAATTTGTTACTTACTAGTTATTAAATTGTTACTTACTAGTTCTTAAATTGTTACTTACTAGTTTCTAAATTGTTTCTTACTATTTATTAAATTGTTACTTACTATTTATTAAATTGTTACTTACTATTTATTAAATTGTTACTTACTATTTATTAAATAGTTACTTACTATTTATTAAATTGTTACTTACTACTTATTAAATTGTTACTTACTATTTATTAAATCGTTACTTACTATATATTAAATCGTTACTTACTATTTATTAAATTGTTACTTACTATTTATTAAACTGTTACTTACTATTTATTAAATCGTTACCTACTATTTATTAAATCGTTACTTACTATTTATTAAATCGTTACTTACAATTTATTAAATTGTTACTTACTATTTATTAAATTGTTACTTACAATTTATTAAATCGTTACGTACTAGTTATTAAATCGTTACTTACTATTTATTAAATTGTTACTTACTATATATTAAATAGTTTCTTACTATTTATTAAATTGTTACTTACTATTTATTAAATTGTTACTTACTATTTATTAAATTGTTACTTACTATTTATTAAATTCTTACTTACTATTTATTAAATTGTTACTTACTATTTATTAAACAGTTACTTACTATTTATTAAATCGTTACCTACTATTTATTAAATCGTTACTTACTGTTTATTAAATCGTTACTTACTATTTATTAAATCATTACATACTATTTATTAAATCGTTACTTACTATTTATTAAATCGTTACTAACTATTTATTAAATCGTTACTTACTATTTATTAAATCGTTACTTACTATTTATTAAATCGTTACATACTATTTATTAAATCGTTACTTACTATTTATTGAATCGTTACTTACTATTTATTAAATCGTTACTTACTATTTATTAAATCGTTACTTACTATTTATTAAATCGTTACATACTATTTATTAAATCGTTACTTACTATTTATTAAATCGTTACTTACTATTTATTAAATCGTTACATACTATTTATTAAATCGTTACTTACTATTTGTTAAATCGTTACATACTATTTATTAAATCGTTACTTACTATTTATTAAATCGTTACTTACTTTTTATTAAATTGTTACTTACTAGTTATTAAATTGTTACTTACTAGTTATTAAATTGTTACTTACTATTTATTAATTTGTTACTTACAATTTATTATATTGTTACTTACTATTTATTATACTGTTACTTACTATTTATTATATTGTTACTTACCATTTATTATATTGTTACTTGCTATTTATTAAATTGTTACTTGCTATTTATTAAATTGTTACTTACAATTTATTAAATTGTTACATACTATTTATTAAATTGTTTCTTACTATTTATTAAATTGTTACTTACTATTTATTAAATTGTTACTTACTATTTATTAAATTGTTACTTACTATTTATTAAATACTTACTTACTATTTATTAAATTGTTACTTACTATTTATTAAACTGTTACTTACTATTTATTAAATCGTTACCTACTATTTATTAAATCGTTACTTACTATTTATTAAATCGTTACGTACTAGTTATTAAATCGTTACTTACTACTTATTAAATCGTTACTTTCTAGTTATTAAATCGTTACTTACTAGTTATTAAATCGTTACTTACTATTTATTAAATCGTTACTTACTATTTATTAAATTGTTACTTACTAGTTATTAAATTGTTACTTACTAGTTATTAAATTGTTACTTACTAGTTATTAAATTGTTACTTACTAGTTATTAAATTGTCACTTACTAGTTATTAAATTGTTACTTACTATTTATTAAATCGTTACTTACTATTTATTAAATCGTTACTTACTGTTTATTAAATCGTTACTTACTGTCACGTCCTGGGTGGCGGGTTTTAGGACAGTGACATTGTGGGAGGGTCACGGGGTTCGGACACGAAATCCTGTTTCGCTGCTCCGAGAGGCAACGAGAGTTTAAGCTCGAAATTTTGCTTCGCTGCTCTAAGAGACTGCAAGTTTGGACACGAAAGCCTGTTCCGCTGCCCCAAACGGTTGGAAAACTTAGGCACGAGAATCCTTTCGTTGCTCTATGCAGTAAGAAAGGGTCTAGGCACGAAATTTTGTTTCGCTGCTCTAAGCGACTGCAAGTTTGGGCACGGAAACCTGTTCCGCTGCCCCAAACGGTTGCAGAACTTAGGCGCGAGAATCTTTTCGTTCCTTTACGCAGTAAGAACGGTCTAGGCACGAAATTTTGCTTCGCTGCTCTAAGCGACTGCAAGTTTGGGCACGGAAACCTGTTCCGCTGCCCCAAACGATTGCAAAACTTAGGCGCGAGAATCTTTTCGTTCCTTTACGCAGTGAGAACGGTCTAGGCACGAAATTTTGCTTCGCTGCACTAAGCGACTGCAAGTTTGGGCACGGAAACCTGTTCCGCTGCCCCAAACGATTGCAAAACTTAGGCGCGAGAATCTTTTCGTTTCTTTACGCAGTGAGAACGGTCTAGGCACGAAACCCTGTTTCGCGGTCCCAATCAACCGGGAGAGGTTGGGTAATAGTCGCGCACCCGAGTGACACCCTTTAGATTATTCGCGAAGGAACGACGGTTGTTGTAAGGCCGGTTGGAATTTAAACGTTTTGATTAACAGAACCACTATTTATTGGTTAACGGAAGAATAAGGAATGCGCTTCTGGTAGTATAGCAGTTTACAATAATGTGTAGACATAGAGCATTGGGACAACACTTATATAATGGCGATAATATAAACATAAAATGAATTAATAACGCTTAATAATGATAAGTAATAAAACAAGCAATGGTATAACTAGGCAGTAAGCATAAGCAATAATACAACGGATGAAAGTAAACGATGCATGTGCAAAGCAATGAGCAAAACCAAAAGCAAATAATAGCAGACAATTAAAGCAACCAATAGAAAAATGGAAAATTATAATAATAATAAAGGCTTACAGAAGTATAGAAGAGGTGAGATCCTTGCAGCACTTCACACTTTGAACGAGAAATAGAATTTCGCGGAATTTGTTTGTAAATACTGGAGATACAGAGATACTGTGTTCTGAGATACAGTGATACTAACTTTGCGGCCCATCTCGCGCTTGTATTTATACAAGAACAATGGTATGCGAGGTATGCGAGGTATGCGAGGTATGCGTGGAATTTGTGGTATGCGGGATGAGTCATCTTTGAAATATGTGTTACGTAATCGGCGCTTGGTGATGACTCATGCTTAAAATATTCGTCGCTATTCCAGATTTCGGCGGTTCCTTAGGGGCTTGCATAGAATTTGAATGGGGAAAGAGTTCGCGCCTCGAAGGCCGAAGAGGGGAAAGGGATTTGAAATTTGGTCGTTTGAAGATGGGGACCGCTAAGGTACATCGTTCAAACAATCCGGGGTTTGGGAAAGGGGTTTTAGCATTTGGGGTGTTGAGAATAGTTGTGTAGTTGTGTGGTTTTATATGGAGGATGCCATTTAGGACCGGCGAAAAATAGTGGGACGTCACACCTCCCCCCTTATGTGAAGAAATGCGTGCATTTCTTAACATTAAAGAGTGGGGTTGACTTGATTGAGCACGCTCTTATTGGAACGCTTGTGGTATTTGCACAAACTAAAGAAAGGTGAATAAAGTGAACGAAAATCTATGTTTGTATAAGAAGAAGAGGAGAAAAAAAAATAAAATCGTTGTGTGAAATGTGAAGAAGAAAAAAAATAAAACGTCAATTCTAATGAAAAAGGAAAAGAAAATTCGTGAAGAAGAAAATAAAAGTAATCTTTGGTAGAAAATAAAATGAAGTCTTGTGGGGAAAAGAGAAAAACAAAACGAGGAACTAATCTAACTAATACCTAGGTAAATGAAAAAAGGGGAACTATATACAGGGATAATAGAAGGAAGGGAGTTTGGGACTATTTACATGTGGGAAAGGTCGGGAAAGAAGTTTGGTTCCTCCAGGAGGAAGGTGAGGTCATAGCCGCTTTTACGCAGGCCATCTAACCATCTGAGGTACTCGGGCGTCAGCTCTTCGTGGTTCGGTACCTTGGTGGCTGACCCCGTGTCCAAGATTTCCACCACTCCTGGGGGAGGAGGAACAGTGGAGGTGGTCGGGTGTTGAGGAGGGGTTCTGTATGGGGGAGGTGGGATAAGAGGGATGGAAAGGTGTTGAGGAGGGGTTCTGTATGGGGGAGGTGGCGGGGTCCGGGCCCTTTGGAAGGCCTCCAGGTCTAGCGGCGTTGGTGGAGGGGTTTCTCCGAAGCCGACGCTTTGGCCTTGGTCTGGAGCTGCCTCCCTGATGATGATTGAGGAGACGACCCTCGGGAGCAGGGGTGATAAGCTCCTTCCGGCTTTAATGGCCTCCCGTCGTAGCCATCGCATCCTGGCTAGCCTCCGGGAACGTCCTCCACCTCGATGCTTCCGCCTGGGACGCCTCCTTCGGTTCGTCGAGGTTTGCATGTCGTCGGGCATGTCGTTGGCAATGTCGTCGAGAATGTTTGATCTAGGAGTAGAACTTATTAAGGCCGATTGTTTATATGTAGTACGGTCAACCGGGACTCTCGCGCACACGACCAAGGCGCGCTTTGTTCGCGTGTATGATTTTCGTTTTGCCTTTCCAAGATATTTTTAAGTTTTGGGAGGGAATTACTTCCAATATCTGGTGTGGGCCGGAGTATTGGTCCCCAAATTTCCCTTTCCGTGGCTCTATTAGGACGTAAACTAAGTCTCCGGGTTTGAAGGTCTCCTCGTTTATGTGTCGATCGTAGTATTTTTTGTACCTAAGTTTTGATTGGTCTAGCCTTTTTGCTGCGGCGGTTTGTAATTCTTGTACCCTCGTACTTAATTTCGCGAGATAGTGATTGTAGGTTTCATTCTCGAAATCTTCAGCTACCGGAGTTCGGCTGGGTATTCGAGCTGTTTTCCCGAATACTAATTCATGTGGTGTATAACCAGTGCCCTCGTGAACACTGGTATTATAGGAAAACGCGGCTAAGTCTGTCCAGTCGTCCCAGTCGCTGTATTTGTTAATAAACATTTTTAAATACTCGGTCAAGACAAGGTGCGATCGCTCCAAAGAACCGTTAGTCTGTGGGTGAAAGGCTGTGGTTTTGAATTGTTGAATTTTGAATTTTCGAGCTACTGCTTTCATGAAATTGCTGGTAAAATTTGCTCCTTGGTCAGTGAGAATGGCTCTAGGAGCTCCGAATTGACAGATGAATTTCCTTATGAATGCGTCTGCAATTTTTATTGACGTGGCTTGTTTGAGGGGTTCGCATACGAAGTACTTTGTTAATAAATCCTGCATGGTTAATATGTAGGTGTTGCCTTCTCTTGTGGTGGGCAGAGGCCCTACTATATCTAATGCAATTTTGTCGAATGCGCGTCCCGGTGTATCGGTGAGTACCATCGGTTGCCGGGTTTTGACGCGGACGAGTTTCTTCCTTTGGCAGTCCGGGCACTTTCGAATGAAGTCTTCCACGGCTTTCTTCATACCCTTCCAGAAATAATGATACCGAATTCGGTTATATGTTTTTGTTACGCCTTTATGTCCGGCTAATGCAGAGGCGTGATTTTCTACGATTATATTTGCCCGTTCCGATTCCTCGGGAATTCGGACTAGCTGCAGACAAATGGTCACATTGATTTCTTCGTTATTGAGGGCCTCCAGGACATCCATAATTATTTCTTGCCAGCTTAGCTGATCGATGTTAGCTGTTTTGGCTATACTAATTGAGTGTACGATGAGGTCGCGTACCACGTCTTTAAGGGAGGAAAGAGCCTCGCTCCATGTTGTCATGGTTACAGGCGTATCAAGGGTCTCTTTAATGACTAACCCGATAAGAATTTGTTCTCTAATGTAGGTTACGTGGGCCTTGCCCAAGGTGAGCTCTCTTGTTTCTGTCAAGATGCCCATTTCTTGCAGTTGTTTAGCACCGTCGTCGCAAGCCTTTCCGTCGCAACTTAGGAAGAAGATGAGCGGTTCTTTCCGCAAGGACAAAGGGTCGCGACTGGTCGATGGTGTTATCCTGATGTCTCGCTCGGGATCTGCTTCGAATGCAGTATCGAGAGGATCATCCAGGTTAATTACTGATGATTCAGAGTCCGAAGACGACTCATATGACGCGTTGGATTCTACCTCAGGGTCGAGGTCTTCCTGTGGTCGAGGCGTTGAAGGTCGTGGAGGCGAAATGGCCTGGTAGGGGATGTCTGGTTGTTCCGCTTCTTCCTGCTGACCTTCCTCCTCATCCATTTCATCTATTGGTTCTGGAGGGCTAGTCCTTTTGCGTGCCTTTCGATCAGGCTGTTTTCTTGTAGGCTCTGCCCTTAGACGAGTATGGGTCGGTACCTTAGTGACTCGGGGCCTCCCGGGGCCTCGTTTAGGCGGTGGCTGATCTTCCCAATCATCGTCTGCTTCCTCTCGTGGACGTATAGGGCATGCCTCTACTGTAGGGGGGTTACGAGATAAGGCGTCGGCAAGTTTATTGCTCTTTCCTGGTTGATAAAAGGTTTCATATTCATATTCTGCTAATTTCAATCGCCACCTAACAAGGCGTGACGTTGGATCCTTTACCTTGTGTAACCAAATTAGAGGTCGATGATCTGTATATAAGATAAACTTCCTTCCATAAAGGTAAGGCCTGAAGTGCCTAATACAGTAAACGATTGCTAACAGTTCCTTTTCTATGGTTGAATAGTTTGTTTCTGCTTTATTTAAGAGGCGAGAAGCATAAGAGATTGGTAATTCCTTTCCATCGACAGTCTGACTTAAAATCCCTCCTATAGCGTAGTCAGAGGCGTCTGTCGTGACGTGAAATTCCAGTTCAAAGTTCGGATACTGTAGGATAGGTTCTGTTTGTAACGCCGTTTTTAAGTGATCGAAGGAGATTTGTTGGGTCGGTCCCCAGTTGAATAAAGTGTCCTTTTTTAATAATGAGGTTAATGGTTGGGCTATTTTTGAAAATTCGGGGATAAACCTTCGGTAATATCCGGTCAGCCCAAGGAATTCCTTAATTCCTTTTGGTGTGCGGGGAGCAGGATAGTTCTGAACGGCTTGGATTTTCTGTGGGTCAGGTTTCACGCCTTCTTCAGTAATTACGTGTCCCAAATACGCTACTTCTTTGTGTAGGAATTTACATTTTGAGGGCTGAAGCTTGAGGTTCGCCTCTCGTAAGCGGTGGGCGAGTTTCTTAAATTTGATCAGATGCTCTGTGAGGGAGCTCGCATAGAGGACGATATCGTCCAAATAGACGAACATTTCCGTGCCCTGGAGTCCAGCAAGTGTGTGGTCCATCAGGCGTTGAAAGGTCGCTGGTGCGTTGCGGAGTCCGAATGGCATCCTTGCGAACTCATAGTGTCCATGAGGTGTGGAGAATGCCGTCTTAGGTGCATCTTCGGGTTTCATGGGTATCTGGTGGAAGCCCGAAGCAAGGTCGAACACGGAAAAGTATTTGGCTCCTCCTAACTGATCCAATATTTCGTTAATATTTGGAAGTGGGTAAGCGTCGGGAACTGTCTTTTTGTTGAGGTCCCTAAAATCCATTACCATCCGCCACAAGGGTTCCCCATTGGGTCCTGGTTTCTTGGGCACTATCCAGACAGGCGAGTTGTAGGGAGATAATGACGGTTTAATAATTTCGCTATTAAGTAAGTTTTGTACTTGCTTATTGATTTCCTTTTTGTGTATAGGGGGAAAGCGATATTGTTTCGTGTTGACCGGCGTTGGATCCGTCGTCAGGATTCCATGTTGGATAGCATTTGTGTGACCCAACTTCTCTTCTGGTAAATGGAACAGGTCATGATACTTTTCTACGATTCCTTGGACGTGGAGCTTTTCCTCTGGGTTCGTATGTTCTGTGGAAATTGACCGGAGCACCTTTTCCACTTTTGAAGCGGCCTTTTCGGATTTTTTCGTTATTTCAGGTTCCGATGCTGTCGCAAGAGACTTGTGGGAAGTTTGGGGAAGGGGAGATTCAGAGTGATGAGCAGGGATTGGGACCGAGTGCACTTTTGTCGGTGTCTCGAGGTAGTGGATCGACGGATCCTTTGATAAGAGGGGCTTGGTTTTAGTTAGGTTGGGAAAAGGGGTGGTATTTATTGGGGTTTTGGTCTCTTTTGGTTGCGATTGTTTGCATGCTGGAACTATTTCGTTAAAATCTTCTAGCTCAACGGTCGGAATCGTGATTGGTATGTCAGTTTCATTGGAGTTTATTATTTGTAAGTACGCCTTACCGTCCTGGTTACGGACAAGCGCGTTACCAGCGTGGATTCCTGCGCCTAAATCTAATCGCGGCAAATATCCCTCCTTCTTGTCGGGGTTGAGTACATAAGCGAAACTAGTGCTTTTCGTTCTTGCGGGTAGCAGAATTTGGTTTTTATTTATGAAGGGGATTGTGGTTCCGTGGACATCCAGTTGATTTTTGGAGTAATTTATTGTAACGTTCTGTTCCCTTAAGAATTCCGTCCCTAATATTCCTTGAGGTTTGATGGGGAAGTCGTTTTTGACTACATGAAACGTGACGTCGTTCCCTAGGAGGACCATCCTGATGGTCCCGAGGGTGGCGACATTGTCCTCTGCGATGCCTCTAAGGAATACTTGGTTATTTGACTCGATGTCCTGGATTCGTTTTACAGCTTGGATCTTTAGCAAATTTACTTCGGAGCCGGTATCAATCATTAATTCAGGCGTTATTTCGAAGTCCGGGGAGTGGATTATTACCGAAGGGGCTTCACCCACTGGTTTTAATCGCGCGGTGGCAATTCTAGCTCCGGCGGTTCTAGGTTCGTTTGTATTGTTACTGGACGCGCTCCCGGTTGGCCCGTTCCACGGTACGCGTCCGCGGTTGTCCGTGGGGGCGGAGCGTTTCCCGAATTTTGTGTTTGGGCGACTCCATGGTCTCTGTTGTTGCGATGAAACATGCGTTTTCTGCATTCTGAGATCATGTGTCCGGGATTTTTACAATAACTACATATTTGTATCTCTGTCGGTCTTGGGGGAGGGGGACTGTTTTTGTCCCAATACGGGAGCAGAGGTTTGGGTGCTTGGTACCCCGGTTCTGCTGAGCGGTTTCTTTCGGGAGATTGTTGAGTGGTAACTTGAGTACTTCGGCAAGACCGTGCGTCGTGACCTGTCTTATTGCACAGTTGGCAGGTCACTTTAGGAGGTTTTTGCTCTGAAAATCGAAGCCTGTCCCTGTCCATCTTTTTATCCACGAGGATGGCCAAATCAAAAGCTTCGTCTAACGTTTCGAAGTGGTGTTGCTGCAGTCTCATCCTTAAGTAGGGTGGGAGACCATCAATAAATGAATCGAGGGTGAGACGTTCGAGGTTTTGGGGATGGTCTCGTGCGAAGTCGCGATAATATTCCCTGTCCTCCTCCAGAATGGCGAATCGGAGGTCCTTGACTCGAGAAATGTACTCTAGTATATGTTCGTTGGTTCCTTTTATGATATTCGCGAGTTCTCCGCGATAGTGGTCCGACGTCTTAGCGGGGGAAAATGTGCGTTTCAGTTGTTTGATGAGATCATTTACAGAGTCGGAGACCCTATCCTCAACGGCCAAGTAAGCGTGATCTTGCAGTTTGTTTCGCAACAACCTTGCTAACTGAGGTTCGGCGTGCGGGGGAACCAGAGCCTTGGCCCTATTGCAAGCTCTAGCAAATTGTAAGACCGGTATGTTATGACCGTTAAATTTCGGGACTGTTTCAATAGCGTCCTTTAGCTTGATCTGGGGCGACTGATCGTGTTCCGATACATAGTTATGGTTGGGTATCGGTTTCTTATCAAAGCGAGAAGAACCGGGAGTTGCAAAATTATTGTTAGGTTGCGCGGGTACAAGAATTTTCTCTATCATCTCGCGTAGGGATTGGATTTGACCGGGGAGACCTTCTAGCGCGGGGTTCTCGGGAACGGTGATGGAACTTGGGCGCGTATTAGTTCCCGGGTTCACAACATATTGCGTGTATGATTTTTCAATTTCGGCTTGTTTCTTTTTCAGCAGTTCTACTCGTTCTAATAATTCGGCAGTCGCGATGTCTATCGAGTTAATAGGATCGCTCGCGCCTTGGTCCTTTAGGTAAGAGTCGTCGGGTTCCTCGTACAAAGACATGTTTAGTGTGTGATTTGTTGTTTGTGGGGCGATTTTAAGGGTTTTATTATTCTGGCTTCCGGCAGCCGTTATTCAGAATTTTTGACGTTCTCTACCCGTATAGGTAATGTTGCAATCGCGACGCCTCCTATTCGAGCGGAGGTGATGTTCGTTACACGCGGCACAACTGCTTTATGAGCCGCGTTCGGAGTAAGTGATTTCTACAACGAGGGCACTCGGGAATATGTCGTTTGATTCTATCGCAATGTCATGCAGCAATTTAGGGTTCTGCGAAGTCAATAGGGTAGGCGTTATCGAATTCGTTGTAGCTCCTATTTGAAAGGAGGTACCACTCTGTGCACGCGACACAACGGTTTGCGGGACACGTTTGGAGTAGGACTACGTCGCACCGAGGGCAATTGGGAAACGTGTAGGGCGTTCGGCAATAGTGAATTTGGTATACTACTTCAGTGTCCGTTGGATCTCGCTGTGAGCAACTTAAACAGATGTCTTCACCCAAAATGGTCGTTGCTATGAACCCGCTAACACAGATCATCCACTGCATATATGCCGTCAAGCTTTGAAGTCTGCGACTTCGATAAGTTGGTTCACACCGATCTGGGTGTGCAATGCACATTCTAGATATAGGGCTCTTTATGAACGATAATTATCGAACCGTCGGTAGCTTTTGTTCGCGAGAAGGAAGCTTTCTGAACACTCGGTGCAGTCCCTTATGGGGCGTACTGGAATTAGTGTTTTCCTGCACCGCGGGCAATAAACAGGGGTTCTGTAGGTGTAGTAATAGTGGGTCCAATATACCTGTATGGTATCTGCGGGCACTAGACTAGAACACTTTAGGCAAATCTCGCTGCCGTCCGTGGTTGTAGCTATGCCTCCAGAAACGCAGGTCAGTGCATTCAAATATGCCGTTATGCTTTGTATTCTGCGGCTTCGGTAAAATAGTGCACCCCGATTTGGGTATTTAATGCACATATTAGATTTCGGGACCTTTGTGGGTACCGTATGCAAGAAAATTTACTTCTATTAACAGTTGTCGGATCCCACCGCTGTCACCAAATTTATGTCACGTCCTGTGTGGCGGGTTTTAGGACAGTGACATTGTGGGAGGGTCACGGGGTTCGGACACGAAATCCTGTTTCGCTGCTCCGAGAGGCAACGAGAGTTTAAGCTCGAAATTTTGCTTCGCTGCTCTAAGAGACTGCAAGTTTGGACACGAAAGCCTGTTCCGCTGCCCCAAACGGTTGGAAAACTTAGGCACGAGAATCCTTTCGTTGCTCTATGCAGTAAGAAAGGGTCTAGGCACGAAATTTTGTTTCGCTGCTCTAAGCGACTGCAAGTTTGGGCACGGAAACCTGTTCCGCTGCCCCAAACGGTTGCAGAACTTAGGCGCGAGAATCTTTTCGTTCCTTTACGCAGTAAGAACGGTCTAGGCACGAAATTTTGCTTCGCTGCTCTAAGCGACTGCAAGTTTGGGCACGGAAACCTGTTCCGCTGCCCCAAACGATTGCAAAACTTAGGCGCGAGAATCTTTTCGTTCCTTTACGCAGTGAGAACGGTCTAGGCACGAAATTTTGCTTCGCTGCTCTAAGCGACTGCAAGTTTGGGCACGGAAACCTGTTCCGCTGCCCCAAACGATTGCAAAACTTAGGCGCGAGAATCTTTTCGTTTCTTTACGCAGTGAGAACGGTCTAGGCACGAAACCCTGTTTCGCGGTCCCAATCAACCGGGAGAGGTTGGGTAATAGTCGCGCACCCGAGTGACACCCTTTAGATTATTCGCGAAGGAACGACGGTTGTTGTAAGGCCGGTTGGAATTTAAACGTTTTGATTAACAGAACCACTATTTATTGGTTAACGGAAGAATAAGGAATGCGCTTCTGGTAGTATAGCAGTTTACAATAATGTGTAGACATAGAGCATTGGGACAACACTTATATAATGGCGATAATATAAACATAAAATGAATTAATAACGCTTAATAATGATAAGTAATAAAACAAGCAATGGTATAACTAGGCAGTAAGCATAAGCAATAATACAACGGATGAAAGTAAACGATGCATGTGCAAAGCAATGAGCAAAACCAAAAGCAAATAATAGCAGACAATTAAAGCAACCAATAGAAAAATGGAAAATTATAATAATAATAAAGGCTTACAGAAGTATAGAAGAGGTGAGATCCTTGCAGCACTTCACACTTTGAACGAGAAATAGAATTTCGCGGAATTTGTTTGTAAATACTGGAGATACAGAGATACTGTGTTCTGAGATACAGTGATACTAACTTTGCGGCCCATCTCGCGCTTGTATTTATACAAGAACAATGGTATGCGAGGTATGCGAGGTATGCGAGGTATGCGTGGAATTTGTGGTATGCGGGATGAGTCATCTTTGAAATATGTGTTACGTAATCGGCGCTTGGTGATGACTCATGCTTAAAATATTCGTCGCTATTCCAGATTTCGGCGGTTCCTTAGGGGCTTGCATAGAATTTGAATGGGGAAAGAGTTCGCGCCTCGAAGGCCGAAGAGGGGAAAGGGATTTGAAATTTGGTCGTTTGAAGATGGGGACCGCTAAGGTACATCGTTCAAACAATCCGGGGTTTGGGAAAGGGGTTTTAGCATTTGGGGTGTTGAGAATAGTTGTGTAGTTGTGTGGTTTTATATGGAGGATGCCATTTAGGACCGGCGAAAAATAGTGGGACGTCACACTTACTATTTATTAAATCATTACATACTATTTATTAAATCGTTACTTACTATTTATTAAATCGTTACTTACTATTTATTAAATCGTTACTTACTATTTATTAAATCGTTACTTACTATTTATTAAATCGTTACATACTAATTATTAAATCGTTACTTACTATTTATTAAATCGTTACTTACTATTTATTAAATTGTTACTTACTAGTTATTAAATTGTTACTTACTAGTTATTAAATTGTTACTTACTAGTTATTAAATTGTTACTTACTAGTTCTTAAATTGTTACTTACTAGTTTCTAAATTGTTACTTACTATTTATTAAATTGTTACTTACTATTTATTAAATCGTTACTTACTATTTATTAAATCGATACTTACTATTTATTAAATCGTTACTTACTATTTATTAAATCGTTACATACTATTTATTAAATCGTTACTTACTATTTATTAAATCGTTACTTACTATTTATTAAATCGTTACTTACTATTTATTAAATCGTTACTTACTATTTATTAAATCGTTACATACTATTTATTAAATCGTTACTTACTATTTATTAAATCGTTACTTACTATTTATTAAATCGTTACATACTATTTATTAAATCGTTACTTACTATTTGTTAAATCGTTACATACTATTTATTAAATCGTTACTTACTATTTATTAAATCGTTACTTACTATTTATTAATTTGTTACTTACTAGTTATTAAATTGTTACTTACTAGTCATTAAATTGTTACTTACTAGTTATTAAATTGTTACTTACTAGTTCTTAAATTGTTACTTACTAGTTTCTAAATTGTTTCTTACTATTTATTAAATTGTTACTTACTATTTATTAAATTGTTACTTACTATTTATTAAATTGTTACTTACTATTTATTAAATAGTTACTTACTATTTATTAAATTGTTACTTACTACTTATTAAATTGTTACTTACTATTTATTAAATCGTTACTTACTATTTATTAAATCGTTACTTACTATTTATTAAATTGTTACTTACTATTTATTAAACTGTTACTTACTATTTATTAAATTGTTACTTACTATTTATTAAATTGTTTCTTACTATTTATTAAATCGTTACTTACTATTTATTAAATTGTTACTTACTAGTTATTAAATTGTCACTTACTAGTTATTAAATTGTTACTTACTATTTATTAATTGGTTACTTCTTACTATTTATTAAATTGTTACTTACTGTTTATTAAATTGTTACTTACTATTTATTAAATTGTTACTTACTATTTATTAAATCGTTACTTACTATTTATTAAATCGTTACATACTATTTATTAAATCGTTACTTACTATTTATTAAATCGTTACTTACTATTTATTAAATCGTTACTTACTATTTATTAAATCGTTACTTACTATTTGTTAAATCGTTACATACTATTTATTAAATCGTTACTTACTATTTATTAAATCGTTACTTACTATTTATTAATTTGTTACTTACTGGTTATTAAATTGTTACTTACTAGTTATTAAATTGTTACTTACTAGTTCTTAAATTGTTACTTACTAGTTTCTAAATTGTTACTTACTATTTATTAAATTGTTACTTACTATTTATTAAATTGTTACTTACTATTTATTAAACTGTTACTTACTACTTATTAAATTGTTACTTACTATTTATTAAATCGTTACTTACTATTTATTAAATCGTTACTTACTATTTATTAAATCGTTACTTACTATTTATTAAATCGTTACATACTATTTATTAAATCGTTACTTACTATTTATTAAATCGTTACTTACTATTTATTAAATCGTTACTTACTATTTATTAAATCGTTACTTACTATTTATTAAATCGTTACATACTATTTATTAAATCGTTACTTACTATTTATTAAATCGTTACTTACTATTTATTAATTTGTTACTTACTAGTTATTAAATTGTTACTTACTAGTCATTAAATTGTTACTTACTAGTTATTAAATTGTTACTTACTAGTTCTTAAATTGTTACTTACTAGTTTCTAAATTGTTTCTTACTATTTATTAAATTGTTACTTACTATTTATTAAATTGTTACTTACTATTTATTAAACTGTTACTTACTATTTATTAAATCGTTACCTACTATTTATTAAATCGTTACTTACTATTTATTAAATCGTTACTTACAATTTATTAAATAGTTACTTACTATTTATTAAATTGTTACTTACAATTTATTAAATCGTTACGTACTAGTTATTAAATCGTTACTTACTATTTATTAAATTGTTACTTACTATATATTAAATAGTTTCTTACTATTTATTAAATTGTTACTTACTATTTATTAAATTGTTACTTACTATTTATTAAATTGTTACTTACTATTTATTAAATTCTTACTTACTATTTATTAAATTGTTACTTACTATTTATTAAACTGTTACTTACTATTTATTAAATCGTTAACTACTATTTATTAAATCGTTACTTACTATTTATTAAATCGTTACTTTCTAGTTATTAAATCGTTACTTACTAGTTATTAAATCGTTACTTACTATTTATTAAATCGTTACTTACTATTTATTCAATTGTTACTTACTAGTTATTAAATTGTTACTTACTAGTTATTAAATTGTTACTTGCTAGTTATTAAATTGTTACTTACTAGTTATTAAATTGTTACTTACTAGTTATTAAATTGTTACTTAGTATTTATTAAATGGTTACTTACTATTTATTAAATTGTTACTTACTGTTTATTAAATTGTTACTTACTATTTATTAAATTGTTACTTACTATTTATTAAATCGTTACTTACTATTTATTAAATCGTTACTTACTATTTATTAAATCGTTACTTACTATTTATTAAATCGTTACTTACTATTTATTAAATTGTTACTTACTACTTATTAAATTGTTACATACTATTTATTAAATCGTCACTTACTATTTATTAAATCGTTACTTACTATTTATTAAATCGTTACTTACTATTTATTAAATCGTTACATACTATTTATTAAATCGTTACTTACTATTTATTAAATCGTTACTTACTATTTATTAAATCGTTACTTACTATTTATTAAATCGTTACTTACTATTTATTAAATCGTTACATACTATTTTTTAAATCGTTACTTACTATTTATTAAATCGTTTCTTACTATTTATTAAATCGTTACTTACTATTTATTAAATCGTTACATACTATTTATTAAATCGTTACATACTATTTATTAAATCGTTACTTACTATTTATTAAATCGTTACTTACTATTTATTAATTTGTTACTTACTAGTTATTAAATTGTTACTTACTAGTGATTAAATTGTTACTTACTAGTTATTAAATTGTTACTTACTAGTTCTTCAATTGTTACTTACTAGTTTCTAAATTGTTTCTTACTATTTATTAAATTGTTACTTACTATTTATTAAATTGTTACTTACTATTTATTAAATGGTTACTTACTATTTATTAAATTGTTACTTACTGTTTATTAAATTGTTACATACTATTTATTAAATTGTTACTTACTATTTATTAAATTGTTACTTACTATTTATTACATTGTTACTTACTATTTATTAGATTGTTTCTTACTATTTATTAAATTGATAATTAATATTTATTAAATTGTTACTTACTATTTATTAAATTGTTACATACTATTTATTAAATCGTTACTTACTATTTATTAAATCGTTACATACTATTTATTAAATCGTTACATACTATTTATTAAATCGTTACTTACTATTTATTAATTTGTTACATACTAGTTATTAAATTGTTACTTACTAGTGATTAAATTGTTACTTACTAGTTATTAAATTGTTACTTACTAGTTCTTCAATTGTTACTTACTAGTTTCTAAATTGTTTCTTTCTATTTATTAAATTGTTACTTACTATTTATTAAATTGTTACTTACTATTTATTAAATGGTTACTTACTATTTATTAAATTGTTACTTACTGTTTATTAAATTGTTACATACTATTTATTAAATTGTTACTTACTATTTATTAAATTGTTACTTACTATTTATTACATTGTTACTTACTATTTATTAGATTGTTTCTTACTATTTATTAAATTGATAATTAATATTTATTAAATTGTTACTTACTACTTATTAAATTGTTACATACTATTTATTAAATCGTTACTTACTATTTATTAAATCGTTACTTACTGTTTATTAAATCGTTACTTACTATTTATTAAATCATTACATACTATTTATTAAATCGTTACTTACTATTTATTAAATCGTTACTTACTATTTATTAAATCGTTTCTTTCTATTTATTAAATCGTTACTTACTATTTATTAAATCGTTACATACTATTTATTAAATCGTTACTTACTATTTATTAAATCGTTACTTACTAGTTATTAAATTGTTACTTACTAGTTATTAAATTGTTACTTACTAGTTATTAAATTTTCACTTACTAGTTATTAAATTGTTACTTACTATTTATTAAATCGTTACTTACTATTTATTAAATCGTTACTTACTGTTTATTAAATCGTTACTTACTATTTATTAAATCATTACATACTATTTATTAAATCGTTACTTACTATTTATTAAATCGTTACTTACTATTTATTAAATCGTTACTTATTATTTATTAAATCGTTACTTACTATTTATTAAATCGTTACATACTATTTATTAAATCGTTACTTACTATTTATTAAATCGTTACTTACTATTTATTAAATTGTTACTTACTAGTTATTAAATTGTTACTTACTAGTTATTAAATTGTTACTTACTAGTTATTAAATTGTTACTTACTAGTTCTTAAATTGTTACTTACTAGTTTCTAAATTGTTACTTACTATTTATTAAATTGTTACTTACTATTTATTAAATCGTTACTTACTATTTATTAAATCGTTACTTACTATTTATTAAATCGTTACATACTATTTATTAAATCGTTACTTACTATTTATTAAATCGTTACTTACTATTAATTAAATCGTTACTTACTATTTATTAAATCGTTACTTACTATTTATTAAATCGTTACATACTATTTATTAAATCGTTACTTACTATTTATTAAATCGTTACTTACTATTTATTAAATCGTTACTTACTATTTATTAAATCGTTACTTACTATTTATTAAATCGTTACTTACTATTTATTAAATCGTTACTTACTATTTATTAAATCGTTACTTACTATTTATTAAATCGTTACATACTATTTATTAAATCGTTACTTACTATTTATTAAATCGTTACTTACTATTTATTAAATTGTTACTTACTAGTTATTAAATTGTTACTTACTAGTTATTAAATTGTTACTTACTAGTTATTAAATTGTTACTTACTAGTTCTTAAATTGTTACTTACTAGTTTCTAAATCGTTACTTACTATTTATTAAATCGTTACTTACTATTTATTAAATCGTTACATACTATTTATTAAATCGTTACTTACTATTTATTAAATCGTTAACTACTATTTATTAAATCGTTACTTACTATTTATTAAATCGTTACTTTCTAGTTATTAAATCGTTACTTACTAGTTATTAAATCGTTACTTACTATTTATTAAATCGTTACTTACTATTTATTCAATTGTTACTTACTAGTTATTAAATTGTTACTTACTAGTTATTAAATTGTTACTTGCTAGTTATTAAATTGTTACTTACTAGTTATTAAATTGTTACTTACTAGTTATTAAATTGTTACTTAGTATTTATTAAATGGTTACTTACTATTTATTAAATTGTTACTTACTGTTTATTAAATTGTTACTTACTATTTATTAAATTGTTACTTACTATTTATTAAATCGTTACTTACTATTTATTAAATCGTTACTTACTATTTATTAAATCGTTACTTACTATTTATTAAATCGTTACTTACTATTTATTAAATTGTTACTTACTACTTATTAAATTGTTACATACTATTTATTAAATCGTCACTTACTATTTATTAAATCGTTACTTACTATTTATTAAATCGTTACTTACTATTTATTAAATCGTTACATACTATTTATTAAATCGTTACTTACTATTTATTAAATCGTTACTTACTATTTATTAAATCGTTACTTACTATTTATTAAATCGTTACTTACTATTTATTAAATCGTTACATACTATTTTTTAAATCGTTACTTACTATTTATTAAATCGTTTCTTACTATTTATTAAATCGTTACTTACTATTTATTAAATCGTTACATACTATTTATTAAATCGTTACATACTATTTATTAAATCGTTACTTACTATTTATTAAATCGTTACTTACTATTTATTAATTTGTTACTTACTAGTTATTAAATTGTTACTTACTAGTGATTAAATTGTTACTTACTAGTTATTAAATTGTTACTTACTAGTTCTTCAATTGTTACTTACTAGTTTCTAAATTGTTTCTTACTATTTATTAAATTGTTACTTACTATTTATTAAATTGTTACTTACTATTTATTAAATGGTTACTTACTATTTATTAAATTGTTACTTACTGTTTATTAAATTGTTACATACTATTTATTAAATTGTTACTTACTATTTATTAAATTGTTACTTACTATTTATTACATTGTTACTTACTATTTATTAGATTGTTTCTTACTATTTATTAAATTGATAATTAATATTTATTAAATTGTTACTTACTATTTATTAAATTGTTACATACTATTTATTAAATCGTTACTTACTATTTATTAAATCGTTACATACTATTTATTAAATCGTTACATACTATTTATTAAATCGTTACTTACTATTTATTAATTTGTTACATACTAGTTATTAAATTGTTACTTACTAGTGATTAAATTGTTACTTACTAGTTATTAAATTGTTACTTACTAGTTCTTCAATTGTTACTTACTAGTTTCTAAATTGTTTCTTTCTATTTATTAAATTGTTACTTACTATTTATTAAATTGTTACTTACTATTTATTAAATGGTTACTTACTATTTATTAAATTGTTACTTACTGTTTATTAAATTGTTACATACTATTTATTAAATTGTTACTTACTATTTATTAAATTGTTACTTACTATTTATTACATTGTTACTTACTATTTATTAGATTGTTTCTTACTATTTATTAAATTGATAATTAATATTTATTAAATTGTTACTTACTACTTATTAAATTGTTACATACTATTTATTAAATCGTTACTTACTATTTATTAAATCGTTACTTACTGTTTATTAAATCGTTACTTACTATTTATTAAATCATTACATACTATTTATTAAATCGTTACTTACTATTTATTAAATCGTTACTTACTATTTATTAAATCGTTTCTTTCTATTTATTAAATCGTTACTTACTATTTATTAAATCGTTACATACTATTTATTAAATCGTTACTTACTATTTATTAAATCGTTACTTACTAGTTATTAAATTGTTACTTACTAGTTATTAAATTGTTACTTACTAGTTATTAAATTTTCACTTACTAGTTATTAAATTGTTACTTACTATTTATTAAATCGTTACTTACTATTTATTAAATCGTTACTTACTGTTTATTAAATCGTTACTTACTATTTATTAAATCATTACATACTATTTATTAAATCGTTACTTACTATTTATTAAATCGTTACTTACTATTTATTAAATCGTTACTTATTATTTATTAAATCGTTACTTACTATTTATTAAATCGTTACATACTATTTATTAAATCGTTACTTACTATTTATTAAATCGTTACTTACTATTTATTAAATTGTTACTTACTAGTTATTAAATTGTTACTTACTAGTTATTAAATTGTTACTTACTAGTTATTAAATTGTTACTTACTAGTTCTTAAATTGTTACTTACTAGTTTCTAAATTGTTACTTACTATTTATTAAATTGTTACTTACTATTTATTAAATCGTTACTTACTATTTATTAAATCGTTACTTACTATTTATTAAATCGTTACATACTATTTATTAAATCGTTACTTACTATTTATTAAATCGTTACTTACTATTAATTAAATCGTTACTTACTATTTATTAAATCGTTACTTACTATTTATTAAATCGTTACATACTATTTATTAAATCGTTACTTACTATTTATTAAATCGTTACTTACTATTTATTAAATCGTTACTTACTATTTATTAAATCGTTACTTACTATTTATTAAATCGTTACTTACTATTTATTAAATCGTTACTTACTATTTATTAAATCGTTACTTACTATTTATTAAATCGTTACATACTATTTATTAAATCGTTACTTACTATTTATTAAATCGTTACTTACTATTTATTAAATTGTTACTTACTAGTTATTAAATTGTTACTTACTAGTTATTAAATTGTTACTTACTAGTTATTAAATTGTTACTTACTAGTTCTTAAATTGTTACTTACTAGTTTCTAAATCGTTACTTACTATTTATTAAATCGTTACTTACTATTTATTAAATCGTTACATACTATTTATTAAATCGTTACTTACTATTTGTTAAATCGTTACATACTATTTATTAAGTCGTTACTTACTATTTATTAAATCGTTACTTACTATTTATTAAATCGTTACATACTATTTATTAAATCGTTACTTACTATTTATTAAATCGTTACTTACTATTTATTAAATCGTTACTTACTGTTTATTAAATCGTTACTTACTATTTATTAAATCGTTACTTACTATTTATTAAATCGTTACTTACTATTTATTAAATCGTTACTTACTATTTATTAAATCGTTACATACTATTTATTAAATCGTTACTTACTATTTATTAAATCGTTACTTACTATTAATTAAATCGTTACTTACTATTTATTAAATCGTTACTTACTATTTATTAAATCGTTACATACTATTTATTAAATCGTTACTTACTATTTATTAAATCGTTACTTACTATTTATTAAATCGTTACATACTATTTATTAAATCGTTACTTACTATTTGTTAAATCGTTACATACTATTTATTAAATCGTTACTTACTATTTATTAAATCGTTACTTACTATTTATTAAATCGTTACTTACTATTTATTAAATCGTTACTTACTATTTGTTAAATCGTTACATACTATTTATTAAATCGTTACTTACTATTTATTAAATCGTTACTTACTATTTATTAATTTGTTACTTACTGGTTATTAAATTGTTACTTACTATTTATTAATTTGTTACTTACTGGTTATTAAATTGTTTCTTACTAGTCATTAAATTGTTACTTACTAGTTATTAAATTGTTACTTACTAGTTCTTAAATTGATACTTACTAGTTTCTAAATTGTTTCTTACTATTTATTAAATCGTCACTTACTATTTATTAAATTGTTACTTACTAGTTATTAAATTGTTACTTACTAGTTATTAAATTGTTACTTACTAGTTATTAAATTGTTACTTACTAGTTCTTAAATTGTTACTTACTAGTTTCTAAATTGTTACTTACTATTTATTAAATTGTTACTTACTATTTATTAAATTGTTACTTACTATTTATTAAACTGTTACTTACTACTTATTAAATTGTTACTTACTATTTATTAAATCGTTACTTACTATTTATTAAATCGTTACTTACTATTTATTAAATCGTTACTTACTATTTATTAAATCGTTACATACTATTTATTAAATCGTTACTTACTATTTATTAAATCGTTACTTACTATTTATTAAATCGTTACTTACTATTTATTAAATCGTTACTTACTATTTATTAAATCGTTACATACTATTTATTAAATCGTTACATACTATTTATTAAATCGTTACTTACTATTTATTAAATCGTTACTTACTATTTATTAAATCGTTACTTACTATTTATTAAATCGTTACTTACTATTTATTAAATCGTTACTTACTATTTATTAAATCGTTACATACTATTTATTAAATCGTTACTTACTATTTGTTAAATCGTTACATACTATTTATTAAATCGTTACTTACTATTTATTAAATCGTTACTTACTATTTATTAAATCGTTACATACTATTTATTAAATCGTTACTTACTATTTATTAAATCGTTACTTACTATTTATTAAATCGTTACTTACTGTTTATTAAATCGTTACTTACTATTTATTAAATCGTTACTTACTATTTATTAAATCGTTACTTACTATTTATTAAATCGTTACTTACTATTTATTAAATCGTTACATACTATTTATTAAATCGTTACTTACTATTTATTAAATCGTTACTTACTATTAATTAAATCGTTACTTACTATTTATTAAATCGTTACTTACTATTTATTAAATCGTTACATACTATTTATTAAATCGTTACTTACTATTTATTAAATCGTTACTTACTATTTATTAAATCGTTACATACTATTTATTAAATCGTTACTTACTATTTGTTAAATCGTTACATACTATTTATTAAATCGTTACTTACTATTTGTTAAATCGTTACATACTATTTATTAAATCGTTACTTACTATTTATTAAATCGTTACTTACTATTTATTAATTTGTTACTTACTGGTTATTAAATTGTTACTTACTATTTATTAATTTGTTACTTACTGGTTATTAAATTGTTACTTACTAGTCATTAAATTGTTACTTACTAGTTATTAAATTGTTACTTACTAGTTCTTAAATTGATACTTACTAGTTTCTAAATTGTTTCTTACTATTTATTAAATCGTCACTTACTATTTATTAAATTGTTACTTACTAGTTATTAAATTGTTACTTACTAGTTATTAAATTGTTACTTACTAGTTATTAAATTGTTACTTACTAGTTCTTAAATTGTTACTTACTAGTTTCTAAATTGTTACTTACTATTTATTAAATTGTTACTTACTATTTATTAAATTGTTACTTACTATTTATTAAACTGTTACTTACTACTTATTAAATTGTTACTTACTATTTATTAAATCGTTACTTACTATTTATTAAATCGTTACTTACTATTTATTAAATCGTTACTTACTATTTATTAAATCGTTACATACTATTTATTAAATCGTTACTTACTATTTATTAAATCGTTACTTACTATTTATTAAATCGTTACTTACTATTTATTAAATCGTTACTTACTATTTATTAAATCGTTACATACTATTTATTAAATCGTTACTTACTATTTATTAAATCGTTACTTACTATTTATTAAATCGTTACTTACTATTTATTAAATCGTTACTTACTATTTGTTAAATCGTTACATACTATTTATTAAATCGTTACTTACTATTTATTAAATCGTTACTTACTATTTATTAATTTGTTACTTACTGGTTATTAAATTGTTACTTACTATTTATTAATTTGTTACTTACTGGTTATTAAATTGTTACTTACTACTCATTAAATTGTTACTTACTAGTTATTAAATTGTTACTTACTAGTTCTTAAATTGTTACTTACTAGTTTCTAAATTGTTTCTTACTATTTATTAAATTGTTACTTACTATTTATTAAATTGTTACTTACTATTTATTAAATTGTTACTTACTATTTATTAAATAGTTACTTACTATTTATTAAATTGTTACTTACTACTTATTAAATTGTTACTTACTATTTATTAAATCGTTACTTACTATATATTAAATCGTTACTTACTATTTATTAAATTGTTACTTACTATTTATTAAACTGTTACTTACTATTTATTAAATCGTTACCTACTATTTATTAAATCGTTACTTACTATTTATTAAATCGTTACTTACAATTTATTAAATTGTTACTTACTATTTATTAAATTGTTACTTACAATTTATTAAATCGTTACGTACTAGTTATTAAATCGTTACTTACTATTTATTAAATTGTTACTTACTATATATTAAATAGTTTCTTACTATTTATTAAATTGTTACTTACTATTTATTAAATTGTTACTTACTATTTATTAAATTGTTACTTACTATTTATTAAATTCTTACTTACTATTTATTAAATTGTTACTTACTATTTATTAAACTGTTACTTACTATTTATTAAATCGTTACCTACTATTTATTAAATCGTTACTTACTGTTTATTAAATCGTTACTTACTATTTATTAAATCATTACATACTATTTATTAAATCGTTACTTACTATTTATTAAATCGTTACTAACTATTTATTAAATCGTTACTTACTATTTATTAAATCGTTACTTACTATTTATTAAATCGTTACATACTATTTATTAAATCGTTACTTACTATTTATTAAATCGTTACTTACTATTTATTAAATTGTTACTTACTAGTTATTAAATTGTTACTTACTAGTTATTAAATTGTTACTTACTAGTTATTAAATTGTTACTTACTAGTTCTTAAATTGTTACTTACTAGTTTCTAAATTGTTACTTACTATTTATTAAATTGTTACTTACTATTTATTAAATCGTTACTTACTATTTATTAAATCGTTACTTACTATTTATTAAATTGTTACTTACAATTTATTAAATCGTTACTTACTATTTATTAAATTGTTACTTACTAGTTATTAAATTGTTACTTACTAGTTATTAAATTGTTACTTACTAGTTCTTAAATTGTTACTTACTAGTTTCTAAATTGTTACTTACTATTTAATAAATTGTTACTTACTATTTATTAAATCGTTACTTACTATTTATTAAATCGTTACTTACTATTTATTAAATCGTTACATACTATTTATTAAATCGTTACTTACTATTTATTAAATCGTTACTTACTATTTATTAAATTGTTACTTACTAGTTATTAAATTGTTACTTACTAGTTATTAAATTGTTACTTACTACTTATTAAATTGTTACTTACTAGTTCTTAAATTGTTACTTACTAGTTTCTAAATTGTTACTTACTATTTATTAAATTGTTACATACTATTTATTAAACTGTTACTTACTACTTATTAAATTGTTACTTACTATTTATTAAATCGTTACTTACTATTTATTAAATCGTTACATACTATTTATTAAATCGTTACTTACTATTTATTAAATCGTTACTTACTATTTATTAAATTGTTACTTACTAGTTATTAAATTGTTACTTACTAGTTATTAAATTGTTACTTACTAGTTATTAAATTGTTACTTACTAGTTCTTAAATTGTTACTTACTAGTTTCTAAATTGTTACTTACTATTTATTAAATTGTTACTTACTATTTATTAAATTGTTACTTACTATTTATTAAATTCTTACTTACTATTTATTAAATTGTTACTTACTATTTATTAAACTGTTACTTACTATTTATTAAATCGTTACCTACTATTTATTAAATCGTTACTTACTGTTTATTAAATCGTTACTTACAATTTATTAAATCATTACATACTATTTATTAAATCGTTACTTACTATTTATTAAATCGTTACTAACTATTTATTAAATCGTTACTTACTATTTATTAAATCGTTACTTACTATTTATTAAATCGTTACATACTATTTATTAAATCGTTACTTACTATTTATTAAATCGTTACTTACTATTTATTAAATTGTTACTTACTAGTTATTAAATTGTTACTTACTATTTATTAAATTGTTACTTACTATTTATTAAATTGTTACTTACTATTTATTAAATTGTTACTTACTATTTATTAAATAGTTACTTACTATTTATTAAATTGTTACTTACTACTTATTAAATTGTTACATACTATTTATTAAATCGTTACTTACTATATATTAAATCGTTACTTACTATTTATTAAATTGTTACTTACTATTTATTAAACTGTTACTTACTATTTATTAAATCGTTACTTACTATTTATTAAATCGTTACATACTATTTATTAAATCGTTACTTACTATTTGTTAAATCGTTACATACTATTTATTAAATCGTTACTTACTATTTATTAAATTGTTACTTACTATTTATTAAATAGTTACTTACTATTTATTAAATTGTTACTTACTACTTATTAAATTGTTACTTACTATTTATTAAATCGTTACTTACTATATATTAAATCGTTACTTACTATTTATTAAATTGTTACTTACTATTTATTAAACTGTTACTTACTATTTATTAAATCGTTACCTACTATTTATTAAATCGTTACTTACTATTTATTAAATCGTTACTTACAATTTATTAAATTGTTACTTACTATTTATTAAATTGTTACTTACAATTTATTAAATCGTTACGTACTAGTTATTAAATCGTTACTTACTATTTATTAAATAGTTACTTACTATATATTAAATAGTTTCTTACTATTTATTAAATTGTTACTTACTATTTATTAAATTCTTACTTACTATTTATTAAATTGTTACTTACTATTTATTAAACTGTTACTTACTATTTATTAAATCGTTACCTACTATTTATTAAATCGTTACTTACTGTTTATTAAATCGTTACTTACTATTTATTAAATCATTACATACTATTTATTAAATCGTTACTTACTATTTATTAAATCGTTACTAACTATTTATTAAATCGTTACTTACTATTTATTAAATCGTTACTTACTATTTATTAAATCGTTACATACTATTTATTAAATCGTTACTTACTATTTATTAAATCGTTACTTACTATTTATTAAATTGTTACTTACTAGTTATTAAATTGTTACTTACTAGTTATTAAATTGTTACTTAATAGTTATTAAATTGTTACTTACTAGTTCTTAAATTGTTACTTACTAGTTTCTAAATTGTTACTTACTATTTATTAAATTGTTACTTACTATTTATTAAATCGTTACTTACTATTTATTAAATCGTTACTTACTATTTATTAAATTGTTACTTACTATTTATTAAATTGTTACTTACTAGTTATTAAATTGTTACTTACTAGTTATTAAATTGTTACTTACTACTTATTAAATTGTTACTTACTAGTTCTTAAATTGTTACTTACTAGTTTCTAAATTGTTACTTACTATTTATTAAATTGTTACTTACTATTTATTAAACTGTTACTTACTACTTATTAAATTGTTACTTACTATTTATTAAATCGTTACTTACTATTTATTAAATCGTTACATACTATTTATTAAATCGTTACTTACTATTTATTAAATCGTTACTTACTAATTATTAAATTGTTACTTACTAGTTATTAAATTGTTACTTACTAGTTATTAAATTGTTACTTACTAGTTATTAAATTGTTACTTACTAGTTCTTAAATTGTTACTTACTAGTTTCTAAATTGTTACTTACTATTTATTAAATTGTTACTTACTATTTATTAAATTGTTACTTACTATTTATTAAATTGTTACTTACTATTTATTAAATTGTTACTTACTATTTATTAAACTGTTACTTACTATTTATTAAAACGTTACCTACTATTTATTAAATCGTTACTTACTGTTTATTAAATCGTTACTTACTATTTATTAAATCATTACATACTATTTATTAAATCGTTACTTACTATTTATTAAATCGTTACTAACTATTTATTAAATCGTTACTTACTATTTATTAAATCGTTACTTACTATTTATTAAATCGTTACATACTATTTATTAAATCGTTACTTACTATTTATTAAATCGTTACTTACTATTTATTAAATTGTTACTTACTAGTTATTAAATTGTTACTTACTATTTATTAAATTGTTACTTACTATTTATTAAATTGTTACTTACTATTTATTAAATTGTTACTTACTATTTATTAAATAGTTACTTACTATTTATTAAATTGTTACTTACTACTTATTAAATTGTTACTTACTATTTATTAAATCGTTACTTACTATATATTAAATCGTTACTTACTATTTATTAAATTGTTACTTACTATTTATTAAACTGTTACTTACTATTTATTAAATCGTTACTTACTATTTATTAAATCGTTACATACTATTTATTAAATCGTTACTTACTATTTGTTAAATCGTTACATACTATTTATTAAATCGTTACTTACTATTTATTAAATCGTTACTTACTATTTATTAATTTGTTACTTACTAGTTATTAAATTGTTACTTACTAGTCATTAAATTGTTACTTACTAGTTATTAAATTGTTACTTACTAGTTCTTAAATTGTTACTTACTAGTTTCTAAATTGTTTCTTACTATTTATTAAATTGTTACTTACTATTTATTAAATTGTTACTTACTATTTATTAAACTGTTACTTACTATTTATTAAACTGTTACTTACTATTTATTAAATCGTTACCTACTATTTATTAAATCGTTACTTACTATTTATTAAATCGTTACTTACAATTTATTAAATTGTTACTTACTATTTATTAAATTGTTACTTACAATTTATTAAATCGTTACGTACTAGTTATTAAATCGTTACTTACTATTTATTAAATTGTTACTTACTATATATTAAATAGTTTCTTACTATTTATTAAATTGTTACTTACTATTTATTAAATTGTTACTTACTATTTATTAAATTGTTACTTACTATTTATTAAATTCTTACTTACTATTTATTAAATTGTTACTTACTATTTATTAAACTGTTACTTACTATTTATTAAATCGTTACCTACTATTTATTAAATCGTTACTTACTATTTATTAAATCGTTACTTTCTAGTTATTAAATCGTTACTTACTAGTTATTAAATCGTTACTTACTATTTATTAAATTGTTACTTACTATTTATTAAATCGTTACATACTATTTTTTAAATCGTTACTTACTATTTATTAAATCGTTTCTTACTATTTATTAAATCGTTACTTACTATTTATTAAATCGTTACATACTATTTATTAAATCGTTACATACTATTTATTAAATCGTTACTTACTATTTATTAAATCGTTACTTACTATTTATTAATTTGTTACTTACTAGTTATTAAATTGTTACTTACTAGTGATTAAATTGTTACTTACTAGTTATTAAATTGTTACTTACTAGTTCTTCAATTGTTACTTACTAGTTTCTAAATTGTTTCTTACTATTTATTAAATTGTTACTTACTATTTATTAAATTGTTACTTACTATTTATTAAATGGTTACTTACTATTTATTAAATTGTTACTTACTGTTTATTAAATTGTTACATACTATTTATTAAATTGTTAATTACTATTTATTAAATTGTTACTTACTATTTATTAAATTGTTACTTACTATTTATTAAATGGTTACTTACTATTTATTAAATTGTTACTTACTGTTTATTAAATTGTTACATACTATTTATTAAATTGTTACTTACTATTTATTAAATTGTTACTTACTATTTATTACATTGTTACTTACTATTTATTAGATTGTTTCTTGCTATTTATTAAATTGATAATTAATATTTATTAAATTGTTACTTACTATTTATTAAATTGTTACATACTATTTATTAAATCGTTACTTACTATTTATTAAATCGTTACTTACTATTTATTAAATCGTTACATACTATTTATTAAATCGTTACCTACTATTTATTAAATCGTTACCTACTATTTATTAAATCGTTACCTACTATTTATTAAATCGTCACCTACTATTTATTAAATCGTTACTTACTATTTATTAAATCGTTACTTACTACTTATTAAATCGTTACTTACTATTTATTAAATCGTTACATACTATTTATTAAATCGTTACCTACAATTTATTAAATCGTTACCTACAATTTATTAAATCGTTACCTACTATTTATTAAATCGTTACCTACTATTTATTAAATCGTTACCTACTATTTATTAAATCGTTACTTACTATTTATTAAATCGTTACTTACTAGTTATTAAATCGTTACTTACTATTTATTAAATCGTTACTTACTAGTTATTAAATCGTCTCTTACTATTTATTAAATCGTTACTTACTATTTATTAAATCATTACATACTATTTATTAAATCGTTACTTACTATTTATTAAATCGTTACTTACTATTTATTAAATCGTTACTTACTATTTATTAAATCGTTACTTACTATTTATTAAATCGTTACATACTATTTATTAAATCGTTACTTACTATTTATTAAATTGTTACTTACTGTTTATTAAATTGTTACATACTATTTATTAAATTGTTACTTACTATTTATTAAATCGTTACATACTATTTATTAAATCGTTACTTACTATTTATTAATTTGTTACTTACTAGTTATTAAATTGTTACTTACTAGTGATTAAATTGTTACTTACTAGTTATTAAATTGTTACTTACTAGTTCTTCAATTGTTACTTACTAGTTTCTAAATTGTTTCTTTCTATTTATTAAATTGTTACTTACTAGTTATTAAATTGTTACTTACTAGTTATTAAATTGTTACTTACTATTTATTAATTTGTTACTTACAATTTATTATATTGTTACTTACTATTTATTATATTGATACTTACTATTTATTATATTGTTACTTACCATTTATTATATTGTTACTTGCTATTTATTAAATTGTTACTTGCTATTTATTAAATTGTTACTTACTATTTATTAAATTGTTACTTACTATTTATTAAATTGTTACTTACTATTTATTAAATTGTTACTTACTATTTATTAAATACTTACTTACTATTTATTAAATTGTTACTTACTATTTATTAAACTGTTACTTACTATTTATTTAATCGTTACCTACTATTTATTAAATCGTTACTTACTATTTATTAAATCGTTACGTACTAGTTATTAAATCGTTACTTACTACTTATTAAATCGTTACTTTCTAGTTATTAAATCGTTACTTACTAGTTATTAAATCGTTACTTACTATTTATTAAATCGTTACTTACTATTCATTAAATTGTTACATACTAGTTATTAAATTGTTACTTACTAGTTATTAAATTGTTACTTACTAGTTATTAAATTGTTACTTACTAGTTATTAAATTGTCACTTACTAGTTATTAAATTGTTACTTACTATTTATTAAATCGTTACTTACTATTTATTAAATCGTTACTTACTGTTTATTAAATCGTTACTTACTATTTATTAAATCATTACATACTATTTATTAAATCGTTACTTACTATTTATTAAATCGTTACTTACTATTTATTACATCGTTACTTACTATTTATTAAATCGTTACTTACTATTTATTAAATCGTTACATACTATTTATTAAATCGTTACTTACTATTTATTAAATCGTTACTTACTATTTATTAAATTGTTACTTACTAGTTATTAAATTGTTACTTACTAGTTATTAAATTGTTACTTACTAGTTATTAAATTGTTACTTACTAGTTCTTAAATTGTTACTTACTAGCTTCTAAATTGTTACTTACTATTTATTAAATTGTTACTTACTATTTATTAAATCGTTACTTACTATTTATTAAATCGTTACTTACTATTTATTAAATCGTTACTTACTATTTATTAAATCGTTACATACTATTTATTAAATCGTTACTTACTATTTATTAAATCGTTACTTACTATTTATTAAATCGTTACTTACTATTTATTAAATCGTTACTTACTATTTATTAAATCGTTACATACTATTTATTAAATCGTTACTTACTATTTATTAAATCGTTACTTACTATTTATTAAATCGTTACATACTATTTATTAAATCGTTACTTACTATTTGTTAAATCGTTACATACTATTTATTAAATCGTTACTTACTATTTATTAAATCGTTACTTACTATTTATTAAATTGTTACTTACTAGTTATTAAATTGTTACTTACTAGTTATTAAATTGTTACTTACTAGTTATTAAATTGTTACTTACTATTTATTAAATCGTTACTTACTATTTATTAAATCGTTACATACTATTTATTAAATCGTTACTTACTATTTATTAAATCGTTACTTACTATTTATTAAATCGTTACTTACTATTTATTAAATCGTTACTTACTATTTATTAAATCGTTACTTACTATTTATTAAATCGTTACTTACTATTTATTAAATCGTTACTTACTATTTATTAAATCGTTACATACTATTTATTAAATCGTTACTTACTATTTATTAAATCGTTACTTACTATTTATTAAATTGTTACTTACTAGTTATTAAATTGTTACTTACTATTTATTAAATCGTTACGTACTAGTTATTAAATCGTTACTTACTACTTATTAAATCGTTACTTTCTAGTTATTAAATCGTTACTTACTAGTTATTAAATCGTTACTTACTATTTATTAAATCGTTACTTACTATTCATTAAATTGTTACTTACTAGTTATTAAATTGTTACTTACTAGTTATTAAATTGTTACTTACTAGTTATTAAATTGTTACTTACTAGTTATTAAATTGTCACTTACTAGTTATTAAATTGTTACTTACTATTTATTAAATCGTTACTTACTATTTATTAAATCGTTACTTACTGTTTATTAAATCGTTACTTACTATTTATTAAATCATTACATACTATTTATTAAATCGTTACTTACTATTTATTAAATCGTTACTTACTATTTATTAAATCGTTACTTACTATTTATTAAATCGTTACTTACTATTTATTAAATCGTTACTTACTATTTATTAATTTGTTACTTACTAGTTATTAAATTGTTACTTACTAGTCATTAAATTGTTACTTACTAGTTATTAAATTGTTACTTACTAGTTATTAAATTGTTACTTACTAGTTTCTAAATTGTTTCTTACTATTTATTAAATTGTTACTTACTATTTATTAAACTGTTACTTACTATTTATTAAATCGTTACCTACTATTTATTAAATCGTTACTTACTATTTATTAAATCGTTACCTACTATTTATTAAATCGTTACTTACTATTTATTAAATCGTTACTTGCAATTTATTAAATTGTTACTTACTATTTATTAAATTGTTACTTACTACTTATTAAATTGTTTTATCTTTTATTCTTTTATTCTTTTATTCTTTTATTCTTTTATTCTTTTATTCTTTTATTCTTTTATTCTTTTATTCTTTTATTCTTTTATTCTTTTATTCTTTTATTCTTTTATTCTTTTATTCTTTTATTCTTTTATTCTTTTATTCTTTTATTCTTTTATTCTTTTATTCTTTTATTCTTTTATTCTTTTATTCTTTTATTCTTTTATTCTTTTATTCTTTTATTCTTTTATTCTTTTATTCTTTTATTCTTTTATTCTTTTATTCTTTTATTCTTTTATTCTTTTATTCTTTTATTCTTTTATTCTTTTATTCTTTTATTCTTTTATTCTTTTATTCTTTTATTCTTTTATTCTTTTATTCTTTTATTCTTTTATTCTTTTATTCTTTTATTCTTTTATTCTTTTATTCTTTTATTCTTTTATTCTTTTATTCTTTTATTCTTTTATTCTTTTATTCTTTTATTCTTTTATTCTTTTATTCTTTTATTCTTTTATTCTTTTATTCTTTTATTCTTTTATTCTTTTATTCTTTTATTCTTTTATTCTTTTATTCTTTTATTCTTTTATTCTTTTATTCTTTTATTCTTTTATTCTTTTATTCTTTTATTCTTTTATTCTTTTATTCTTTTATTCTTTTATTCTTTTATTCTTTTATTCTTTTATTCTTTTATTCTTTTATTCTTTTATTCTTTTATTCTTTTATTCTTTTATTCTTTTATTCTTTTATTCTTTTATTCTTTTATTCTTTTATTCTTTTATTCTTTTATTCTTTTATTCTTTTATTCTTTTATTCTTTTATTCTTTTATTCTTTTATTCTTTTATTCTTTTATTCTTTTATTCTTTTATTCTTTTATTCTTTTATTCTTTTATTCTTTTATTCTTTTATTCTTTTATTCTTTTATTCTTTTATTCTTTTATTCTTTTATTCTTTTATTCTTTTATTCTTTTATTCTTTTATTCTTTTATTCTTTTATTCTTTTATTCTTTTATTCTTTTATTCTTTTATTCTTTTATTCTTTTATTCTTTTATTCTTTTATTCTTTTATTCTTTTATTCTTTTATTCTTTTATTCTTTTATTCTTTTATTCTTTTATTCTTTTATTCTTTTATTCTTTTATTCTTTTATTCTTTTATTCTTTTATTCTTTTATTCTTTTATTCTTTTATTCTTTTATTCTTTTATTCTTTTATTCTTTTATTCTTTTATTCTTTTATTCTTTTATTCTTTTATTCTTTTATTCTTTTATTCTTTTATTCTTTTATTCTTTTATTCTTTTATTCTTTTATTCTTTTATTCTTTTATTCTTTTATTCTTTTATTCTTTTATTCTTTTATTCTTTTATTCTTTTATTCTTTTATTCTTTTATTCTTTTATTCTTTTATTCTTTTATTCTTTTATTCTTTTATTCTTTTATTCTTTTATTCTTTTATTCTTTTATTCTTTTATTCTTTTATTCTTTTATTCTTTTATTCTTTTATTCTTTTATTCTTTTATTCTTTTATTCTTTTATTCTTTTATTCTTTTATTCTTTTATTCTTTTATTCTTTTATTCTTTTATTCTTTTATTCTTTTATTCTTTTATTCTTTTATTCTTTTATTCTTTTATTCTTTTATTCTTTTATTCTTTTATTCTTTTATTCTTTTATTCTTTTATTCTTTTATTCTTTTATTCTTTTATTCTTTTATTCTTTTATTCTTTTATTCTTTTATTCTTTTATTCTTTTATTCTTTTATTCTTTTATTCTTTTATTCTTTTATTCTTTTATTCTTTTATTCTTTTATTCTTTTATTCTTTTATTCTTTTATTCTTTTATTCTTTTATTCTTTTATTCTTTTATTCTTTTATTCTTTTATTCTTTTATTCTTTTATTCTTTTATTCTTTTATTCTTTTATTCTTTTATTCTTTTATTCTTTTATTCTTTTATTCTTTTATTCTTTTATTCTTTTATTCTTTTATTCTTTTATTCTTTTATTCTTTTATTCTTTTATTCTTTTATTCTTTTATTCTTTTATTCTTTTATTCTTTTATTCTTTTATTCTTTTATTCTTTTATTCTTTTATTCTTTTATTCTTTTATTCTTTTATTCTTTTATTCTTTTATTCTTTTATTCTTTTATTCTTTTATTCTTTTATTCTTTTATTCTTTTATTCTTTTATTCTTTTATTCTTTTATTCTTTTATTCTTTTATTCTTTTATTCTTTTATTCTTTTATTCTTTTATTCTTTTATTCTTTTATTCTTTTATTCTTTTATTCTTTTATTCTTTTATTCTTTTATTCTTTTATTCTTTTATTCTTTTATTCTTTTATTCTTTTATTCTTTTATTCTTTTATTCTTTTATTCTTTTATTCTTTTATTCTTTTATTCTTTTATTCTTTTATTCTTTTATTCTTTTATTCTTTTATTCTTTTATTCTTTTATTCTTTTATTCTTTTATTCTTTTATTCTTTTATTCTTTTATTCTTTTATTCTTTTATTCTTTTATTCTTTTATTCTTTTATTCTTTTATTCTTTTATTCTTTTATTCTTTTATTCTTTTATTCTTTTATTCTTTTATTCTTTTATTCTTTTATTCTTTTATTCTTTTATTCTTTTATTCTTTTATTCTTTTATTCTTTTATTCTTTTATTCTTTTATTCTTTTATTCTTTTATTCTTTTATTCTTTTATTCTTTTATTCTTTTATTCTTTTATTCTTTTATTCTTTTATTCTTTTATTCTTTTATTCTTTTATTCTTTTATTCTTTTATTCTTTTATTCTTTTATTCTTTTATTCTTTTATTCTTTTATTCTTTTATTCTTTTATTCTTTTATTCTTTTATTCTTTTATTCTTTTATTCTTTTATTCTTTTATTCTTTTATTCTTTTATTCTTTTATTCTTTTATTCTTTTATTCTTTTATTCTTTTATTCTTTTATTCTTTTATTCTTTTATTCTTTTATTCTTTTATTCTTTTATTCTTTTATTCTTTTATTCTTTTATTCTTTTATTCTTTTATTCTTTTATTCTTTTATTCTTTTATTCTTTTATTCTTTTATTCTTTTATTCTTTTATTCTTTTATTCTTTTATTCTTTTATTCTTTTATTCTTTTATTCTTTTATTCTTTTATTCTTTTATTCTTTTATTCTTTTATTCTTTTATTCTTTTATTCTTTTATTCTTTTATTCTTTTATTCTTTTATTCTTTTATTCTTTTATTCTTTTATTCTTTTATTCTTTTATTCTTTTATTCTTTTATTCTTTTATTCTTTTATTCTTTTATTCTTTTATTCTTTTATTCTTTTATTCTTTTATTCTTTTATTCTTTTATTCTTTTATTCTTTTATTCTTTTATTCTTTTATTCTTTTATTCTTTTATTCTTTTATTCTTTTATTCTTTTATTCTTTTATTCTTTTATTCTTTTATTCTTTTATTCTTTTATTCTTTTATTCTTTTATTCTTTTATTCTTTTATTCTTTTATTCTTTTATTCTTTTATTCTTTTATTCTTTTATTCTTTTATTCTTTTATTCTTTTATTCTTTTATTCTTTTATTCTTTTATTCTTTTATTCTTTTATTCTTTTATTCTTTTATTCTTTTATTCTTTTATTCTTTTATTCTTTTATTCTTTTATTCTTTTATTCTTTTATTCTTTTATTCTTTTATTCTTTTATTCTTTTATTCTTTTATTCTTTTATTCTTTTATTCTTTTATTCTTTTATTCTTTTATTCTTTTATTCTTTTATTCTTTTATTCTTTTATTCTTTTATTCTTTTATTCTTTTATTCTTTTATTCTTTTATTCTTTTATTCTTTTATTCTTTTATTCTTTTATTCTTTTATTCTTTTATTCTTTTATTCTTTTATTCTTTTATTCTTTTATTCTTTTATTCTTTTATTCTTTTATTCTTTTATTCTTTTATTCTTTTATTCTTTTATTCTTTTATTCTTTTATTCTTTTATTCTTTTATTCTTTTATTCTTTTATTCTTTTATTCTTTTATTCTTTTATTCTTTTATTCTTTTATTCTTTTATTCTTTTATTCTTTTATTCTTTTATTCTTTTATTCTTTTATTCTTTTATTCTTTTATTCTTTTATTCTTTTATTCTTTTATTCTTTTATTCTTTTATTCTTTTATTCTTTTATTCTTTTATTCTTTTATTCTTTTATTCTTTTATTCTTTTATTCTTTTATTCTTTTATTCTTTTATTCTTTTATTCTTTTATTCTTTTATTCTTTTATTCTTTTATTCTTTTATTCTTTTATTCTTTTATTCTTTTATTCTTTTATTCTTTTATTCTTTTATTCTTTTATTCTTTTATTCTTTTATTCTTTTATTCTTTTATTCTTTTATTCTTTTATTCTTTTATTCTTTTATTCTTTTATTCTTTTATTCTTTTATTCTTTTATTCTTTTATTCTTTTATTCTTTTATTCTTTTATTCTTTTATTCTTTTATTCTTTTATTCTTTTATTCTTTTATTCTTTTATTCTTTTATTCTTTTATTCTTTTATTCTTTTATTCTTTTATTCTTTTATTCTTTTATTCTTTTATTCTTTTATTCTTTTATTCTTTTATTCTTTTATTCTTTTATTCTTTTATTCTTTTATTCTTTTATTCTTTTATTCTTTTATTCTTTTATTCTTTTATTCTTTTATTCTTTTATTCTTTTATTCTTTTATTCTTTTATTCTTTTATTCTTTTATTCTTTTATTCTTTTATTCTTTTATTCTTTTATTCTTTTATTCTTTTATTCTTTTATTCTTTTATTCTTTTATTCTTTTATTCTTTTATTCTTTTATTCTTTTATTCTTTTATTCTTTTATTCTTTTATTCTTTTATTCTTTTATTCTTTTATTCTTTTATTCTTTTATTCTTTTATTCTTTTATTCTTTTATTCTTTTATTCTTTTATTCTTTTATTCTTTTATTCTTTTATTCTTTTATTCTTTTATTCTTTTATTCTTTTATTCTTTTATTCTTTTATTCTTTTATTCTTTTATTCTTTTATTCTTTTATTCTTTTATTCTTTTATTCTTTTATTCTTTTATTCTTTTATTCTTTTATTCTTTTATTCTTTTATTCTTTTATTCTTTTATTCTTTTATTCTTTTATTCTTTTATTCTTTTATTCTTTTATTCTTTTATTCTTTTATTCTTTTATTCTTTTATTCTTTTATTCTTTTATTCTTTTATTCTTTTATTCTTTTATTCTTTTATTCTTTTATTCTTTTATTCTTTTATTCTTTTATTCTTTTATTCTTTTATTCTTTTATTCTTTTATTCTTTTATTCTTTTATTCTTTTATTCTTTTATTCTTTTATTCTTTTATTCTTTTATTCTTTTATTCTTTTATTCTTTTATTCTTTTATTCTTTTATTCTTTTATTCTTTTATTCTTTTATTCTTTTATTCTTTTATTCTTTTATTCTTTTATTCTTTTATTCTTTTATTCTTTTATTCTTTTATTCTTTTATTCTTTTATTCTTTTATTCTTTTATTCTTTTATTCTTTTATTCTTTTATTCTTTTATTCTTTTATTCTTTTATTCTTTTATTCTTTTATTCTTTTATTCTTTTATTCTTTTATTCTTTTATTCTTTTATTCTTTTATTCTTTTATTCTTTTATTCTTTTATTCTTTTATTCTTTTATTCTTTTATTCTTTTATTCTTTTATTCTTTTATTCTTTTATTCTTTTATTCTTTTATTCTTTTATTCTTTTATTCTTTTATTCTTTTATTCTTTTATTCTTTTATTCTTTTATTCTTTTATTCTTTTATTCTTTTATTCTTTTATTCTTTTATTCTTTTATTCTTTTATTCTTTTATTCTTTTATTCTTTTATTCTTTTATTCTTTTATTCTTTTATTCTTTTATTCTTTTATTCTTTTATTCTTTTATTCTTTTATTCTTTTATTCTTTTATTCTTTTATTCTTTTATTCTTTTATTCTTTTATTCTTTTATTCTTTTATTCTTTTATTCTTTTATTCTTTTATTCTTTTATTCTTTTATTCTTTTATTCTTTTATTCTTTTATTCTTTTATTCTTTTATTCTTTTATTCTTTTATTCTTTTATTCTTTTATTCTTTTATTCTTTTATTCTTTTATTCTTTTATTCTTTTATTCTTTTATTCTTTTATTCTTTTATTCTTTTATTCTTTTATTCTTTTATTCTTTTATTCTTTTATTCTTTTATTCTTTTATTCTTTTATTCTTTTATTCTTTTATTCTTTTATTCTTTTATTCTTTTATTCTTTTATTCTTTTATTCTTTTATTCTTTTATTCTTTTATTCTTTTATTCTTTTATTCTTTTATTCTTTTATTCTTTTATTCTTTTATTCTTTTATTCTTTTATTCTTTTATTCTTTTATTCTTTTATTCTTTTATTCTTTTATTCTTTTATTCTTTTATTCTTTTATTCTTTTATTCTTTTATTCTTTTATTCTTTTATTCTTTTATTCTTTTATTCTTTTATTCTTTTATTCTTTTATTCTTTTATTCTTTTATTCTTTTATTCTTTTATTCTTTTATTCTTTTATTCTTTTATTCTTTTATTCTTTTATTCTTTTATTCTTTTATTCTTTTATTCTTTTATTCTTTTATTCTTTTATTCTTTTATTCTTTTATTCTTTTATTCTTTTATTCTTTTATTCTTTTATTCTTTTATTCTTTTATTCTTTTATTCTTTTATTCTTTTATTCTTTTATTCTTTTATTCTTTTATTCTTTTATTCTTTTATTCTTTTATTCTTTTATTCTTTTATTCTTTTATTCTTTTATTCTTTTATTCTTTTATTCTTTTATTCTTTTATTCTTTTATTCTTTTATTCTTTTATTCTTTTATTCTTTTATTCTTTTATTCTTTTATTCTTTTATTCTTTTATTCTTTTATTCTTTTATTCTTTTATTCTTTTATTCTTTTATTCTTTTATTCTTTTATTCTTTTATTCTTTTATTCTTTTATTCTTTTATTCTTTTATTCTTTTATTCTTTTATTCTTTTATTCTTTTATTCTTTTATTCTTTTATTCTTTTATTCTTTTATTCTTTTATTCTTTTATTCTTTTATTCTTTTATTCTTTTATTCTTTTATTCTTTTATTCTTTTATTCTTTTATTCTTTTATTCTTTTATTCTTTTATTCTTTTATTCTTTTATTCTTTTATTCTTTTATTCTTTTATTCTTTTATTCTTTTATTCTTTTATTCTTTTATTCTTTTATTCTTTTATTCTTTTATTCTTTTATTCTTTTATTCTTTTATTCTTTTATTCTTTTATTCTTTTATTCTTTTATTCTTTTATTCTTTTATTCTTTTATTCTTTTATTCTTTTATTCTTTTATTCTTTTATTCTTTTATTCTTTTATTCTTTTATTCTTTTATTCTTTTATTCTTTTATTCTTTTATTCTTTTATTCTTTTATTCTTTTATTCTTTTATTCTTTTATTCTTTTATTCTTTTATTCTTTTATTCTTTTATTCTTTTATTCTTTTATTCTTTTATTCTTTTATTCTTTTATTCTTTTATTCTTTTATTCTTTTATTCTTTTATTCTTTTATTCTTTTATTCTTTTATTCTTTTATTCTTTTATTCTTTTATTCTTTTATTCTTTTATTCTTTTATTCTTTTATTCTTTTATTCTTTTATTCTTTTATTCTTTTATTCTTTTATTCTTTTATTCTTTTATTCTTTTATTCTTTTATTCTTTTATTCTTTTATTCTTTTATTCTTTTATTCTTTTATTCTTTTATTCTTTTATTCTTTTATTCTTTTATTCTTTTATTCTTTTATTCTTTTATTCTTTTATTCTTTTATTCTTTTATTCTTTTATTCTTTTATTCTTTTATTCTTTTATTCTTTTATTCTTTTATTCTTTTATTCTTTTATTCTTTTATTCTTTTATTCTTTTATTCTTTTATTCTTTTATTCTTTTATTCTTTTATTCTTTTATTCTTTTATTCTTTTATTCTTTTATTCTTTTATTCTTTTATTCTTTTATTCTTTTATTCTTTTATTCTTTTATTCTTTTATTCTTTTATTCTTTTATTCTTTTATTCTTTTATTCTTTTATTCTTTTATTCTTTTATTCTTTTATTCTTTTATTCTTTTATTCTTTTATTCTTTTATTCTTTTATTCTTTTATTCTTTTATTCTTTTATTCTTTTATTCTTTTATTCTTTTATTCTTTTATTCTTTTATTCTTTTATTCTTTTATTCTTTTATTCTTTTATTCTTTTATTCTTTTATTCTTTTATTCTTTTATTCTTTTATTCTTTTATTCTTTTATTCTTTTATTCTTTTATTCTTTTATTCTTTTATTCTTTTATTCTTTTATTCTTTTATTCTTTTATTCTTTTATTCTTTTATTCTTTTATTCTTTTATTCTTTTATTCTTTTATTCTTTTATTCTTTTATTCTTTTATTCTTTTATTCTTTTATTCTTTTATTCTTTTATTCTTTTATTCTTTTATTCTTTTATTCTTTTATTCTTTTATTCTTTTATTCTTTTATTCTTTTATTCTTTTATTCTTTTATTCTTTTATTCTTTTATTCTTTTATTCTTTTATTCTTTTATTCTTTTATTCTTTTATTCTTTTATTCTTTTATTCTTTTATTCTTTTATTCTTTTATTCTTTTATTCTTTTATTCTTTTATTCTTTTATTCTTTTATTCTTTTATTCTTTTATTCTTTTATTCTTTTATTCTTTTATTCTTTTATTCTTTTATTCTTTTATTCTTTTATTCTTTTATTCTTTTATTCTTTTATTCTTTTATTCTTTTATTCTTTTATTCTTTTATTCTTTTATTCTTTTATTCTTTTATTCTTTTATTCTTTTATTCTTTTATTCTTTTATTCTTTTATTCTTTTATTCTTTTATTCTTTTATTCTTTTATTCTTTTATTCTTTTATTCTTTTATTCTTTTATTCTTTTATTCTTTTATTCTTTTATTCTTTTATTCTTTTATTCTTTTATTCTT